>CM017194.1:10891521-10911521 GCA_004837865.1 Musa balbisiana
TGACAGTTAGAGCAACGAAAGAGGGTAATTGTTGAATTTCAAATTTTGATGATGAAACCAATTGTAGTGTTTATGATTTGATTTGCGTTTTGAGTGACGCATGATGCTTTGATTAGGATGAGACAATTAAAGCAGGAAGAATCATGTTGGGCCGGAGAAAAACATGTCAGAAGATTGGAAGTCGAGTCGGAGGAACGGTCGACATATCGACAAAAGGTTTCGGGCCATGGATTCAGGCAGTTGCGGAGTCAACTGACCGATTGGGAAATAGGCCGCAAGAGAGGACGATACACTGAAGAATCAAACGAAGCGTCGATGGACTAATGACATACCGGACAACATGATTCATGCTTAGTATTAATTGTCTAGATCGAAGTGTATTTTTATATATACAGGATTAACTACGATAGCAAGGCATAAAGCAAAATGAAGTTCCGGAGTCAAGAATGTGATTTCGTTGGGAGTTCGAGAGTTCATCGAAAGTCTAGATGTTCGTCAGAAGTTCTGTCGGAACCAACCAAGAAGTCTTGGAGCTTGCCAAAGAAGCTCATCGGAACTCACCAAGAAGATCATCGTGAAGTCTAGGAGCTTGCCGGAAGTCCGTTGCAACATTGCCGAGAGATCGTCGAAAGTTCGCCAAAAGATCGCTAGAAGAAACTTCACTTACAGACTTGTTTAGCTTAAGTATGTCTTAGATTTCGTAGTTAGCACATAATTGGGATTGGAATTGGGCCAACCCAATTACAATTGAGCCTATGTAAGGATTGTGTTGGGCCCAATGAAAGACCCAAATAATAACCCAAGAGGTGACACAATCATGGCATAGTCTCCGAGATTGTGTCAGGCGATGGTACCGTCGGTCTGGGCAGTGGTACCGCCTAGACACAACCTCCAAGAGGCTATAGGCAGTGGTACCACTAGTCTCGGTGGTGGTACCACCCAGCACAACCTCCCAGGTGATGGTACCGCCTAGTGTAGTGTCAGTGTCAGACTGACACTGGCAGTGGTACCGCCCGTACCCAGGAGACCCGAGATAAGATGTTTTTCCCTTGTTAAGAAACACAAGCACAGAGAATTTAAAAGTGAGAAAACACTGTTGCAATCTCTTGAGAATCCTCCTCTTCTACTCTAAGTTTAGATTTCTATTTAAGATAAGAGTGAGTGCTTATAAGGGTTGTCTCCTAAACCCACGAAAAGGAGAAGAGGGGTGTAAAAGGATAGTTGATCTTCTCCCATTGAAAGAAGATCGATAGTGGATGCTGGTAGCCTCAACGGAAGAGGAATCGGAGGAGTGGATATAAGTCGACGATGATCGAACTACTATAAATCTGGTTTGCTTTTTAATTATACAATTTACTTTAACTGCAAACTCACTTGCTTTACATCCACTATGCTCTTCCATACACTTTCAAGCTATCTTTCCAAATTTGGTTTTAATCGAATGTACGAACGAAAAAATTTCAAAACCGACGTCTTTTTTTACCGCTACACTAATTCACACCCCCCCTCCCCCTCTTAGTGCCGATTACTTTCCTAACAATTGGTATCAAAGCCTCGTCTCGTGATTTCTCATTTGGTTTAACACCTAAGAGAAATGGCTATTTTCGGCTTTCAAGAGGGACTTTCTCTCATTCATCCTCCCTTGTTCAATGGGACAAACTACAACTATTGGAAAACTCGAATGAGAGTTTTCTTGCTTTCTTTGGATAATCTATGGAGTATTGTGGAAAACAGTTTTCGAAGGTTTTCTCTTCCAATAATCCATTGAAATGATTTGGAGAAGAAGACATTTTCTTTAAATGCTAAAGCTATGAATACTCTATTTTGCGCCTTAGATAAAATCGAATTTAATCGGGTTTCTACTTGTGAAACGATTTTCGATATTTAGCACACCTTTGAAATCACACACGAAGGCACAAATAGAGTTAAAGAGTCTAAAGTTAATCTTTTGATGCATGATTTTGAACTTTTTCATATGAAACCAAGTGAAACCATTGGATATATATATACCCGTTTTACAAATGTCGTCAATGGTTTAAAAGCTCTTGATAAAACGTTTTCGAATTTTGAACTCGTTAACAAGATCTTAAGATCACTTTCTAAAAATTGGGAATCAAAAGTAATAACAATATAAGAATCAAAAGATTTGAACCATTTTCCAATTAAAGAACTTATAGGGTCTTTGATGACTTATGAAATGACATATGACGCACGTAAAGAACTCAAGAACAACCTTCCAAAAAACAAGAAGGATTTGGGATATAGAATAATTGAAGACTACTCGAGCATAAGCTCAAGTAATGATGAACTTGAATTCCTTATGAAATTTAAAAGGTTCATGAAACAACAATCAAAAAATAAAAACAAACTTAAAAAGAACTCAAATTGGGACGAAACGAGTGCATCCGAAGAAGAGGAGCAAACCGATGAAGACGAAGTGGCGAACCTTGCTTTGGTGACTCTCGTCAATGAGGTAAATAACTCAAACAAAACTCCTTTAGTTTACTTTAAAATTACATAATGCTTTTTATGAGTTATTTGTAATTTAGTTTAGAAAAATTATTTTTCTTGAAAATTGCATCTTTAATAGTGTAATGAAAAATGCTAAAAATTATATCATGCTTCTTTTTCTAGCTATTTTGAAAAATTGATCATTGTATGTCTTATGAAAATACAACAAATGTCAATCTAATGCTTGTATACCTAGTAAATCGTATATATGAGTTTAAGAAGTAATAATGTGTATCATGTTAATATTTGTATTGCTTTTCAATTTTCGATTGAAGAGGTCTTATGTTTAATGTGTTATATTTTTTGTCTTGATGATTTTCGATTTTGATTGAAAATGCTTTATGTTTAATGAAATCATGCTTGAGGCTTTAATGACATAATGATATATGACGTAATAAAAATGTTAATTGTATCTTGCTTGATGATTTTATATGATGCATGAGGATTTGAAGTAATGATTTGAAATTATATGTTTTGGAATTACCATGAAAACTTGAAACCTTGTTTCAGTATCATGCTCAAAGTAATGATGATTTTCTTTTATGATTTATGGCTTGTTGATCCTTGTCGTGATGAAATTTGATTTTTCGATTTTAAATGATGATGTATATTTTTATTTAGTAAAGGCATGCTTATATGAAATAAAAAGGGAATACATTTCTTGAAAATTTCTCAATTCCTATGTTATGAATTTTGTGAATCATGAAATTGATTTTGATTTTTCATTAATTAATTCATGTATATTATGCTTTTGTGAATCTCATGGATTATGAAAGTGATTTTGATGATTTGATGATTTAAATTTGAATAAATTTTTATCCAAGTCATAATCTTGATTCCTTGATATTTACAAATTAAGATTTATTATGAATCAAGATTTTTCATTAATCATTCTCCTACGTTTTCTTTTGCGATTTACTAAAGAGAATATCTTTTTCAAAATTCATGACTTAAAATTTTATTTGAATATCTTTTATTATTTGATCTCCTAAGATTTCTTTTTGAATATTTAAGAGGAGATTTGTCAAAATGAATCATGTCTTTTGGTATTCACATGATCTTATCTTTCATGATATGATTTTTGTCTTTGTATAATACCTTATATTCTTGAAGCATATCTCATCACCTAATTCTTCTTGATATTCTTCATGTGATGATATGAAAACATGAAATATCATGATATTGTTTTGATGCTCTGAAATGATATAAAATTTGCTAGCTTATGAGTATCATGTATGATATGATGATTGATTTATTTTTCGTATCATACATAGAGTAAGGATAATATGTAAAGTTTTAAAATCGTGCATGTTGTAAATTCAAACTATAATGATCCACAAACATATTGAAATAAGGTTGATATTTTACCTTTGTCATGCTTTGTAAATTGTTAAAGAGATACAAAATTGTATTCTTTCCTTTTTTTTTACAATGACAAAGGGGGAGATAGCTAGCTTGCACAAACCAAGAAGATGCAGAAACTTGCTAGCTTGCTAATCTCAAAAGAGAAGTTAGAAGTACTATCTTGTAAATATCAAGAGAAATAATGTTTGCTAAGTTACACATTTCAAGAAGAGACAAAAAGTTTATCTTGCACATCTCAAAAGATGTAAAATTTTGCTAACTTTTATATGTGTAAAATTTGATAGCTTGCATACTTTAAAATGATTTAAAAATTTGCTAGCTTGCATGTTCTAAAATGTTATAATATTCACTAGCTTGCATGATGTAGAACTTACTTTCTTGAACATTATCAAGAAATGCTATCTTGCCTATCTCAAGAAGCAAAACATGCTAACTTGCACATATTTAATTATTGCTAGCTTGTACAGTGATAAAATTAGAAATTATGTTTATTATGCAATGATTTAAGTTTGAAAATCTCAAACACTTGAAAGTTGCACTTCTCTTTTTTGTTGATGACAAAGGGGGAGAAGTATGATCATATTATGCATGATGACGTGTTGCAAATATTCATGATGAATATTGCAATGACTTGAATTCAACTTGAATTCAAGGTTCTATCAATATAGCATATTGATAGGGGGAGTTTGTTTAAACTCTGGGAGTGAAGGTTAACTTCGTCATCAATTGGTTGTCATCATCAAAAAGGGAGAGATTGTTGAATCTCGGATTTTGATGATGAAACCAATTGTAGTGTTTATGATTTGATTTATGTTTTGAGTGATGCAGGATACTTCGATCAGGATGAGACAATTAAAGCAAGAAGAATCATGTTGGGCTAGAGGAAAACATGTCAGAAAATTAGACGTCGAGCCGGAGGAACGGTCGACGTATCGACAGAAGGCTTCGGGCCATGGATTCGGGCATCGGGTAAAGAAGAGTGGATATTGCACCAAGGATATCGGAGTTGCGGGGTCAACTGGCCGATTGGGCAATAGGCTGTAAGAGAGGACGATGCGCTGAAGAATTGAATAAAGCGTTGATGGACCAATGACATGCCGGACAAAATGATTCATGCTTAATATTAATTGTCTAAATCGAAGTGTGTTTTTACATATGCAGGATTAACTACGATAGCAAGGCATAAAGCAAAATGAAGTTCCAAAGTCAAGAATGTAATTTCGTTGAGAGTTCGAGAGTTCGTCGGAAGTCCAAATGTTCATTGGAAGTTCTGCTGGAACCAACCAAGAAGTCCTGGAGCTTGCTAAAGAAGCTCATCGGAACTCGCCAAGAAGATTATCGTTCTTGACTCTAGAACTTCATTTTGCTTTATGCCTTGCTATCGTAGTTAATCCTGCATATGTAAAAACACACTTTGATCTAGACAATTAATAATAAGCATGAATCATGTTGTCCGACATGTCATTGGTCCATCGACACTTCATCCGATTCTTTAGCGCATTATCCTCTCTTACGGCTTATTGCCCAATCGGCCAGTTGACTCCGCAACTCTGATATCCTTGGCGTAATATCCACCCTTCTTGGCTTGATGCCCAAATCCATGACCCGAAGCCTTCTGTCGATACGTCGACCATTCCTCCGACTCGACGTCCAATCTTCTGACACGTTTTCCTCCGGCCCAACATGATTCTTCCTGGTTTAATTGTCTCATCCTGATTGAAGCATCCTGCGTCACTCAAAACGTAAATTAAATCATAAACACTACAATTAGTTTCATCATCAAAATATGAGATTCAACAATCTCCCCCTTTTTTATGATGACAACTAATTTACGACGGAGTTAACCTTAACTCCCAGAGTTTAAACAAACTGCCCCTATCAATATGTTATATTGATATAACCTTGAATTCAAGCTGAATTCAAGTTATTGCAATATTCATCATGAATATTTGTAACACGTCATCATGCATAACATGATCATACTTTATTTAGTACAGGCATGCTTGTATAAAATAAAAAGGGAATACATTTCTTGAAAATTTCTCAATTCCTATGTTATGAATTTTGTGAATCATAAAATTAATTTTGATTTTTCATTAATGAATTCATGTATATTATGCTTTTGTGAATCTCATGGATTATAAAAGTGATTTTAATGATTTAAATTTGAATAAATTTTTATCCAATCATGATCTTGATTCCTTGATATTTACAAATTAAGATTTATTATGAATCAAGATTTTCATTCACTCGTTCTCCTACGTTTCCTTTTGCGATATACTAAAAAGAATATCTTTTTCAAAATTCATGAATTAAATTTCATTTGAATATCTTTTATTATTTGATCTCCTAAGATTTCTCTTTGAATATTTAAGAGGAGATTAGTCAAAATGAATCATATCTTTTGGTATTCATATGATTTCATCTTTTATGATATGATTTTTGTCTTTGTCTAATACCTTATATTCTTGAAGCATATCTCATCATCTAATTCTTCTTGATATTCTTCATGTGATGATATGAAAGCATGAAATATCATAATATTGTTTTGATGCTTTGAAATGATATAAAATTTTTCTAGATTATGAGTATCATGTATGATATGACGATTGTTTTCCTAATAATTAGTATCAGAGCCTCGTTATTTCTCATTTGGATTAACACACAAGAGAAATGACTCTTTTCGGCTTTCAAGAGGGACTTTCTCTCATTCAGCCTCCTTTGTTTAATGGGACAGACTACACATATTAGTAAACTCGAATGAGAGTTTTCTTACTTTCTTTGGATTTAAATTTATGGAGTATTATGGAAAATGATTTTCGAAGATCTTCTCTTCCAATGAACCATTGGAATGATTTGGAGAAGAAGACTTTTTCTTTAAATGCTAGAGCTATGAATGTTCTATTTTGCGCCTTGAATAAAATCGAATTTAATCGGATTTCTACTTACGAAATGACTTTCGATATTTGGCACACCCTTGAAATCATATACGAAGGCACGAGTAGAGTAAAAGATTCGAAGATCAATCTTTTAATGCATAATTTTGAACTTTTTCATATGAAACCAAGCAAAACCTTTGTTGACATGTACATCCGTTTTACGGATGTCATCAATGATTTAAAAGCACATGGTAAAAGTTTTTCAGATTTTAAACTTGTAAACAAAATTTTACGTTCTCTTAATAAGAACTGAGATTCAAAAGTAGCTACAGTACAAGAATCAAAAGATTTGAACCATTTTTCGATCAAAGAACTAATTGGGTCTTTAATGACCTATGAAATGAGTTTTATAACACACGTGGTACAAAACGAACTTGAGAACAACCTTCTAAAGAGCAGGAAGGATTTCAGACTTAGAACAATTGAAGATCACTCGAGCATAAGCTCAAATGATGGTGAACTTGAACTCCTAACTATGAAATTTAAAAAGTTTATAAAACAAAAATTAAAGAACAAAAAGAATGCAACTACTTGTTATGAACGCAAGAAGAGGGAAGCACTTTGAGATGAATTGAACTTCTCCGAAGACGAGGAGAAAATCAACAAAGGCGAGGTGGCATACTATGCCTTAAGGGCTTTCGACAATGAGGTAAACAACTCAAACGAAATTTCTTTACTATATTTTGAAATTACTTGATGATTTTTCATGAGTTGTTTTAGTTAGTAAAATAAAAAATACAAATATTATATCATGCTTATTTTTCTAGCTATTTTGAAAAATTGATCATTGCATGTTTTAAAAATATAATAAATGTTAATCTAATGCTTGTACACCTAGTAAGATTAATCTTATGTATGAGTTTAAGAACAACTAATATATATCATGTTAATCTCCGTATTGCTTTTCGATATTCGATTGAAGAGGCTTTAATGATGATGCACATCTTGATAATTTTCGTATTTCTTTGTATTTTGATTTTAATAAAAAAATGCTTTATGTTTAATGCAATAATGCTTGATGTTTTAATGACATAATGATATAAGACGTAATGAAAATATTAAACGACTTTGTATCTTGCTTGATGATTTTATATTATGCATGAGGATTTGAAGTAATGATTTGAAACTATATATTTTGGAATTATGTGTTATACTTTTGATCTTATATCTTTCATGACATGATTCCTTTGTATTTATGATTTGTATATCTCATGATATGATTGAGTTATTGATGTAAAGAAGGAAAATGCATTACCACAATAAACAAAATAGTTTTAATTAAAAACACTTTATGAAATCATGCTCGATGACATAATGTAATGATGATTTGAAGTCATAATTAATAAGTTAACATTTCAAAATTATGCTTGATGATTTATAGTGTATTGAAAATTTTGGTTTCAAACATTGATGCTTGTTTTCATTTGGGATAAATAAAAAAGGCATGCTTCTATGAATTAAATCACATAAATTGAAACAACTAAAAAGAGAAAAGCATTTTTTCTTAATTTTTTTTTCTATCTTATCGATTTTTCACTAAGAGATTGATAAAGTTGTTTCTATTATTTTGAATCTCTTGAAAGTAATTTTGATGACTTGACGATTTGAATTTGAATGAGCTTTAACTTGATTTTTCAAGATTTATAACTTGAGATTTCTTATAAATGAATCAAGATATTATATCATTTGATCTCCTATGTTTCCTTTTGCCAATTGCTAAAGAGAAAATAAATGATCAAAATGTAGATTTAATGATGAATGTTTGGTACCAACAATCATGAAGTAATAAATGCTTAAAACTGTCAATTTAATATTTGGTATCATGAATGATTTAAATGATGAATGTTTGGTATCATGATCAAAATGTTGATAAATGCTTAAAAATATTAATTTAATGTTTGGTATCATAAATGTTTTAAATGATGAACGCTTGATATCATGATCAAAATGTTGATAAATGCTTAAAAATGTCAATTTAATGTTTGGTATCATGAATGCTTTAAATGATGAACGTTTGATATCATGATCAAAATGTTAATAAATGCTTAAAAATGTTAATGTTTATATGATATGCTCATAATGATGATTGATTTATGTTTTTTTGTTATCATTCATGAAAAATGAATATTTGGTATCATGAATGTTTGTATGATATACTCATCCCAAAAGATGCAAAAATTTTGCCAACTTTCATGTGTAAAATTTGCTAGCTCACAAATTACAAGGAAAAAAACTTGCTAAGAAACAAAATTACTAGCTTATTCTAAAATGATGCATGCAATACTTATGATTTTATTATGATGATGTATTTGATGTATTGCATATCATGTATGAGAATCATGATTAAAATTGCATTGACTTGAATTAAATTTAAATTCAAGGTTTATCTCAATTATGACATATTGAAATAAGAATGATACTTTATTTTTATCATAATTTGAAAATTGATGAATTGCACCATTGTTTTGTTATTCCTCTCTTTTTACCAATAATAAAGGGGGAGAAAGAATTTCTAGCGTGCACATCATGAAAAGAGGCAAACTTATTAGTTTGTACAAGTCAAGAAGATGTAAAAACATGCTAGCTTGCTTGATGATATATGGAAGAAGAAGCAAAAAGTTTGCTTATCTCAAAAGCAAAAAATGCTATCTTGCGATCTCAAGTAAAAGTGCTAGCTTGCAATATCAAAACATGCAAACTTGCACATCTAGTAAAATTTACAAACTTGCATATTTCAAAAAGCAAGAGTTGCTTTCTTGAACATCTCAAAATTACTAGCTTGCATGTTCTAATATGATGTAGCACTTGCTAAATTTGCTAGCCTGCATAATAATTAAAATGGAGATTATGTTTAGTATGCAATGATTTGAACTTATGTCTCAAACACTTGATAGTTGCACTTTTCCTTTTTATTGATGACAAAGGAGGAGAAGTTATGATGACAATCATGCATGGAATGATGTGATGATGCATTATTTTATGATGACATATTGACATGACAATCATTTGCCTTAACTTGAATTCAAGAGTTCTCTCAAATATGTCATATTGATAGGGGAGCTTGTTTAAACTCCGGGAGTTAAGATTAACTTTGTTGAATCTCGGATTTTGATGATTAAGTCAATTGTAATTTATTTGATCTAATTTGTATATTGAGAAAAGTGTGCAGGATTAACTACGATGACAGTAAGATATAAAACAGGTGTTGTGTTAAAGTCAAGATCAAGATCACGTTGGGAGTTCGAGAGTTCGTTGGAAGTCCAGACGTTCATCGGAAGTTCTACGGGAACTAATCGAGAAGTATAGGACTTGCCATAGAAGCTCGTCGGAACTCGCCAAGAAGATCATCGCAAAGTCCAGTAGCTTGTCGAGAGTCCGCTACAGCATCACCAAGAGTTCGTCGGATGTTCGCCGGAAGTACATCGGAAGCTCGCCGGAAGAGCGATTGATGCATCGGAACACAAAGTGTAGTAATTATGTCTTAATTGTCGTAATTAGAGTGTAGATTAAGTTAGAATTGGGAGATAATTCTACTAACTTAATTAGGGGCCAACTGGGCCCTTAACAGGCCTTAATTGGGCCGAATGGAGTAGCACATTCGACCCCTAAATTCTTGGCCGGCGGTGGCACTGCCTGAAAAGCAGTGCCCTCCCAGGAATTCTGGGCGATGGTACCGTTGGCAATTATTGCTGCCAGCGATGGTACCACCCCTATCAAGCAATGATACTGCCAAAGCTCGATCTCCAAGCTCTACCAAGCGGTGGTACCGCCCAGTAATGATAGTGGTACTGCTAGGACCCCGGAAATCCGGGATGAGATACTTCTTGGCTCCATTTTTGAATGTCAATGGGGTCTATAAATACCCCACCCTTTTCTACATGAAAGGAAAAACGAAATCTTGATATATTCTTGAGTATTTGAAGTGTTAAAGAGTTAAAAAAGTGCTAGAGTTATCCTCCTTCCTTTCTAAGTGTTGAGATCATTTAAGAGAGGAGTGAAACTTGTAAGGGTTGTCTCCTAAGTTCGGCAAAAGAAGAAAAGATGTAAAAGGTGATTGACCTTTGCATATTGAAGGAAGGCCTCTAGTGGACGCCGGTGGCCTCGTTGGAGGAGGAAGCCGAAAGTGGATGTAGGTCACGTTGACTGAACCACTCTAAAACTTGATTTGCATTTACTTTGAGCAACTTTCTTTTATAGCAAACTGCCTCTCCTCCTTACTGTGTTTTAACTATGTCTACATAAACTTTGACGTAAACATCTTCCGAGATTGGCTTTAATCATACGAAGACTTTACGAAACCGACGCTTTTCATTTATGCAACTTACATTGCTACAAATCACCTTAGTCTTCTCTTGCACTTTTACGAAAGGTTTAAAGTTCAAATTCCTTCCGAAACGGATTGAGTTGAAACCATTCTCGTTGAATCTACTTTAATCGAAATAAGTTTTTTTTTAAATAGCGAAAGTTTTTCGCTACACTAATTCACCCCCCCTCTTAATGCGCTCTTGATCCTAACAATTGGTATCAGAGCAAGGTTCACTCTCGTTTGGTTTAAAACCAAAGAGAGATGACATTTGCCGGCAACCAAAAGGGTCATTCAATTACTCGTCTGCCCATGTTCAATGGGACGGATTACACCTATTGGAAGACTAGAATGCGAATCTTCCTAATTTCGATAGATTTTGAGCTTTGGAACATTATCGAAAACAGTTTTCAAAAGCCTTCTCTTCCAATGAATGATTGGAATGAGTCGAAGAAGAAGACTTTCACTTTAAATGTCAAGGCTATGAATGCCTTGTTTTGTATACTAGATAAAAACGAGTTCAATCGAGTGTTGATTTGTGAAACGGCTTTTGATATTTGACACACACTTGAAGTGACTCATGAAGGCACTAGTAGAGTGAAAGAGTCAAAAATCAACCTTTTAGTACATTCTTATGAATTATTTCGAATGAAACTGAGTGAGACCATTGGAGACATGTACACCCGTTTTACGGATTTCGTCAATGGTCTAAAAGGACTTGGTAAAAGTTTTTTGGATTTTAAGCTTGTTAATAAAGTTTTAAGATCTCTTCCAAAGAGTTGAGACCCTAAAGTCACGGTCATTCAAGAGGCCAAAGATTTAAATAACTTTCTTCTTGAAGAACTAATTGAGTCACTAATGACCTATGAAATGACATATAAAGCTCATGAAGAGCTTGAGGACACCCTTCTAAAGAACAAGAAGGATATGATACTGAAAACACAAGAAGACCACTTGAGAGAAAACTCAAGTGATGAGGACTTTGATGATGACTTGGCACTTTTAATAAGGAAATTTAAAAAATTCATTAAAAGAAATAAATTTAAAAATAACACTAAAAATAAATTTGAACCTAAGAAAGATCAAGTAATTTACTATGAATGCAAGAAACTGTGATACTACAAGAGTGAATGTCCCCAAGTCAAGAAGAGGACACCGAAGAAGAAGGCTCTCAAAGCAACATGGGACGACTCAAGTGCATCCGAAGAAGAGGAGCCAACCAACACCGAGCAAGTTGCTCACTATGTGCTAATGGCCATTGGAGATGAGGTAACAAGTTCAATTGATGCAAATTTATCATTTGATGAATTATTAAATGCTTTCCATGATTTATTTGATGAATGTAAAATAATTAGTAAAAAATATAAATTATTAAAAAAGGGGCATGATTCTCTTGTTAGTAATTTTGATAAATTAAAAATTGAGTATAATGATAGTTTAGCTCCGTCATGATTTAGAAATATTTCAAAAGAAAACTTGCTACTCAAGGATACCTTGAAGAAATTTGAGGTTAGTAGCAAGTTCTTGAACATGATCCTCGCCAATAAGAGTTACGTTCATAAAAGAAGTGGAATCAGATTTGTGAGTAACTCTCACCAAAATCCAACCACCTTTGTTAAAGGCTCCATCTTGCATATTTCACCCCAAAATAATTGCAACTTTTGTTGCAAACTTGGACATATAGCTTATCATTGTCCATTTAAAAAATATAGTTCACACAAATTGATTTGGGTTCCTAAATAAACCGTAAAAAATTTTGTGCAAAATGATAAATTAAGTCAATCGATTTTTGAGGCACTCAATGTCAAATGGGTACATAAAAATCATCCTCTTTTGTAGAAATATATACCATCACAAGTTGGGAGCAAGAGATGGTACCTTGATAGTGGATGCTCAAGGCATATGACCGGAGATCCATCTCAATTATCTAAGCTCACTAGCATAGACGAAGGATATGTCACCTTTGGAGACAACAACAAGAGTAAAATCATTGGCAAAGGAATCATAGGTAACAAATCCAACTTCTTTATTGAAGATATATTGTTAGTTGATGGCTTAAAGCATAACCTCTTGAGTATTAGTCAATTGTGTAATAAAGAATATATTATTAAATTTGAATCTAATGCTTGCATTATTGAAAAACTACACAAAAATACATCTGTGATTGCATTAAAACAAAATAACGTATACACCATTGACATTAATGATCTTTGCAATGAAATATATTTTTCGGTTTTAAATGACGATACTTGACTTTGGCATAGGAGATTAGGTCATGCTAGCATGAAACTAATCATCCAAATTTCATCTAAAGAACTTGTAAAAGGAATTCCTCATATCAAGTTCGTCAAAGATAATGTGTGTGATGCTTGTCAATTAGGAAAACAAATAAAAGGTAGCTTCAAACCTAAGAACCAAATAAGCACCTCTAGACCTTGGCAATTGATCCATATGGACTTGTTCGGACCAATTGCTACTCAAGGATACCTTGAAGAAATTTGAGGTTAGTAGCAAGTTCTTGAACATGATCCTCGCCAATAAGAGTTACGTTCATAAAAGAAGTGGAATCAGATTTGTGAGTAACTCTCACCAAAATCCAACCACCTTTGTTAAAGCTCCATCTTGCCTATTTCACCCAAAATAATTGCAACTTTTGTTGCAAACTTGGACATATAGCTTATCATTGTCCATTTAAAAAATATAGTTCACACAAATTGATTGGGTTCCTAAATAAACCGTAAAAAATTTTGTGCAAATGATAAATTAAGTCAATCGATTTTTGAGGCACTCAATGTCAAATGGGTACATAAAAATCATCCTCTTTTGTAGAAATATATACCATCACAAGTTGGGAGCAAGAGATGGTACCTTGATAGTGGATGCTCAAGGCATATGACCGGAGATCCATCTCAATTATCTAAGCTCACTAGCATAGACGAAGGATATGTCACCTTTGGAGACAACAACAAGAGTAAAATCATTGGCAAAGGAATCATAGGTAACAAATCCAACTTCTTTATTGAAGATATATTGTTAGTTGATGGCTTAAAGCATAACCTCTTGAGTATTAGTCAATTGTGTAATAAAGAATATATTATTAAATTTGAATCTAATGCTTGCATTATTGAAAAACTACACAAAAATACATCTGTGATTGCATTAAAACAAAATAACGTATACACCATTGACATTAATGATCTTTGCAATGAAATATATTTTTCGGTTTTAAATGACGATACTTGACTTTGGCATAGGAGATTAGGTCATGCTAGCATGAAACTAATCATCCAAATTTCATCTAAAGAACTTGTAAAAGGAATTCCTCATATCAAGTTCGTCAAAGATAATGTGTGTGATGCTTGTCAATTAGGAAAACAAATAAAAGGTAGCTTCAAACCTAAGAACCAAATAAGCACCTCTAGACCTTGGCAATTGATCCATATGGACTTGTTCGGACCAATTGCTACATCAAGCCTAGGAGGTAGCAAATACGCATTTGTCATCGTGGATGATTATAGTAGATACACATAGACTTAATTTTTGGCATACAAAAGTGAATGCTTTAGGCATTTCTCTAAGTTTTGTAAACTTGTTCAAAACAAAAAGAGTTTTATGATTTCGTCAATTCGAAGTGATCATGGTGGTGAATTTCAAAACCGTGATTTCCAAGAATTTTGTGAATCTAATGAATATAACCACAACTTCTCTACACTAAGAAATCCTCAACAAAATGAAGTAGTAGAAAGAAAGAATATAAATTTACAAGAAATGGCAAGAACCATATTGAATGAACATAGCCTACCCAAATATGTTTGGGCCGAAGCCATAAACACTCCATGCTATGTCATGAATAGAGTTCTAGTAAGACCCTTACTCACCAAAACTCCTTATGAGTTGTGGAATAACAAAAAACCTAATGTTTCATATTTTTAAGTTTTTGGGTGTAAGTGTTTTATCTTAAATGAAAAGATGCCTTAGGAAAATTTGATGCTAAATCCGATAAAGGAATTTTTCTTGGCTATTCTTCTATTTCTAAAGCATTTTATATATTTAATAAAAGAACTTCGATTATAGAAGAATCCATTCATGTTGTTTTCAATGAGATTTCTGAAATTAAGAAAATGATTTTGATGATGATGTTAATTTTGATACTTTGAATTTAAATGAAACCCCTTCTCCATCTAGCAACTCGAATGCGTTCTACTTCCGAAACATCCTTACCTAAGGATTGGAAATATGTAGATCTCATCCTAAGGAGCTAATCATATGAGACACATCAAAAGGGGTTCAAACATGTTCTTCTCTTAAAATTTTTTATGTCAATGCCACTTTTCTCTCTCAAATTGAACCAAAATGTATTGACAAAGCCATGAAAGATGATTATAGATTATCACAATGCAAGATGAGTTAAATCAATTTGAGAGAAATGAGATGTGGAAGCTTGTTCCTAGGCCAAATGATCATTTAGTTATTGGTACTAAATAGGTCTTTAGAAACAAGCAAGATGAATATGGTATCGTGGTTATAAACAAGGCTAGATTAGTGGCCAAAGGTTTCAACCAAGAAAAAGGTATTGATTACAAAAAAACCTTCGCTCTTGTGGCTCAATTAGAAGTCATAAGGATGCTCATTGCCTATGCTAGTAGTAATAATTTTAAGTTGTTTCAAATGGATGTTAAAAGTGCTTTTCTTAATGGCTTTATTTCTGAAATAGTTTATGTTGAACAATCTCCTGGATTTGAGAATGATAGTCTCCCTAATCATGTGTTTAAATTGACTAAAGCCTCTCTATGGTTTAAAACAAGCCCCGAGGGATTGGTATGAGAGACTTAGTTAATTTCTTATTGAAATAATTTCCCTAAAGGCAAGGTCGATACTACATTATTTATCAAAAATTTTAATGAACCCCTTCTCCATCTAGCAACTCGAATGCGTCTACTTCCGAAACATCCTTACCTAAGGATTGGAAATATGTAGATCTCATCCTAAGGAGCTAATCATATGAGACACATCAAAGGGGTTCAAACATGTTCTTCTCTTAAAATTTTTTATGTCAATGCCACTTTTCTCTCTCGAAATTGAAACCAAAATGTATTGACAAAGCCATGAAGAGATTTATAGATTATCACATGCAGATGAGTTAAATCAATTTGAGAGAAATGAGATGTGGAAGCTTGTTCCTAGGCCAATGATCATTTAGTTATTGGTACTAAATAGGTCTTTAGAAACAAGCAAGATGAATATGGATCGTGGTTATAACAAGGCTAGATTAGTGGCCAAAGGTTTCAACCAAGAAAAAGGTATTGATTACAAAAAAACCTTCGCTCTTGTGGCTCAATTAGAAGTCATAAGGATGCTCATTGCCTATGCTAGTAGTAATAATTTTAAGTTGTTTCAAATGGATGTTAAAAGTGCTTTTCTTAATGGCTTTATTTCTGAAATAGTTTATGTTGAACAATCTCCTGGATTTGAGAATGATAGTCTCCCTAATCATGTGTTTAAATTGACTAAAGCTCTCTATGGTTTAAAACAAGCCCCGAGGGATTGGTATGAGAGACTTAGTTAATTTCTTATTGAAAATAATTTCCCTAAAGGCAAGGTCGATACTACATTATTTATCAAAAATTTTAAAAATAATTTTCTTATTATTCAAATTTATGTTGATGATATTATATTCGGTTCTACAAATGAATCTCTTTGTGAATCATTTACTAAAAGTATGAGTCTTGAATTTAAAATGAGTTTGATGGGGGAATTAATTTTCTTTTTGGGGTTACAAATCAAACAACTAAGTAATGACATCTTTTTTAAACAAACAAGATACACTTTAGATTTGCTAAAAAGGTTTAATATGGATAGCTTAAAAGCTATCAACACTCCTATGAGCACCTCCACTAAGTTAGAATTGATGAAAGTGGAGAAAGCTTTGATCAAAAAGCTTATAGGGGTATGATAGGAAGTCTACTATACCTCACCGCAACAAGATCGAATATCATATTTAGTGTAGGTCTTTGTGCTAGGTTTCAATCTAATCCTAAGATATCTCATCTTAAAGCAATTAAGAGAATACTTAGATATCTTAAAGGTACCACTAATATAGGATTATGGTATCCAAAATCCGAGAACTTTGAACTAATTGCATATGCTGATGCGAATTTTGTTGGATGTAGATTAGATAGAAAAAGCACATCCAGAACATGTCAGTTTTTAGGACACATACTTGTTTCTTGGTCATCCAAGAAACAAAACTCGGTTGCACTATCTACAACCGAAGCTTAGTACATTGCAGCTAGTGCATGCTATGCACAAGTTGTGTGGATGAAAAACACTTTAGAGGATTATAAGATTCATCTTAAAAATATCCCCATAAAATATGATAACACAAGTGCAATATGTTTAACAAAGAATCTCATTCAACACTCTAGAACAAAATATATTGATATTAGACATCACTTTATACGAGATCATGTCACTAATCATGATGTAATCCTAGACTTTATTGATACAAAACATCAATTAGCCAATATTTTTACAAATCCTCTAAGTGAAGAACAATTTGATTTTATTAGAAGAGAATTAGGAATGTTAATTCGTCAGAATGTATGAATCTATTAAATTTTAGTTTCGAATTTTCTTGATTCTTTGATCACTCACTTAAATTCTGGGCTTATAATTCTATGATATGAATTTTACATGATGATAATTTGTGTGCTTCAATAACATGTTTACTTTCATGTTAGAAATTTTATGCTTTGATGCTAAAAGTTTCTATGATGATGAGCATGTTATCATATAATGATGCAATGTCATATTTACTTTTATGATTGAGATTTCTATTGAATATTGAGAAGTTTTAATCATACATTGGATTCTTAATCCTTGAGTACTACAAAGCACTAATGATTTTGCCTCATGCAAGTAGTGATGAAAAGCTATGACAAAACACTTTATAAATGCATAAATTTGATGTATATTTTCTCTCCGGACTATCTTTCACTAATGGATTTATTGAATGAAGCTTTCATGAGTCTATGCCATATCAAGTTTATTTCATATCTGTGCTCCATCACTTAATGATTTTTGATACATAGAAGTCATTGACAAATGCATCTCTCTCGGATTTATCCCTTGTAAATTTTTAGTGAGAAATGGATTTGATATGATAATTCTTTCACATGAATTCTTTCTTGATGAAGGAAGAACTTTTTTTTAAGATGAACACTTGAGGATTTAATTTCACATGAATATCTTGATCCTTGTGAAAAATGAAGCATGATTTAATGATACTCTTTTATCATATTTTAACTTCATTCAAAGTTAGTTCTCAATAGTTTTTTCTCTTTACTTTCCTCCTTCATGCAAAGTTTTAATGAAAAATAAAAAGGGAGAAGTTGATGGAAACCATCTCGTTATATATTTATAACTTTTAATGTGAGAATTTTTGAATGATATCATGTTATGAATGCTTGGCATATGATTTGTATGAATTTCTTTACAATTTGAAATATGACATGAATTTTTACCACACTTGCATTTATTATTGAATCGTTCTCCTTTTTATTGATGACAAAGGGGGAGAAATAATACCAAAATGTGGTAAATTGGTGATAAATATATGTAATTTTACACTTGAAGTGTTTGCGATATCTAGAGCTTAACTTGTTATTTTACAAATTGATATCTTGCCATAGAATGAATTGCTATGTTTATCATCCTTCATATTTGAAGTATCAAAGACTTGAAAATAAATGTCATGTCTTGACATCATTTGAGAATGTTAGATTATGATAGGAATCATGATGTATGTATTGATAAGTTTAAATGAACTTAACTTATCAATATGTCTCTTGAATTCAAAGGCTTTGAATTCAATGACTTTTCTCAAGTATGACATATAGATAGAGGAGTTAAGGTTAACTCTATCATCAATTGATTGCCATCATCAAAAAGGGGAAGATTGTTGAATCTCGAATTTTGATGATGAAGTCAATTGTAATTTGTTTGATCTAATCTGTATATTGTGAAAAGTGTGTAGGATTAACTACGATAGCAGTAAAACATAAAGCAAGTGGTGTGCCAGAGTCAAGATCAAGATCACGTTGGGAGTTCTAGAGTTCGTCGGAAGTCCGGATGTTCGTCGAAAGTTCTGCGGGAACCAACCGAGAATCCAGGAGCTTGCCATAGAAGCTCATCAGAACTCACCAAGAAGATCATCGCAAAGTCTAGTAGCTTGCCGGGAGTCCGCCGAAGCATCACCGAGAGTTCGTTGGAAGTACGCCGAAAGCTCGCCAGAAGAGCAATTGACGCATCGAAACACGAAGTGCAGTAATTATGTCTTAATTGTTATAGTTAGAGTGTAGATTAAGTTAGGATTGGGAGGTAATCCCACTAGTTAATTAGGGGCCAATTGAGCCCTTAACAGGCCTTAATTGGGTCGAATAGAGCAGCCCATTCGACCCCTAAATTCCTAGCCGGCGGTGGCACCGCTTGAAAAGTAGTGCCCTCCCAGGAATTCTGGGCGGTGGTACCGCCCAGACTGGGTAGTGGTACCGTTGGCAGTTATTGCTGCCAACGGTGGTACTGCCCAGTGTCAGGTGCTAGGCGGTGGTACCGCTAGGACCCCGAAAATCTGGGATGAAACACTTCTTGGCTCCATTTTTGAATGTCATTAGGGTTTATAAATACCCCACCCTTTTCTACACGAAAGGAAAAATGAAATCTTGATATATTCTTGAGTCTTTGAAGTGTTAAAGAGTTGAAAAAGTGCTAGAGTTCTCCTCCTTTCTTTCTAAGTGTTAGATCATTCAAAAGAGGAGTGAAACTTGTAAAGGTTGTCTCCTAAGCTCGGCAAAAGGAGAAAAGCTGTAAAAGGTGATTGGCCT
>CM017194.1:10919021-11314021 GCA_004837865.1 Musa balbisiana
ATTTGTATAACTAGTAGATTCCTCTTTGGAAGATAACATAGACAATTCATTAAAAGTAACATCTCTACTGATTACAAATTTTGGGGATTTAAGATCAGAATACCATAATCTGTATCCTTTCACCCCAGAAGTATACCCAAGGAAAATATATTTTTTAGCTCGAGGCTCTAATTTTCCTTCATTTACATGCATATATACTGGACACCCAAAAAATTTTAAATCAGAGTAATCAGCAGGAGTACTTGACCAAACTTCCTCCGGAGTTTTAAAATTAAGTAATGTAGAAGGAGCGTGGTTGACAACGTAACAGGCCATATTAATTGCCTTTGCCCAAAAGTCCTTTGTCAACCCTGCATTTGAGATCATACACCTTGCTTTTTCTAAGAGTGTTCTGTTTATATGTTCAGCCATACCATTTTGCTGAGGCGTCATCCTAACAGTGCAATGCCGAACAATTCCTTCTTTTTTACAGAATTCATCAAAGTCACCTTCACAAAATTCCATGCCATTATATGTTTAAAGCCGCTTAATCTGTTTACCTGTTTGCTTATCAATCAAAGCCTTCTATTGTTTAAAAGTTAGAAAAACATCATTTTTAATGCTTCAGAAAATAAACCTAAACTTTCCTGGAATAATCGTCAATGAAAGTCAACATATATCTGGTACCACCCTTAGACTGAACACGAGTTGGACCCCAAAGGTCTAAATGAATATAGTCAAGAGTACCTTCGTTTTGTGAACTGTCGGAGAATTGAAGTTGACTCTCTTCTGCTTCCCAAAAATGTAGTGTTCACAGAAATCTAGTGGCCCAGTACTCTGTCTGCAAAGAAGACCCCTTTTGCTCAATATGCTCAAACATTTTCGCTCATATGACCCAACGCATATGCCATAATTGGTAATGTCAGAATCAGACAATGATGATGATGAGACTGCAACCGAGCCTATGACAGTAGTTCCCTGCAAAATATACAAGCTACTAGACCTACAAGCTTTCATAACAATAAGGGCACTTCTAGAAACTTTCATAACTCCACCTTCAGTTGTGTATTTACACCCAAGAGCCTCTAGGGTGCCTAAAGAGATGAGATTCTTTTTAAAATCAGAGTAATCAGCAGGAGTACTTGACCAAACTTCCTCCGGAGTTTTAAAATTAAGTAATGTAGAAGGAGCGTGGTTGACAACGTAACAGGCCATATTAATTGCCTTTGCCCAAAAGTCCTTTGTCAACCCTGCATTTGAGATCATACACCTTGCTTTTTCTAAGAGTGTTCTGTTTATATGTTCAGCCATACCATTTTGCTGAGGCGTCATCCTAACAGTGCAATGCCGAACAATTCCTTCTTTTTTACAGAATTCATCAAAGTCACCTTCACAAAATTCCATGCCATTATATGTTTAAAGCCGCTTAATCTGTTTACCTGTTTGCTTATCAATCAAAGCCTTCTATTGTTTAAAAGTTAGAAAAACATCATTTTTAATGCTTCAGAAAATAAACCTAAACTTTCCTGGAATAATCGTCAATGAAAGTCAACATATATCTGGTACCACCCTTAGACTGAACACGAGTTGGACCCCAAAGGTCTAAATGAATATAGTCAAGAGTACCTTCGTTTTGTGAACTGTCGGAGAATTGAAGTTGACTCTCTTCTGCTTCCCAAAAATGTAGTGTTCACAGAAATCTAGTGGCCCAGTACTCTGTCTGCAAAGAAGACCCCTTTTGCTCAATATGCTCAAACATTTTTCGCTCATATGACCCAAACGCATATGCCATAATTGGTAATGTCAGAATCAGACAATGATGATGATGAGACTGCAACCGAGCCTATGACAGTAGTTCCCTGCAAAATATACAAGCTACTAGACCTACAAGCTTTCATAACAATAAGGGCACTTCTAGAAACTTTCATAACTCCACCTTCAGTTGTGTATTTACACCCAAGAGCCTCTAGGGTGCCTAAAGAGATGAGATTCTTTTTAAAATCAGGAACTGTTAGTTTGGCAAGTCCCATAGTCCCACATCGGGAAAATCAGACTTGTTGTCTCGTCTTGGAACTATAAATAAGGGCCTGAGCTTTGAAGTCAGATGTACCACAAGAGGTACCATAAGTGGCACCACAAGAAAAACCTAAGTGTTTACTTTGGCTTTAAGTCCACACTCAGTTAAATAGTTTGGACTTATAGATTTGGGTTTTTCTTGTTTAGTATTTTCCGGTGTTTTATGGCCTAGGAACATCTTCCTAAGGCATTTGTAATTGTCCCTCTTTTATAATAGTGATTTGCTCCTCCTTCGTCCGTGGATGTAGGTCAATTGACCGAACCACGTAAATTTGGTGTTCTGGTGTTCTTGTCTCTCCTTTTATTTGTTTTCGCTTTATTGTCTTGTTGGATTGCCAAATTACCTTTTTAGATAAAAATCCTAGGGCTAGCTCTAACAAACTGGTATCAGAGCCTAGTTTCGGGATCTTTTGGCAACAATGACAATAACAAAGATCGTCGTCGAGAAATTCAACAGAAATGTCAACTTCGGCATGTGGCAACTTAAGATAGAAGCCATTCTGGTTCAAGACGGAGTTGATTTGGCACTACAGGGAGTAGAGAACATTCCAGATGGTATGACAAAGGAAGATCTTGCGGGTATGGATAAGAAGGCCCGATCAAGCATCATCCTAAATCTCTCTGATGAGGTTTTACGGGAGGTAGCTACGGGGACTACGGCTAAGAGCATGTGGGACAAGCTTAAAGCCTTATACATGAAGAGGACAGTGGAGAATCGTCTCTACTTGAAGCAGAGTCTATATATGCTTCGGATGACTGAAGGTACATCTATACTCTCACATCTTGATAAGTTTGATTCTTTGGTTATGGATTTGGAGAATATAGATGCAAAAATTGATGATGAGGATAAGGCTTTGTTACTCTTGTGTTCTCTTCCCCAATCTTTTAAGCATTTCCGTGATACTTTGATTTATGGAAAAGAAATAGTTTTGTATCAAGAAATTAAATCTGCATTGAAATCTAAGGAGCAGATAGACAGGAATATCACTGGGGAAAGTAGAGAGAATCAGGCTGAGGGTCTGGTTGTCAGGGGTAGAATGGATAAAAGAGAATTTAACAGTAGTAGATCTAAATCTAGATCTAAATCCAGACATAGAAATTTGGAATGCAGATATTGTCATAAAATGGGGCATATTAAATCTGATTGCTTTAAATTGAAACATAAATTAAAGCAAAAGGAAAAAAGTGTTGAGAAAACTACTGAGTCCGCTGAAGCTAGTGTAGCAGCTGATGAGAATTTTGGAAATATTTTCTTTGCTACTGATGATAGGACAAGGTCTAAAAATGAATGGATTTTAGATTCAGGTTGTTCTTATCACATGTGTCCCAATAGGGATTTGTTTTCCACATATGAATCTTGTAATGGTGGAATTGTTTTGATGGGCAATAATGCTGCATGTGATGTTGTTGGTAAAGGCACAATCCGAATTAAAATGCATGATGGTATTGTAAGGACGCTCACTAATGTTAGACATGTTCCTGATTTGAAAAAGAATCTCATCTCTTTAGGCACCCTAGAGGCTCTTGGGTGTAAATACACAGCTGAAGGTGGAGTTATGAAAGTTTCTAGAAATGCCCTTGTTGTTATGAAAGCTTGTAGGTCTGGTAGTTTATATATTCTGCAGGGAACTACTGTCACAGGCTCGGTTGCAGTCTCGTCATCATCATTGTCTGATTCTGACATCACCAAATTATGGCATATGCGTTTGGGTCATATGAGCGAAAAAGGTTTGAGCATATTGAGCAAAAAGGGTCTACTTTGCGGACAGAGTACTGGGCCACTTGATTTTTGTGAACACTGCATTTTTGGAAAGCAGAAAAGAGTCAGCTTCACTTCTCCGGCAGTTCACAAAACGAAAGGTGCTCTTGACTATATTCATTCAGACCTTTGGGGTCCAGCTCATGTTTAGTCTAAGGGTGGTGCTAGGTATATGTTGACTTTCATTGACGATTATTCTAGGAAAGTTTGGGTTTATTTTTTGAAGCATAAAAATGATGTCTTTCTAACCTTTAAACAATGGAAGGCTTTGATTGAGAAGCAAACAGGTAAACAGATTAAGCGGCTTCGAACAGATAATGGCATGGAATTTTGTGAAGGTGACTTTGAAGAATTTTGCAAAAATGAAGGAATTGCTCAGCATCGCACTGTTAGGATGACGCCTCAACAAAATGGTGTGGCCGAACGTATGAACAGAACACTCTTGGAGAGAGCAAGGTGTATGATCTCAAATGCAGGGTTGACAAAGGACTTTTGGGCAGAGGCGATTAATATGGCTTGTTACGTTGTCAACCGCGCTCCTTATGCAGCACTTGACTTTAAAACTCCGGAGGAAGTTTGGTCAGGTACTCCTGCTGATTATTCTGATTTTAAAATTTTTGGGTGTCCAGCATACATGCATGTAAATGAAGGAAAATTAGAGCCTCGGGCTAAAAAGTGCATTTTCCTTGGGTATGCTTCTGGGGTAAAAGGATACAGATTATGGTATTCTGATCCCAAATCCCCAAAATTTATAATCAGTAGAGATGTTACTTTTGATGAATTGTCTATGTTATCTTCCAAAAAGGAATCTACTATTTGTACAAATGATAGTGCACAGAAGCAGGTGGAGCTTGAGATTGGTAGTTCAGATTCTTTTCAGTCGAACTCTTCTACTCAAAGAATGCCAGTAGATGGTCCCGAGTCTACTGACGAAGATGATCCAGAGGAAGAGAAATATTCCATAGCCAAGGATAGACCACGGAGAGATATTCGACCACCACAAAGATATGCAAATTTGGTTGCATATGCTTTGTCTGTTGCAGAAGAAACAAGTGAAGTTGGTGAACCTACTTCCTACTCAGATGTTGTTTCTTATGAAAATTCCGCTAAGTGGTTGATTGCGATGAATGAAGAAATTGAATCTCTCCATCAGAATAGAACTTGGGATCTTGTAAAGCCGCCTTTGGGTAAGAAAATTGTTGGATGCAAATGGGATACCATTGCTGATGGAAAGGTCCTTGTTCAGAAAATTCATACAAAGGACAATCCAGTTGATATGTTTACGAAGCCTCTTCCGGTTTACAAGTTCAAGCAGTGCTTGGACTTGGTTGGTGTTCATTGTTGGTGATTGCCCGTTGGGGCTTTTATGAAGAAGGTGGAGCAAGTTTTGTTGGGACATGCCAAGGTGGAGATTTATTAGTTTGGCAAGTCCCATAGTCCCACATCGGGAAAATCAAACTTGTTGTCTCGTCTTGGAACTATAAATAAGGGCCTGAGCTTTGAAGTCAGATGCACCACAAGAGGTACCATAAGTGGCACCACAAGAAAAACCTAAGTGTTTACTTTGGCTTTAAGTCCACACTCAGTTAAATAGTTTGGGCTTATAGATTTGGGTTTTTCTTGTTTAGTATTTTCCGGTGTTTTATGGCCTAGGAACATCTTCCTAAGGCATTTGTAATTGTCCCTCTTTTATAATAGTGATTTGCTCCTCCTTCGTCCGTGGATGTAGGTCAATTGACCGAACCACGTAAATTTGGTGTTCTGGTGTTCTTGTCTCTCCTTTTATTTGTTTTCGCTTTATTGTCTTGTTGGATTGCCAAATTACCTTTTTAGGTAAATATCTTGGGCCTAGCTCTAACAGGAACATGTCTAACATTAGCTAGCATCCTCACAATACCATCATGCATTTTAATTCGGATTGTGCCTCTACCAACAACATCACATGTGGCATTATTGCCCATCAATACAATTCCACTATTACAAGATTTATTTTTAGACCTCGTCCTGTTATCAATAGCAAAGAAAATATTTCCGGTATTCTCATCAGCTACTACACTAGCTTTAGCGGACTCAGTAGTTTTCTCAACAAGTTTTCCCTTTTGCTTTAATTTATTTTTCAATTTAAAGCAATCAGCCTTAATGTGTCCCATTTTATGATAATATCTGCACTTCAAATTTCTATGTCTAGATTTAGATCTACTACTGTCAAATTCTCTTTTATCCATTTTATGACAATAATGCTTGATCGGGCCTTCTTATTTATAACCGCAAGATCTTCCTTTGACATATCATCTGAAATGTTCTCAGCTCTCTGTAGTGTCAAATCAACTCCGTCTTAAACCAAAATGGCCTCAATCTTTAGCTATCATATGTATTGTCATTGTTGTCAAAAGATCTCGAAACCAATTTGTTAGAGCTAGCTCCAAGAAATTTACGAAAGGGTAATTTGACAACTCAATAAAGACAATAAAATAGAAAAATAAAAAAGATAAGAACACCAAATTTACGTGGTTCAATCAATTGACTTACATTCATGGATGAAGGTGGAACAAATCACTACTATAAAAGGGAATTTTTCTAATGTAGGACTACGTGAGACTTGTCAAACTAACAATATATATATATACATATATACATACATACATATATATATATATATATATATATGTATGTACATACATACATATATGTACATACATATACATACATATATGTATGTACATACATATACATACATATATGTATGTACATATATATATATATGTATATATATATATGTATATATATATATATATATATAACCTTAATATGTATTTTTTACCATTGTATAGGGTAATTTTATTTTAAAAAATCTCTCTTTTTCTTTTTTTTCCCTTGATGCCCCTGTTTCCATTTTTTCCAAAATAGCTCCCCTATTTTTTATAATTCCAAAAATCCCCTTCCCTCCCGTCGTCGCCTTCGCCCAACTGTCGTGCCTGCTCGTCGCCTCCGCCCCTGCTCCCCCGCCCATCGCGCGCGAGGTCCTCCCTTCCTCGTCGTGCCCCTCACCTCCGCGTGTGCCCTTCCTCGTAGGGACGGAGGCGTAGGCAGCAGGCTGCCTTGCTCTCGGCAGCGGAGGCAGAGGTAGGGACGGAGGTGAGGCATCGGGCTGAGGCGTATGCATAGATGGCGGAGGCCCGAGGCAGGAGGGGTAGCACCAGTCCCGGTCGAAGACGCCGCCATTGGCCGGGGCGTCGAAGGGGCTATCGACGACGACAGTGAGGCTCCTCCGGGGCGGGAGGGCGACAGTGGTAGTGCACTGAACGGTGACGGTCGTGGCTCCTCTGGAGGCCACGCCCTATCCGCCGCTGCCCCGCAGGTGGGTCCCCCCCTTCCTTCGCTGCCTACGCCTCCGCCTCCACCGCCCCTTGATCCGTACGCCTCCTCCACTGCCTTCGCATATTGCCTACGCCTCCGCCGCCTGCTGCTCCTTGTGCCTCCTTCGTTGACAGCAAGGGAGGGGGCGCCGGAGGTGTAGGCAGCGGGTTGCCTTGCTGTCAGTGACGGCAAAAGGGGAAGTGGTCGCCTCTCGCTCGGGCGGATGTGAGGAGCGCGATGGGGAAGGGCAGGTCTCACGCGCGACGGACAGGCGGCGCCGATTGGGCGAAGTCGAGTGGGTGGAGGTGCCGGGCTAATTATAAATTAACCCCTTGTAGTTAGATATTATTAATTAATTATAATTTACTTAATAGATCTATATTTATATTGAATCCTTATTATAAAATATTTAATTTTATTTATCCTAATATCATCAATTTTATATAGTATTTTTAAAAAATAATTTAAAAACAATTTTGATATATTAATTATAATTTTTCTTAATAATTTAAATATTCTATTTATCCGAAAATCCCCTCGTGGCGGATGAAGACGTCGCCACGGCAGCGGGTTGAAAATAATTATGCAGTGAGAAGAGAAAAGTATTTTCGAGATTAGAGAAAAGAAGGGGCGCTATCCCAAAAAAAAAACAAAAAAACACGAAAACGGGAGCGCTAAAAAAAAAAAAAAAGGTGCTTAAAAGAAGGAAATCGCTCTTTTTTTTAATGAAACATAGCTTTTAGAATCTAGAATAAAAAAAGAAAAAGAAAAACCCTGCTTCGCATTACCGCTTATTCTACGACGAAATGCACGACGCGGTGAGAGCTCTCACATTTGTGACTAACCGAGGTGGATTCGTACCTTGAACGGTAACTGACAACGTCTAGCATTCGCTCGTACGCCTGCTGCTTAAACGGACGCCATCGTGGAACTCAAATGCCCGTCTTCTGTGGTTCGGGGAACTACCGGGGATTAGGGAAATTAGGGTTTCCGGAGCACCTCTCTCCTTGCGAATCCTGCAGCGGAATCCGGACTACCTCTTGAATTCTCTGAAGGAGGTGGCGCTATTACCGGTACTCTTCTCAGAAATAATCTCTTTGTATGACTAAAAATCTTCTTTTTGCGCAGTGGGGATAGAAGGAGAAAGAGCGAATTTGGAAGAGATGGAGAAAGACAGCGATAGAATTTGGTGCTTCGTGCTTCCGATTCTGGTTGCCATCTTCGTGATCCGCGTGCTGTACGTATTATACTGGACCGGAAAGCCAATTGGATCTTCAAAAACGCATAGTCTGAGGACGCTCATCGTTCTCGGCTCAGGTGTTTCGAAACATACCAAAAACTCGTTTGTCTGTCTATCATATGATTTGATGGTTTAAGAGGCTTCGCTATGGATTTTTGTAGTTAGAATGGATATCTACTATTTTGCATTTGCGTGAAGCGTGGTGGTATGTTGTTGAATAGGAAAATGTAAAACTCTGAGGCAGGGATTTAGACTAAGAAATTTGTTTAAAAATTCATTTTGCTTGCTTAAATTTGCTGTCTTTTTTAATATAAAAAATCATATATAATAAATACCACATTGCATTTTACTCTTTGGTGCTCATGAAATTAGTGGTGCACCTTTTTATATTGATTAATATGGTTAATCTTGTAATTAGGTGTTCAGGTGTAATTTGCAATGTTTTCTGAGATCTCGTGCTTCATATGAACATGTATTATTCTTTCCATTCTATGTTTGCCTGAGAGATTAGTCAATTTGGACTTCCTTTATCCAGGGGGCCATACAGCTGAAATGCTTAGCATCATGAATGTGCTCCAGAATGATAAATACACTCCAAGATTCTACGTTGCAGGTGCAACTGATAATATGAGCCTTAAAAAAGCTCGGGTTTTGGAGGAGTCCTTGATGCAGCAGGGGGAGGTACATACTGTATCACATACTATTACTAATTTGAAAAGTTTTGTATTTCAGTTGCTACAGTACATTAACATTTTGCCCCAAATGGAAGCTTTCCATACCTTGTCTTGATGACTTATATATTTTTGAAGTGTTTTTTGACACACATATGAGAAGACTGCTGCTTAATCTACAGTTGCTACACTACAGAATCCTTCTGGTCTAAAATTCATTATTTACCTTGTGCTTCTGTCAATTATGTATGACTTGAAGCTTGAAGAATTTCTTAATTCCTGTTCATGGTTTTTGATATTTCTACTATGTTGTTTTTCTTATCCATCTTCTGTTTTTATCTGTAAAAGATTATTATGCTTAAATTTGCTGCAACTAGTTCCTTGTAGTTCATAGCCTGCAAGTTGATTGGTGATTTGTCCTTATAACAGTCCAATAAAGACTTCAGTTCAATGGAGATAGAACATGTTTTCCACTTAAAACTCTTAAGCAGTCTTCATAGAGAATCTTCCAAACTTGTTTGCTTGTAGTATTATGATTCCAACAACTGTGGAATTTGTTCTATCCTTTTGTAGGATTTGCACTGTACATGGATTAAAAAATTGATCACTAAATATCCATCTTTCGGTCAATGATGGCTCAGGCTTAAATCAGTCAATGATCCCATCTTCTACACCCGTGGACTTGAAAACAGTCACCGTCTGTGTAGTGTTTTCCTAGGCAAATATATCCATAATTATTACTGTCGATGTCTGATACGATTTCTCATGGGTGATGATAATCCAAAAAACGAATGAACTTGTTAGTTGGTGTTGCAGAACAGTGGAAGAAAGATGATAGAAGCTGCTCAGTTCATGCAGATTTATCGAAGCCGTGAAGTGGGACAGTCATACATAACCTCTGTCGGAACAACTTTGATTGCAATGGCTCATGCACTGTGGCTAACTTTAAAAATCAGGCCCCAAGTGGTATTGTTATTATTTAACCCTCGCTTGTTCTCTAAACTATTGCGATTGTATTTACAGTTACATAAAATTTGCACGTTGTTTATCATGCTTTTCCAGATTATTTGTAATGGTCCTGGGACCTGCATACCTCTGTGTGCTTCTGCATTCCTTTTCAAGGTTCGTATTACGCAGGCCACCTTTTAACAATTGGGTGCTGACTATTTTTCCTCTGGAATATAATTTTATGACACTCTCTGTCTTAAAAGCTTTGTGTTGTAAGGCCATCTTGGTTTGTGTTGCATTTATCTCATGTTGATCCTTATTTGAAAATTATTCTTTGGATGAGATCTTTCTTTTCTTTAGGTCAGAGCTCATGGAAACTATAAGCTTATCTCATGCTTGCAAATCTTTAATTTATCACTGGATGAAACTTAATATGATCTGCTGCAGTTACTTGGCCTAGGTTGGTCACACATCTTTTATGTGGAGAGCATCGCACGAGTGAGGAAGCTATCTTTAAGTGGCTTGTTGCTTTATAAGCTACTTCTTGCTGACCAGTTCTATGTGCAATGGCCCCAGTTGCAAAAGAAGTTCCCTAGGGCTCACTATGTTGGTTGTCTGATGTAATGCTCTGATGCTGCCATTATTGGTACTCTTTTCTCTACCTCCGAATGTTTTGACTTCTCTGGCACCTTTGTTTTCCCCTCAGGTATAAACATTATTTATTCTTTTTTTTTTAATCTACAGTGGCAAGCATGTTCTTCTGCATTGGTTGCAGAACTGGAGGATCTGGACGAGATCTGCATTTGTTTCTTCAACTTACGAGCAGTATGTTGGACAATGATGGCTCTTTGGCAGACATGGTCCAAATTATGATTTAGCCAAAGCTCCTGGGTTTGGGAATTTATGATTTCAATCGAAATCTTCTCTTTATTTTTTTCCCTTGTTCTATATGGAGATCTACGACGAAGTTTACCATGAAGATTTTGCTTGTATTAGTTCTCATCAAGGATTCTTTGTGTACCATCTTCGCCGTGCTCTTTCAGCCCATTTATTCCATATTCCTATCTCGAAACCATTCACCGAGGGTTTCACTATGATATTCAAAACTATGATGTGATAGAATTTGAAGTTCTTTTGTTTTTTTCCATGTTTAATGAATCATCCATGATTACTAAATCATGGTTCACGATGTTGTCGGTGATGTGGCATTTGCTCTCAAGTTTGGGATTCATCTCAACTGCTTCTCAGTTTATATAAGACAATATCTGTAAGAAAGTTATACAAATCAGCAGCTCAGCTCTACTCATTTAGAGAGCTGGGCTGATAAGGATTATGGTCAATAAGCTTTTCAGTGCATCGACCCGGAGCAACTGATGATTCATCTCAACCATTGGTGTGTGGTTGTAGCAAATGGAAATCAAGATGACTACTTCCCGAGTTTCTCTTCTTCCATCTTTAGCTTTCTCTTCCTAACATGAATTGGTTCTACTGCTAGTGCTTTCAGTTTTCAAACTTGCAAAAGTGAATTGCCAAGTCGAACGATGTTATATTTGTGTTTTGCAAGTGAACAAAGAAAGCCAAGCAGACTGATCATGGTAGAAGGTGATGATGCACTCCTTTGCCTACCAATATATGCTGGAATTTCTTTTCTGCCCTGGTATGTTTTTTTTTTTTTTTTTTTAAATCTTTGTTTGTGTCTACTTTTCCTGCATCATTTCCCTGTTTTATTCCTCCTCTCAAATTATTTCACAATCAGGATTACTGTGGTAGGAGTACTAAATCAGCATGTACTACTGACAAGACACAAAGTGCTACCTCGAATATTGTTTTCACAATGTAGAAAACCAGTTTGAAGTTTGAACTACATCTCAAGATTTTGAAATCATTAAAAGCAAAATCCTTATAAGCATTCTCAGAACGTCACGACTGAACAAACTACATCTCAAGCTTACACTCATACACTGGTTTCTCAGATTGTATCTTAAGCTCCCATGTAGCCCACACGCTGTAGTCCCTTGCATTTCACGTCAACATACAAGCTGAATGGGTGGGCTGCAACAAGGCCAAATTCATTCTGATCCTTCACAAATTACAATCCTCTTTTGGTACAGATTCAGGCACCATATATTCTGACGAATAGTCCAAATTGCAGTTTGCTAAAATTCTGAGAAATATCCTAAACCTGAGGCCATAAGGATCGTAGGGTAGTACAAGAAGATGATGCTCTAATTACTCTTAACAGCATTTAGGTCAAGTTGGCAGAATTCTCTCTTCAGCTTTGAGCTGTAAAATGCGGACAAGAAGCATTTATCTTTCTTTAATCCAAATTTACGAAATTCTTCATTGATTGAGTTTCCATCCTGCTTTAGCTTCACAGAATATAGTGTGTGTGTGTGTATATATATATATATATATATATATATATATATATATATATATATATATATAATCTGTGCCTGAGATGATTCTCTCCGGCTTTCCTCACACTATTCCGTTCGGCTATCATTTTAGTATTTGATGGAATACCCACACAGAACACTCGAGCATCCAATCCTCCGAGCGATGCCAATTCCCAATGCAGAGGAATGGTACAACTCCTTGCTATTTGTTGACCAGCATTCTAATACCCCCAAGCTTTTGTGATGCTCGTCATTAGGATATAATGCTTATTTTCTTTTGTCAGGAGCAAGTTGTCGTGTTTTGATTCCTCCGAAACACCAACCAACACTTTTATCGTTCATCCATGTAATACTTTGATTTTATCACCTACTCATTTGCTTCCATATAATACTAATAATAATAATAATAATATCTATTGACTATGATTGTCCATGTTGAATGTCAAACGAGATCCCGAAAGAAAAAACACTTGTTCGGTTTATTGTTATTATTATTATTACTGCTACTTTTCCTTTCATTATCTGATGTTGCACATATTTACGATCCTCTTTGACTGAGATGTCACCATTCCAGTAAATCATGTGATTTTGGAACTTTTCCACACCATGCTATAAAACAATGATTAAAGGAAAGAAGCTTATATATATATATATATATATATATATATATATATATATATATATATCATCTTTGAATTATTAGCAAACCATTACTTTTATGGTGAAAGGCATCAAAAATCAATCTTTGGATTAGCAAACCACTGCTTTCATATACCAATAAAAAATCTGTCACTGTTGTTTTGTGGTGAAAGGCATTAATGCATGGTGTCTAATTCTGGCCGACAACATATGCTGAAAGCCTGATCCTATCAGTGTCATCATCTTCATGCAAGTCCCCATCCCAACAAAATGTGAGATACGAACCCAAGGAAGAGGCACAGCTTTTGTTCGATACAATACCACTATGTGGGCTAATCGAGCACCAGCACCACTTCCCCATCATGGGCGGGGGAGTATCGATGCTCGAAGAGACCGCCCTCCCGGGATGCCGAGCCGCAGCCGTAGACTCGTCATCCTCCTCTCCGTGGCAACAGCATCTGTCGATTTCTACGTACCCCATCTACTCCTTGCTTGCTTCTTGTCCATCGAGAACAAGAAACAAGCATACATCAAACGTGCCCAAAAATATCTGGTGCTGTTTCATGCGGCATAAATAGCCATCGTTGTGATGGCGAGATCCTCACAGCAATGGGGGCTTGCAAGGAGTGGAGGCCGGTAGCGACGATGCTGGCCGTGGACGTCGTGTTCGCGGTGACGAACACCATGATCAAGAAGGCGATCGACGAGGGGTTGAACAGGCTGGTGTTCATCACCCTCCGGCAGCTGGTGGCGACTCTGTTCATGGCTCCCGTCGCCTACTTCCACGAGAGGTACAGACAACACACACTGTCACTGAGTCGGACGTTTCTGCTTGACACATGGAATCGGTTGCTGCTGATTACAGGACGACGAGGCCGAAGCTGACGATGGAGATCTGCGTGTATTTCTTCTTCAGCGCCATGCTCGGGTAATCCAAACCAGCGAAGCTTCCATCACGGCGTAGTAGATATGACTCGGAGTTGTGTGTGCAGGGCGGCTCTGACGCAGTACCTCTTCTACCTTGGAATGCAGTACACCTCGGCGACGTTTGCTTGCGCTTTCCTCAACATAGCGCCAGTATTCACCTTCCTCATATCCTTAGCCATGAGGTACATCTCCCCAACTGTGGTCTCTCGAGCTCGGGCTGTCATCTTGATCTATGGCTGGTGCAGGATCGAGTCTCTGAACCTGAAGACCAAGGCAGGGATCGCAAAGGCGATGGGGACGTCGCTGTGCCTCGTAGGCGTGGTTGTGCTCACCTTTTACAGGGGCGTCGGCTTCAACGACCACGTATCGCATCGATCGCCGGCTGATGGCATGAGCTACACCTCGAGGAAGCGGGTGATGGGGTCGGTGGCGCTGCTCGCCGGCTGCTGTTGCTGGTCGGCGTGGTTCCCCCTCCAATCCAGAGTGAGCAAGAAGTACCCCGCCCTGTACTCCTGCACCGCTCTCATCTTCTTCCTCGCTTTCCTCCAGGCGGCGGCCCTGAGCTTGGCCACGCAGAGGGGCCTCTCCATGTGGCTCCTGCGTAAGAAGCTGGAGATCGCCACCGTGCTCTTCTCCGTAAGCAAACGACACCGACGCTCGGTTTCAGTGTGTCTGTAGCCTCTCTCTCACCGGTGTTGCATGCCGCTTTAGGGTGGCGTGGGATCGGGGTTGGGCTTCTTGGCCATGTCATGGTGTGTGGCGCAAAGAGGACCGGTGTTCACCGTAGCATTCACGCCGCTGGTGCAGGTCATTGTGGCCGGCATCGACTTCTCCGTCCTCCACGAACCGATCTACCTGGGAAGGTAATCTCTGCAGTACTGTCTGCAGCCCACGCGCTTGTCTTCGTCTTCCTTTTGCCATCGCAAGTGTTTATGCTTTCTCCGACATGGGCAGTGTTTTGGGGTCAGTGCTGGTGGTTGCTGGTCTCTACTCGCTCCTGTGGGGCAAGAACAACGAATCCCATGGCCAAGCAGAGAAGCCTGCAGAAGGGAATGGAGAGAACCAGGTGCAAGTACAAAGAGTGTGAAGGAGCAACCTGAAGCATTTGTAGTTCTTGTTGGCTTCCATGCTCAGAAATGGAGAGAGAGAGAGAGAGAGAGAGAGAGAGAGAGAGAGAGAGAGAGAGAGAGAGAGGACAAATTCCTGTGACAGCATGATGTCTGGTATGAGTTCTGAGCATGGAGAGAAACAAGACGTAGATGATGTTGTTCGACAAGGAAAATTCTACGCTAATTTAAGCTCATTAGAAAGTTCAATTCGGTATTAGAACTAAGAGGAAAATTCACCATTACAAAATGCAGAACTCATTCATCCCATTGGAGAGAGAATATGGCAAAGACACAGTTGGCAAGTTGGTTAGTGTTTAGATTCGTGGACAGGAGAATATTACCTCAAGCATTTACATAACTCAGTTAAGTCGAATACTGTGGATTTGCTTCATCCTCGTAGGTTGAAGATATGAAGATCCCAACTTGAAATCAACTGATATTTATAATACTTTTAGACATACCTTTTTTTTTCTTTCAAATATGTAAATTATTGTTTTACTTGTAAAAATATCTTCTTCTTTTTTTTCTTTTCAAAATGTGATAGACCGAAAGAGCCGTTGATAACAATGACATGATTTAACATAACGATGGAAATAAAAAAATGGCTACCAACAACATTTTTTTTTTTTTAGTTTCTGCTGATAAATATGAGCTTTTAAGAGAAAATACGGAAGGAGTTTAAAAAACCCATTAATTTTCTTATCAAATTGAAAGGAAAATAAACCATAACGCGAGTGGATCAAATAAATCCGAGCATTCAAAGAATTTTTTTATATATATATTACTTTCATATACATAAAATTTCAAGTAAACAAAGTCTAAATCCAAGCTTAGATCAGTCTCAAATCCGATTAAAGGACGACTGGGTTGGGTTAACCTACTCGTAGCTCGTGCAGTCCACGTGACTCGAATGGATTGCCCTTCCGATGAGCTTCACCCGAGTTTGTTTGGATTGGGTCGTCTCGTGCAGTGCACGTGACTTGAATGGATTGCTCTTCCGATGAGCTCCTCCCTGAGTTAGTTGGGATTCCGTTGAGTTGCGTTTAGTTAACCTACTCGCAGCAGGTCGTGCAGTGCACGCGACTTGACGTGCAACGGCCTATAAGTTCCGCTCGTCTACTTGGGGAGCAGTTATCGCCGTGGTGGCAACGACGCTCCTCCTCCGCCTCGTCACCATCATGCGAGGCCCCAAGACGGTGGACGACGACGAGCACAGAGACGGCCAAGATCTCGCCTCGCTTAAAGAGGATCAGCAGCTAATCAAGGTCGTCCATCCCCTCTTCCTTTTTCTCTTTACTTGGATTTGTTCTAAACCGAGGTTCGATCCTTTGGGGGGCCGAAGATTTGTGCTTCTGGTGTTCGTTCTTTGATCCTCGTACCTTAACTCGCTTTCTTGTTAGCTTGAGCGAGCGAACAATGATATTTGATTCGGGAATCGTGGGTTGGTTCTGTTTCAGGACGACGCTCCCGTCGTCGAGGATGTCAAGGAGGGCGACGACGCTGACGACGAGGACGAGGACGAAGGTGGCGATCCCCTTGTCACTTTAGCTTTGCTTCGTTTTCTTTACGGATCGGTTTAGGGTTTCCGCCTCTTGAGCATGATCCTGATGAGAGCGCACATGAGCATTCTCATGGAGCACATGAAAACATTAGCAATCCAGGACAAAGCACAGTTCACTTGTGTTGGTGCTGACCAAAGTGACTGACTTCTTGGATGATAAGGAAACAGATGGAACATAGATAATTGGGGAATATAGTTTAGACATTCATTTGAAACGATGCCTTATTTTGCAAATTAGTACTGTAATAACCTTTCTTTCTTTTTTCTCTGATCCGTTGTCAGATTAATCGCCTTTACACTAATAGTCTTGGTGTGTCTTTATTACATCACCAGATGTAATATGTTTGATTTTCCTATTGAGCTTTTGATCAAAGAATCGAAATCCTATCGGCGACCATATTGGCTGGCCTGTAGGATCGGTATTGGCTATTGTTTTCTTCTGGTAATACTATTGGTACGCATCAGGTGTTGTACCAATCCAAATAGACACCAATTGGTATTACCTTGACAAATAAGTCTTTATTACATCACAAGATGGAATGGATTTGCTTTTTCTATCAAATATTTGGCCAAGAAATCAGAAACCCTATTAAGAATTGGACCAAGAAATCAGAAACTGATCGATCTGGTACCTATCAAATGGTATTAATTATCAATCAAACCAAGGATTACCTAACCACAAAGGTGGTCAGTATTGATCTGTATTTAATTGTTTATTATTATTTTTGGTGATACCAGTGGTATGAGTTAGTTTACCATCTTGTATACCGGTATCATAGTGGTCGGACTGCTTGCCAAAATTGGTATTACCTTTTGGTTTTGTTTTATTAGATTTTATCATTTAAATTTGCTCTTTGTATCATGTTCCTCAAGTGTGACAAAGTCATGGTTAGATGCAACCTATATGGTCGTGGCCTTCCTTTCTGCGCTTGTGGTGACTGTTTTGCAAATTTCATCCTTCCTTTTTACAGGAGAACGAGGATCTGACGTTACTAAGAACTCTAAGCAGAGCAGGAGTGAGAAGAAAAGCCGCAAGGCGATGCTCAAGTTAGGAATGAAATCAGTCATCGGAGTCTCCCGGGTTACCATAAAGAGAACAAATAATGTATGCGGGCCTAACTCAATTGAATTCTAGTCAGACGAAATGAACCCTAGGAAATCCACTAGCATCTGCTTTTAGTGTCACCTTGATGACTTAACTAACTGGCAACTTTGCTAAGTGTCACCTGGTAATGGCCTTGACATAGATTCTTAAGATTGTTTGTCAACTAAAATTAAATCCTCATGTGCAATTTTGATCCTAGATTTAAAGCAAAACTTTGCACCTCCTCTATTTGTATATAATTGTCACTTGTCTAATAAACATGTTAATAATCATTGGATTTTTCTTCCAAGGCAACTTGAGCATTATTTTGTTTTTCCTTCCAAATGATTCATTCTTGATGTTTTCGCTGTACGCTGCAGATCCTGTTTGCCATATCGACACCTGACGTTTACAAAAGCCAAAACTCTGAGACTTACGTCGTATTTGGGGAGGCCAACATCGTGGACTTGAACTCCCAGCCGCAAAGCCAAACTGCTCAGCAGTTCCGGATGCCAGATCTCAGCGGTGTGACGCTCAAGTCACATGAATCTCATTCTGAAACACTGGTTGATGAGGATGTTGATGATACTGGAGTGGAGCCTCGTGCCATTGATATTGTAATGGCACAAGCTGGTGTGTCCTGGGCGAAGGCTGTCGTAGCCCTCAAGGCTTACAATGGGGATATTGTTGAGGCTATCATGGATCTCACTGCCTAACAAAAGCTGGTCTACAAAGCTTTCAGTTTCAACTTTTTTGAGCGAAATACACATTCATCAAATTTCCCATCTTCTCGGACCTTTCGTTCTTCAAGATTTTGAGGATTTTATTCTACAAGTTTTCTGGGTAGTTCAATCTGAGACAAGCTTTACATGTACAACGACAATGTTCCAAATAGGTCAAGGATCTTATTCCATCGATCCAAATCATGAATACATATGTCAATGATGTCAACTAATCCAGCAGTTTTAGATGAGCCCATCTGACTAATTATGATTGATTAAATCTTTTCGTTGATCCTATCAACATCAACACCTACTTCAGCATACAGTACTTTGATGTCGTAGCTTTCAGTTATCGAACCAGTTATTCCAGGAGAAACCTAACAGCACTCAACTGGATAATTACTGTTCAAACCAAAGGTTTCCATTAGGGAGAAGTGAACAACACTAAACACGATCAATTTTGTGAAAAATTACATTTACTAAATGCCTAGAAACAAAAACAAAAAAAAATCAGTTTTTTTTCCCCTAGCATCCGTGCATAAATAAGAAGGACAAAACAATATCTTTTGTAACTTTCAATATTAAAACAGTGGCTCATGATGTAAACATCTTATAGAGAGAGAGAGAGAGAGAGAGAAAACGCACAAAATAATTATAACAATTCATTCATTCACGTGATTAATGTGTAAGAGATGAACAAAACAAGAGGATATATAGAAATGGTTACCCGATGAAACAGCGACGCCTTCGTGCTGCAATGCCAAATTTTCACCTCAGAGGTTAACAATTTTTGGACGGGATTGGTTCCTCTTACACGTAAACACTCGATGAAATCTGACAGCTGCAAGATCTTTGTCCCCAGGTGATATCTGACTAACGGTGCAATTCCTAGGCACAGAATGCCTTTATAACCCAAAAAGCCCATTGGTTGATTTGTCTTGTATCATCATTTATCCCCACTGCAACTCGAGATCAATCACTCCACAATGACTCTTGAGCTAAACTGTTCTCTATTGAATTAATATAATCTCGCACTGAGCACCGATACATGTGAGTTTCAATAATTCCTCAAAAATCAGTAAGTAGTATTCTCTAATGACATGATCTATAATTTCTATCTTCTATCATGCTATCAGAGTAATTCTTGTGTTAAAAATTTTACTTCTCGATTCGTGGTACTATTCTTTTCCTCATCAGTTGCGGACCTCACTCCACCATGACTCTTCGCTGTTGCAGTCATTGCAACTCAAATTCTCATGCGGTCTCATACTCATCGTTGCACTCGCTCGCACGATCGATCAGCGCCATAGTTGATCGACGACCCTCTCATTAGCCACGAAAGTTGCTGTCGAATTTGCTAGTGTCCTCAAACGCCTCCTAAGATGCAGATCTCAGATCTGTAGATCTGAGATCTCTTGGAACCGGAGCATTCCCCGTGACTTACTGGAGACTTCTTGGTGCCCCGCGGGCATAACGCTGTCTTCTCCTCCATTGAGAACCTACTCTCCTCTGCCTCGGCACACCTCCGACGACATTGATCCGAAGCGACGAAGGCTATGTTAGGAGAGCAATCGACACTAAGAGGGGGGGGGCGAATTAGTGCAATGGTAAAATAACGTCAGTTTAAGAAAATCTTTCGTATGTTGAAAATCATTCTCGGAAAATGTTTAACTTTAAAGCATTTGCAAGAATGTAATGAGCAAATAAAGTAAGTAAATCAGTTTGCAATATGAGAATTAAAAGCAGAACAAAAATGCAAACCGATTTATAGTGGTTCGGTCGTCGTGACCTACATCCACTTCACCGATTCCTTTTCTGTTAAGGCCACCGACATCCACTATCGATCTTCTTTCGATGGGTAAAGATCAATTACCCTTTTACACCCCTCTTCTCCTTTTCATGGGTTTAGGAGACAACCCTTACAAGCACACACTCCTCTCTAAACAGAATTCTAAGTCTAAGCTAGAGGAGGGATCAATTAAGAAATTTCTGTAGTATTTTTTCACTTTTAAGCTCTTTGTGCTTGTGTATATTAACTAGGGATGAGAGGGGTATTTATAAGCCTCAAGTTGATTCAAACTTAGAGTCTAAAAATATCTCATCCCGGTTTCCTAAGTACGGACGGTACCATTGCCTATGCTGGGCGGTACCACCATTAGTGTCAATCTGACACTGACACAACACTGGGCGGTATCACCGCCTATAGCCTCTCGGAGGCTATGTCTGGGCTGTACCACCACCTAGACTGACAGTCTCGGAGACTGTGCCACGATGGTACCACCTCTTGGGTCACTATTTGGGCCTTCTACTTGGCCCAACATAGCCTAAACTTGGGTCACTAAATGAGCCTTTCTCTTGGCCTAAAATAGTCCTATTTTGGGCCTAGTTGGCCCCTAATTGAGTTAGTCTAATTACATTCTAAACCGACTCAATTAGACTCCAAAACCTAACTTGATCTAGGCAAATTATTACAAGCACTAATCATGTGTTGTTCGGTATGTCATTGATTCTTTCGGCGCATCGTCTGATCCTTCGACGCATCGTCCTCTTTTGCAGCTTTTGCCCAATCGACATGTTAACTTCCGCAACTTTGATCTCCTTGGCGCAATGTCTGCTTTTTTAGGCCCAATGCCCGAATTCTCGACCCGAAGCCTTTTGCCGACACGTCGACCATTTCTCCGGCCCGACGTCCAATATTCTGATATGTTCACTCCGGCCCAACGTCTGATTCCTCCTGCTTTAATCAATTTGCCTCTCTTGATCGACATTAGCTCTGCGTCACTCAAACGCATATTAGATCAACACTATAATTGATTTCATCATCAAAATTCGAGATTCAACAATCTCCCTCTTTTTGATGATGACAACCAATTGATGACGGAGTTAACCTAAACTCTCGGAGTTTAAACAAACTCCCCCTATCAATATGCATATTTGAGAGAACTCTTAGATTTAAAAATCCAAGCAACATATTAACACAAACTTATGCATAACATTATCATACTTCTCCCCCTTTGTCATCAACAAAAAGGAGAAGTCCAACTATCGTGTTTGAGATATAATTTCAACTTATTACATAATAAATATTAATCTATAGTTTTATCATCATACAAGCTAGCAAAATTAGAGATGTACAAATTTAGCATGTTTGTTTTTTTGAGATAGCAACTTTTTGCCTCTCTGTAGATTACAAGCTAGTAATTTTTACAATATGCAAGTTTTACAACATGCAAGCTAGCAAATTACTTTACAACATGCATAATCACCAAATCAACATTAATTTTAAAAATTTGTAAGATTATAAACTTTGCAAATTTGCATTATTGCTTCTTAAGATAGGCAAGCTAGCAATTTTGGTGATGTTCAATATAGCAAGTTCTTTCTTCTCTTTTGAGAAGTGAGATTTTTTGCTTTCTTTGCAATGCACAAGTTAGCAATTTTTGCTTTCTTCTTGTATTGTGCAAGCTAGCATCTTTTATCTTCCCCTTTCTCATTGTCAAAAAAGAAGAAAAGACCCTTTACATCAATTTTCAAATTATGACAAAGGTAAAGTAAAAAAGATGAAAAATCAAGTCGTAAATGTCAAAATAATTTTTCATCATGAATATTTCATCATTGCATGCATCACTATCATAAGTTGAAGTATAGCATTCATAATATCAAATCACCATTCATAATTATATCAATATTCCAATCATTATTTCAATCATAAAAAATGAAGGATCAAGTCATGATTTTTGACATATCTCTTCTTTTGTATATAGAAGAAATGATAGGAAAATAATCTTGATTCAAAAATAAGATTTAAGTCTAAAATTCAAGAAATCAAGATGTTTAAGTTTATCATTCAAGCTAGCAAATTTGGTTTTCTTGACATGCTAGTTATTTTCTTTCCCCTTTTTGTCATTGTAAACAAGAAGAAAAGGGGAAGAACATAATGATGTAAATGTTCAAGTTATTACAAAAATACAAAGGCGTCAAATGAAAATCATGACATGAAGCATATCAATATCAAATCATGTATGCCACAAGACATGATTTATTTCAAAAAATCTCCTTTATTTTATAAATGTCAAAAAGAAACATAGGAGATCAAAAGACAAGATCTTGATTCATTAAAAAATTCAAGTTTTAAATCTCGAAAAATCAAGATAAAGCTCATTCAAATTCAGATTATTAAATCAAAATCATTTTCAGGATATTCACAAAAGCATAATATACATAAATTTATTAATCTTATCGAAAAATCAATAAGATAGAGGTGGAAAATGTATTCCTTTTTATATGTTTCATTTGAAGTTGTTTGTTTCATACAAGCATGTCTTTGTCTTTTTATGCCAAACAAAAATATGTATCAACGTTTTAGATCAAAAAATAAATTTCGTCATAAAAACCATCAAGACCAATAAATCTCAAAAATCATTATGTATAACTTTAAAATTTTATATATAAAATCGTCAATCATGATATCAAAACATTTAATATTTTCTTTACATCATTATGCATTATTAAATATACAATTGTCAAGCATGACACTTACACTATTTCATATAAGTATGCCTTTTTCATTTATGCCAAATCAAAACATATATCATTTTTAAAATCAAAAAAGTTACTTTCATTACCGTAAAAATCGATAATCATCCATAAATCTCAAGAATCATCATGAATAATTTCGAAAGATAAACTCATTAAGCGTGATATCAAATTATTACTTCAAATCAAACATGATTTCATTAATCATAGAGCATCTTCAATCAAAATCAAGAAACAATATGATTAATCTTGTTAGGTGTACAAGCACTAGATTTATATATAACATTTTATTGTATTATTACATCATTAAAATATCAAGCATGATTTTATAAGGTATTTTTAATCAAAATCATTTTGTTTGTTTATCATAAAACATGTAATTTTCATAATTATTTTTAAAATCACTAGAAAGGTAAGCATAATCCTATTTTATTTTATTTTTTTGTATTTTTCATTACATCATTAAACATGCAATTCAAAACAAATTATATAATTTTCTTAAACTAAATTAAAAATAAATCATAAAAAATATTAAGTAATTTCAAAGTAAACAAAGGGCATTTTGATTACCTCATCGTCGAAAGCCGTTAAGGCGTAGTTTGCCACCTCACCTTTGTTGATTTTCTCTTCATCTTCGGAGGAGCTTGATTTATCCCAAAGTGCTTCCCTCTTCTTGCATTCATAGTAAGTAGTTACGTTCTTTTTGTTCTTTAATTTTTATTTCATGAACCTTTTAAATTTCATGAGGAGTTCAAGTTTACCATCACTTGAGCTTATGCTCGAGTAGTCTTCAATTGTTCTATATCTCAAATCCTTCCTGTTCTTTGGAAGGTTATTCTTGAGTTCTTTATGTGCATTGCACATCATTTCATAGGTCATCAAAGACCCTATAAGTTCTTCAATTGAAAATGGTTCAAATCTTTTGATTCTTGTATTGCCATTACTTTCGATTCTTAATTTTTAGAAAGAAATCTTAAGATCTTATTAATGAGTTCAAAATTAGAAAAGCATTTGCTAAGAGCTTTTAAACCATTGACAATATCCGTAAAACGGATGTACATGTCAACAATGATTTCGCTTGGCTTCATTCGAAAAAGTTTAAAATCATGCATTAAAAGATTTATCTTAAAATCTTTTACTCTACTTATGCCTTTGGGTGTGATTTCAAGAGTGTGCCATATATCAAAAATCGTTTCGCAAGTAGAAACTCGATTAAACTCAGTTTTATCCAAAGCGCAAAATAGAGCATTCATAGCTTTAGCATTTAGAGAAAAAAATCTTATTCTCCAAATTATTCCAATGGTTCATTGGAAGAGAAGATATTTGAAAACCGTTTTCAATAATATTTCATAAATTTAAATCCAAAGAAAGCAAGAAAACTCTCATTCGAGTTTTTCAATATGTGTAGTTCGTCCTATTGAACAAGGGAGCACGAATAAGAGAATGACCCTTTTGAAAGCCGAAAAGAGCCATTTCTCTTGGGTGTTAAACCAAATGAGAAACAAATGTGGCTTTGATACCAACAGTTAGGAAAGCAGTCGGCACTAAGAGGGGGGGGTGTGAATTAGTGCAGTGGTAAAATAACGTCGGTTTAAGAAAATCTTTCGTACATTGAAAACCGATCTCGAAAAGTGTTTAACTTTAAAGCATTTACAAAAATGTAATGAGCAAATAAAGTAAGTAAATCAGTTTGCAATATGAGAATTAAAAATAGAACAAGAATGTAAACCGATTTATAGTGGTTTGGTCGTCATGACCTATATCCACTCCACTGATTCCTCTTCAGTCGAGGCCACCGGCATCCACTATCGATCTTCTTTCAACGAGCGAAGATCAACTACCCTTTTACACCTCTTTTCCTTTTCATGGGTTTAGGAGACAACCCTTATAAGCACACACTTCTCTCTAAACAGAATTCTAAGTCTAAGCTAGATGAGGGATCTCTTAAGCAATTTCTATAGTGTTTTCTCACTTTTAAGTTCTATGTGCTTATGTATGTTAACCAGGGATGAGAGGGGTATTTATATGCCTCAAGTTGATTCAAACTTGAGCCTAAAAATATCTCATCCCGGGTTTCCTGGGTATGGGCAGTACCATCGCCTATGTTGGGCGGTACCACCGCCAGTGTCAGTCTGACACTAACACTGCACTGGGTGGTACCACAGCCCAGACCAGTGATACTACTGCCTGATACAGTCTCGGAGACTATGCCACGACGGTGCCACCTCTTGGATCACCGTTTGGGCCTTCCACTTGACCCAACATAGCCCAAACTTAGATCACTGAATGAGCCTTTCTCGTGACTCAAAATAGCCATATTTTGGGCATAGTTGACCCCTAATTGAGTTGGTCTAATTACATTCTAAATTGACTCAATTAGACTCTAAAACCTAACTCGATCTAGGCAAATTGTTACAAGCACTAATCATGTGTTGTCCGGCATGTTATTAGTTCTTTCGGTGCTTCGTCCGATCCTTCGATGCATCGTCCTCTTTTGCGGCTTTTGCCTAATCAGCATGTTGACCTCCGCAACTCCGATCTCCTTAGCGCAATGTCTACTCTTCTAGGCCTAATGCTCGAATTCTCAACCCGAAGCCTTCTGCCGACATGTCGACCGTTCCTCCGGCCCAACTTCCAATATTCTGATATGTTCACTCCGACCCAATGTCAGATTCCTCTTGCTTTAATCAATTTGCCTCTCTTGATCGACGTTAGCCTTACGTCACTCAAACATATATTAGATCAACACTACAATTGGTTTCATCATCAAAATTCGAGATTCAACAGGCTGTCCTACTATTGTCGCTTTCTCCCCTATGGCTACTGCGACACTTTCTCGGTGAACAACGATTGTTTTCTTCTCTCGCTGTCATTGTTCATTCGCTGCAGCCCATCGCAGCACTTGCGACTGCTGGTATCAGATCACACTCATCGTCATAGCAGTAGAGATTAAGACAATTATCGCTCCCCTTCTTCTTCTCCCAAGCGTACATTCACTGCAGTTTCCTTTTGCTGCCTCTAATCAATGATCGGATCATCCAGTAATTAGATTCCTATTGATTGATTTGCTGCTAACAAAGCAAGCCACTAGCAAACAACAAGACGCAAGCACCCCCACCTTCTTCCTGCGGAGGCACTAAGGGCTAATGCAGATAGAAAGGATTAATCTCAGATAGTTTGTCATCGTTGCAATGGGCCGGGGAAGTTGGGACAAATCGACAAATAAGGGATCCATGCTCTTGTGATTGCAAAACCTAACTACTCTCTCTCTCTCTCTCTCTCCCTTCCTTGCACCGAAGTTTCTCGTAGCATTGTAGCTCTCTACAAAGGGAGAGATTGGTGCGTTAGAGGGAGTACGAGGCGTGATCCCGTCATCGGATTTCCTGCCTGATGACCATCCGCCACTGCATCTAAAACCCCAAGACTAAGCCACCATGGAAGCATCGTCGTCTTTTGCTCTAACTAAGCGCCACTTGAAGCTACTGGAATGGTTGGCGTAGTTGTGGACGTTGTAGGAGCAACACTACTCACCAAGCTTCACATCCTAGCTCCCACTAATGCTGGTGTAGTCCACCCTCTCCACGCTCAGCTTGAGCTCACTATTGGGAAATCTTGGGGGCGACATCACATGCACAATAGAAGAACAGAAAATAGAATCTCCAATTTTCCAAAGATGTGTTTGTTGTTGTGCGAAGATTAGTGCGCAAAAATTCGCGAAACTTAAAACTATGTATAAGATAGATTATGTTACCTAAGGAGATCGTATATCCCTGAATCCCTACAGATCTCTAGGAGAGGGTGAAGGAGATCAAGCGCTCTCCTCTCTAGCGGTGATCCACACAACAGGGCTGTGACGACGCTCTTTAAAACTGTAGGCCTGGTTTGAAGTGGAGAGGGAGAGGAGAACAGGAGAGACAACCAAAAGGCTCTAGCCTATGAATCACTAATTCCCTCCTATTTATAGAGGTCCCCTGTCAACTTAACCTTAATGGATCCTGTCATATTGGGTATTAGATCTCTATCCAACTATCCAAGCCTCTTAAATTAATGAATCTCTATCCAATAATCTCTCATAGGCACTTATTGGATCTCATCCATAGGATCCAATAATTCATGGGCTTATTGGATATTTAATAAGATAGGGGTTCCGACGGATATCTCATATCCGAACCTCTACTCATCATAATGCCTATCATATGTGTGTGACCCTCTAGGCCCAATATCGAGCTGACCGTGAGTCATACATGTTAGAACTCTTTCTGGCTCAATGAATTATTATTTCCATAATAATTCACTCGACTCAATGATTGCGGATGTACTATGCCACTACGCCGTAGTCCCTAGACGATACAGGGGAATCCAATCTATTAGACCTATCTATCCTCATTTACCATATACCTATAGTCCCTCATCTATCTAATATCCCAGAGATCATATACCGAGCATGGTGCTGTCAGACCCATACGATTTTTATTCGAGTCTCACTCTAATCGGATTCTCCCGGAGAACTCTTTCTCTCTTAATTCGAATGACCCTGGTCAGGGATTTGTCTGAGCAAAAACATATGGGATATTCCTCTCATAACACTGAGAGTGAATGATCCTCTATCGACACTCAATAGCCCTTGTAAGGTTGACTGTCACTCCCGATTACCGGCTGTACTAGATCTGGGACATCCAAACCTATAAGTCTGGTATCAAAGAGTGGAGCACTTATACAAGATATCATTAGTGTCTCAAGTTTAAGGACCATATACACCACTGGGACCACGGAATTGTTGTCTGACAATAACGTATTATCAACCATTCAGCATTTCGTAAGCGGATCAATCAATGAACTCATTCTCTAATAAGCACCTGTACCGTATCCCTAATGTCCCTACACGAGCAGCTATGAGATCAGTTGCATCCATCATATAGATGGGTATACAGCACACCAATCTGTCCGGTTATCTCAATATCCCTCTCGAGTAACCTATGACCAGGATTATTTAGGATCTGTGTTTAAAGGCGAATCAGTCTCATTATCATGATCTTATCATGATTTGATTCTCATTGCACAGATTCAAGACATCACTATATATATATATAATAATAATAATAATAAGTAATATAAAGTGATAAATGCTAAAATATAATAAGTAAAAAAATTATATGTCAAATCACACGTGCCATCACTCACGTGATTGGCTTGTAGTGCACATATGACTAGCACTCACTGCATCGTTAGGATAAGTCCTACGACCACTACTACAACCCCAACTTCACATTGTTGACCTACTGACATGACCTGCAACCCCATTCCCCAAGCTTTCGACCGCTGCATCTTGTTGCGCTTCTTTCCTCAACAGAACTGATCAACAACCATCATCGCGATGCAACAGATCTGAGTTCCACATTATGCCCTTCTACCTATCGATCATTGGACTTCAACTATCTTGTCATAAGTCGGGGGCAAACACTACCTCTCAGTGCAACTATCATAAGCCTCGCTTCGCTGCTACTTGCCACTAGCCTCCTATTGCTCCTTCGACGATCTCCTCTTGTGGACCGACCTGTTGCTATTACTACCGTCCTCCTACTGTCACTACTGCCATCCAGCGGAAGCGTGGTGGATCTTCAACCACCGGCTCCTATGCTCACCTATATTCTACTCTTCATTGTGAGGACACCCATTGTTGGGAAATCTATGAGCGACATCACATGCGTAGCGGAAGAATATAAAACAAAAACCCCAAATTTTCCTATACATGCTTGTCGTCATGCGTAGATTGGTGCACAAAAACTTGTGACAGAAAATTACGTGTGAGACAGTTGTGTTACTTAAGGAGATTGGTGCACAAAAACATGCGTAGATTGGTGCACAAAAACTTGTGCACATATGCTCTCACTCACGTGATTGGCTTGCAAGGCACCTATGACTAGTACTCATCTCTTCCTCCGTTAGGTGTGCTTCTCTAATTATAGGCCGCACCTTCATCCCACCGACCACTACTCGACCAAAGAACACTGATCGACCAAAACTCCTATCTTGAGCCCTCGGCCTTGGATCAGTACACATATTCAGGATATCTTCATTATTTTCTTCTAACATTTCAGTTACTGTTTCTGTAGGGAATCATAGTACTTCTCTACGTACAAGACTTATCTCCATCAATGCTGCCACGCTAATCCCTTTCAAATTATCAAAAGGTGGCAATTGTGTATCCTGGCAGGACTAGTTTTCTAATCTTCTATTTGGATACGACTTACTAGGTTATGTCGACGGCTCTCTCAATTGTCCACCAACCATGATCAACATCCCCGGAGAACTTAGTCCAGTACCAAATCTAGCTTACAAATTATGGTTATGTCAAGATCGTCTCATCCTCCAAGCTATTCAAGCCATAGTTGTTGGATCCATCGCCCCATCGATATCTTTATGTGCGACTACTATATAAGTATGGTATAAGCTGTAAACAACCTTGGTGAATCATTTGCGTACTCGCAAGCTCAATCTTCTATCCAGTCTAATGAAAACAAAACAAGAGGGAAGTACTATTGTTGATTATCTACAAAATATCCAAGTTATCATCAATGACTTGGCTTTGATAGGTTATTCCCTATGTGATGAAGAAGTCAACATCTATACCCTTAATGGCCTCGGAGATGAGTACAAGAAATTAGCAGCCGTAATTCGGGCACGTGACTCACCAATGTCACTTAAATAACTCTATAACAAGTTGACTGACTATGAGATATATTTGAAGTACGAGGACTATTGGAAAATCATAGGGGCGACATCACATGCGCAGCGGAAGAACAAGAAAACAAAATCCCCTTATTCCCAAAGATATGTTCGTCATCGTGCGAAGATTGGTGCGCAAAAATTCGTAAAACAAACTGCGTATAGAATATATTATGTTACCTAGGGAGATCGTATATCCTTGTTTCCTTGCAGATCTCTAGGAGAGGGTGAAGGAGGTCAAGCGTCCTCCTCTCTAGCGGTGATCCACATAGTAGGGCTGCAACGACGCTCCTCAAAACTCCAGGCCTGCTTTGAGATGGAGAGGGGGGGGGAGAATAGGAGAGGCAAGCATAGGCTCTAGCCTATGAGGCTCTGAATCCCTCCTATTTATAGAGGCCCCCCTGTCAAACCCTAATTGATCCTCCCCTAGTGAGTATTGGATCTGCATCCAATTACCCAACCCTTTTAGATTGGTGGATTTCTATCCAATAATCTCTCATGGGCTCTTATTGGATCTCGTCCATGGGATCCAACAATTCAGGGGCTTATTGAATATCCAATAAGATAGGGGCTCCGGTGGATATCTTATATCTAAACCTCTACTCATCGCAATGCCTACCATATGTATGTGACCCTCTAGGCCCAATATCGAGCTAGCCATGAGTCATAGTTGTCAGAACTCCTTCTGGCTTAGTGAATTATTATCTCTGTAATAATTCACTCAACTCATCGACTACGAATATACTAGGCCACTACGTCATAGTCCCCATACGATACTGGGGAATCCAATCCATTGGACATGTTTATCCTCAGTTACCATGTACCTATAGTCTCTCATCCATCTAATATCCTAGAGACCGTATATCAGGCATGGTATTGTCAGACCCATACGATTTCTACTCGAGTCTCGCTCTAATCAGATTCTCCTAGAGAACTCTTTCTCTCTCAACCCGAATGACCCTGGCCAAGGATTTGTCTGAGCAAGAATACATGGGATATTCCTCTCATGACGCCGAGAGTGGATGATCCTCTATCGACATTTAATAGTCCTCGTAAGGTCGACTGCCACTCCCAATGACCAACTGTACTAGATCTGGGACATCTAAACCTGTAAGCCTGGTATCAAAGAGTGGAGCACTCATACAAGACATGCTTGGTGTCTCAAGTCTAAGGACCAGATACACCATTAGGACTACGAAATCGTTGTCTGACAATAAGGCATCATCAACCATCTAGTATTCCGTAAGCGGATCAATCAGTGAACTCATTCTCCAATAAGCACCTATATTGTATCCCCAGTGTCCCCACATGAGCAGCTATGAGACAAGCTGCATCCATCATATGGACGGGTATACAGCACACCGGTCTATCTGGTTATCACGATGTCCCTCTCAAGTAACCTATGATTGGGATTATTTAGGATCTGTGTTTAAATGTGAATCGGTCTCATTATCGTGATCTCATCATGATCTGATTCCCATTGCACGAATCGAAGGATATCACTATATATATATATATATATATATATATATATATATATATATATATATATATATATATATATATATATATATATATATATATATATATATATATATATATATATAATATTTTGGTATTTATCATTTATATTGTCTATTGCATATATATATATATATATATATATATATATATATATATATATATATATATATATATATATATATATATATATATATATATATATATATATATATATATGCAATAGACAATATAAAGTGATAAATGCCAAAATATAATAAGCAAAAAGATTTCATGTCAAGTCACACGTGCCATCACTCATGTGATTGGCTTGTTGGGCACGTGTGACTAGCAAAGACAAATTGCCTGAATTGACTATCACAGCTCAAGTCAATCATAAGTCCAAGAGGAAGAGCAACCAGTATAATACGAACATCACCAAAGGTTTGGCCAAGATATCTCTTGACCCTATGGGTCCCAAGCAAACCCCCCTTATCCTCATCATCATAATTTCTCACAAAGTGACAACTCTAATAACCATCAACCTTGGCGTCCTACCCTCACAAGTCAACAAAGAGTCGTCTGCCAACTATGTGATAAAATCAGACACTCTACAAAAGTTTGTCGGTCTCAACCCCGACTCTTTGCTTTGTCATAGTGGCCTCAAGTGAATCTCATAACTACTCCTACTACTAGCTAACCCAATTGGATTGTGGATTTTGGCGCCTCCCATCACATCACCTTTAATCTTCAGAACTTGTCTATTCACAATAACTATCGCAGAAATAAAGATATCATCATCGATGACAGTAAAGGACTTCCTATAACTCATACTGGTTCCACAATGCTTAATTCTGATACTACAACCTTTACACTCAATGACATTCTATGTGCCCCTCATATTAAATGAAACCTCATTTCTATTTCTCAATTTTGAAAACATAATAATACTTCAATTGAATTCTTTCATGATTATTTTCTTATCAAGGACTTGAGCACGGGGGCATCCTTGGTCCAAGGCCCAAATAGAGGTAATATTTATGAATGACCATCAGCTCCAAAAATAAACTAGTACATTGTTCACTCTTTAGTTGTAGCTCTAATTGATGTGTGACATCATCGTCTTGGTCATCCCTCGTCTCTTATCCAGCAGAAATTACTTTCTCGTTACTCTCTTCATATTTTTAAATCAAGTAATTCTATAACTCATTGTGATGCATATCTTATCAATAAAAGTTATAGATAACCCTTTGGCACATCCTTTATATCTTGCTCTAAATCATTTGAAATTATTTATACCGATGTTTGGGGCCCTGCTCCAATCATTTCTTTTGACAAATTCATATTTTATGTCATTTTTGTAGATTACTTCACTAAGTACACATGGTTATATCCTCTTCACCATAAATATGAAGTTTCCATAATCTTTATCAACTTTCGAAAGTTGGTCGAGAACTACTTTCAACCCATAATCAAAATAGTTTACTCTGATGGTGGAGGTGAATATCAAGTCTTGACATCCTATCTCTCAGCTTATGGTATACAACACATTAAGTCACCCTCACATACTCCTCAACTAGTTGCCTCTGCTGAATGCAAATATCCGCATATAGTTGAAACTGGCCTCACACTTCTACATCATGCCTCTATGTCTTCAACCTTTTGGACAACAACCTTTCAAACTGTAGTCTACCTTATTAATCAAATGTATACACTAGTCCTATAATATCAATCCCCATTTAAAATACTATTTCATAAACCTCCAAACCTTCATAAACTCAAAGTATTTGGCTATCTATATTATCTATGGTTATGTCTCTATGCCTCCCATAAGATAATGTCAAGATCTAAGCCTTACATCTTTATAGGATATTCTCTTGAACATAATGTTTTTCCATCTTATAATCCCCACACCCACAAGTCTTTATATCATATCACGTTATTTTTTTTAAGTCTATATTTCCTTTCCAAAACTATGAGTCTCCTATCATGCAAACCACTCCAATAAACATTCCTCATTGGAGTATACCTCTCATCCAATTGGATGAGCCACCCATGACACTATTCAGTTCCTCCCCTCAGGATGCACACTCTACTACTACTCCAGTTCAACAATTGACTATTTCCTCTATAATTATTCAACTCCTTTCTTCTCAAGTTTCCCCCATTGATTAGATAATATGTTCTGAAATATAACAATTGTCTTTACCTCCTTTTAGACTTAGTGACACTAAAGTACCTCAACCTGACCCGGCCTGTGTTAATGACTCTCCACTGCTTATTCCAACAACACAACCTCATAATCCCGTATCCTCCAAACATCCTATGACAACATGCTCCAAGAGTGGTATTTTCAAACTACGTCAAGTCCTTGACCTACATGCTTTCACAGAATCCTCATTTAATACCATTGAATCCACCACCTTCCCTCAAGCCCAAAAATCTCCACACTGGCGTAAAGTCATATGTGAAGAATACGATGCCCTCCTCTTTAACTCAACATGGAACCTAGTACCCTTTCATCATACATAAAATATCATCAAGTGTATGTGGGTTTTTTAAATTAAGCGGAACCCAGATAGATTTGTTGCCCGATATAAAACATGTCTAGTTGCCAAAGAGATTCATTAACGAGTTGAAGTTGATTTCACTAAGACATTTAATCCCGTTGTTAAGCCCATAACAATCTAACTTATCCTGAGTCTGGCCACCACTGAAGGTTTGACAATTACGATAATTGGATGTTAATAATGTCTTTTTACAAGGGACTCTAACTGAAAATGTTTTTATGCAATAACCTCTTAGTTTCATCCATCCTTAGTATCCAAGGCATGTTTCAAACTTCAAAAAGCTACTTATAGACTTCGTTAGGCTCCAAGAGCTTAGTACACTGAACTTGACTCATTTTTTATTTCAGTTGGCTTTATCAACTCTAAGTCTGATACCTCGTTATTTCTACGACAACAACATGGAGGCACAATATATATTTTGGTATATGTGGATGACATTATTATCACAGGCAATAATCCTATAGAGATCTAAGCATTCATCAAGCAATTGACAAATCGATTCTCCCTTAAAGAACTAGAAACCTTGAACTATTTTCTGGGCATAGAAGCAACATACACATCTTCAGGTCTCTTCCTATCATAAAGAGAGTACATTTAAGATTTATTATCAAAGACAAACATGCATGATGCAAATGCGGTATAACTCCCATCTCTACTAGTGAATCTCTCAAATTATCCGATGGAAGTCCTACTATAGAACCCACTCAATACCGACAAGTAGTTGGCTTTTTACAGTATTTAACTCTCACATGTCCAGACATCTCATTTGTTATTAATAAATTATCATAATTTATATAGCGACCATCTACTATGCACTGGTCTGTAGTCAAACGAATCCTGTGATATCTTAAAGGGACCCTCAATTATAGTCTCTTTCTTCGCAAACACTCTCCACTTCATCTTCATGCATTTGCCGATGCTGATTGGACAAGAAACTTTAATGATAGAACATCCATATCGGAGTATATTGTCTTCCTTGGAGCTAATCCAATCAATTGGAGTTTTAAGAAGCAAAAATAGTCACACGATCTACAACTGAAGCTGAATACCGTGCCATCGCTACTACCGCTGCAGAACTCAATTGGGTCATAAATCTACTCAAGGAACTCAACATCAATTCCACTCATATTTCTACAATGTATTATGATAATGTTGAAGCTACCTATCTATGCACTAATCCGGTGTTCCACTCCCATATGGAACATATTGCTATTGACTTCCACTTTGTGCAAGATCAAATTGTTCGATATCAACTACGTGTTTCTCGTGTACATACGGTTGATCAATTAACAGACTCACTCATGAAGCCTCTCGCTCGTAAACTATTTACATTGCATCAGTCCAAGATCGACATCCTTAATAGGAGCATCATCTTGCGGGGGCATGATAGCAGATAAAATTTTTTCAACTATATGAGAAAATCTTGCTGCTATGTTGAGGAAAATCATCTCTTCTAACCTGTATAAATAGAGAGAACATATCAATGAGGAATGCAACTTCTTCTATAATTTTTATCTTCTACCATGAAGTAGTTTACCTTGTAGAAGAGCTACTTATCATGAAGTAGTTTACCTTGTAGAAGAGCTACTTGATTAATTAAGAATACAACACTATGAAATGCTGATCCAGTCCTAAGGTTTTGATGCTGGGCGAACTCCCATGTCTTATTTATAAAGCCATAAAATGAATTCTAGATGCCGAGAGGAAGGTATATCTAGCACAAGCTCTTCATATCATACCAATGCCATCAGATGGAAGCTTCCCCTTACAGACGTATCCTCTTCTCATCTGCTTTTCTTCTGCTGTTTCCTTGTTCTCCGTAGCTTCTACTGAACACCTTTTGTATGGCTTAAATCCCATTTGATGAACCTTGAGCTTTCGATGCCCCTTGCTGCCATTGCTTCTTATACGCATTTCTTCCTTTGTGTCACCATTGAGATGGTTAGGTTCAGTTGCAGATTTTGCATTCTTGTTAAGATCAACAGATAATTTGCCATCATCTCCTTTATTTATTGTTGTTACTGCCTATGGTGGAGAAAAGCTTTGTGGCAGTACTCCTCTCTTGAACAGTTGCAAATTGACCATGACAAAAATGAGATTCATTAGACATGAGAGACACGAAGTTAAGTTAATGTTTGACAATTTGATCTCGTAAAATCAATGATAATATGTTTCATGCGTGAGTAGAACACTGGATTGACACATAAGTAGGTACCTCTAACATTGTCATAATATATTGTAGGAGTACGGGTAGAGCTGATTTTGAGTTTTTTAAGGAGATTTGTGACCCAACTGAGTTCAGCAGCAGCGGTAGCAATAGCCCGATATTCAGCTTCAATTGTAGATTTTGTCTTTTGATTCTTAAAACTCCAACTGATTGAATTAGACCCAAAAAAGATGATATACCATGACGAGGAGGTTCTATCATCAAAGTTTCCCCCAATCAGCATTAGCAAAGGCATGGAGATGAAGTGGAGTGGTTTTGTGGACAAAGAGACCATGATTGAGGGTCTCTTGAAGATACCACAAAATTCATTTAATCGCAGACCAATACATAGCAAAAGGCTGGTGCATGTATTGAGATAATTTATTGACTGCAAATGAGATATCTGGACAGGTGAGAGCCAAGTACTATAAGGAGTCAAGTACGTGTCAGTATTAAGTTGAGTCCATGGTAGAGCTGCCATCACATAATTTGAGTGATTCACTAGTAGAGAGTGGAGTAGCAACTTCTTTTGCATTCTGGATATTTATCTTTGATAATAAGTCTTGAATATACTTTCTCTGTGAGAGGAGGAGACCTGTGGATGTAAATATTGCTTCCATTCACAAAAAGTAGCTCAAGGGTCTTAAATCTTTAAGGGAGAATCGATTAGCCAATTGCTTTAGAAATGTCTGAATCTCCAAGGGATCATTACTTGTAATAATAATATCATCTACATATACTGGAAGATATATTGTATTTCCATGTTATTGTCGTAGGAATAAAGAGGTATCAGACTTGGAGTTGATAAAGCTAGTTGATATCAGAAACGATCCAAGTTCAGTATACCAAGCTCTTGGAGCTTTACGGAGTCCATAAATGGCTTTTTGTAATTTACAGATATGTCTCAGATACTAGTGATGAACAAAGCCAAGGGGTTGCTACATAAAGACATCTTTAGTAAGAGTCCCCTGTAAAAAGGTATTGTTAACGTCGAGTTGTTGTAAGTGCCAGCCTCTGGGGATGGCCAAACTTAGAATAAGCCGAATTGTGGGTTTAACTACAAGACTAAAAGTCTATGTGAAGTCAACTCCAAGTTGTTGATGAAACCCTTTGGCTACTAAATATGCTTTATATCGAGCAATAGACCCGTCGGGGTTCCGCTTAATTCGAAAGACCTATTTACACCCGATGATGTTTTGTGTAGGATGAAAAGGTACAAGAGTCAATATGGAGTTATGGAGTAGAGCATCATATTCTTCACACATGGCTTTACGCCAATGAAGAGATTTTTGGGCTTGAGTAATTGTGGTGGGTTCACTGGTCTCGGGAGAGGATTTGGTGATAGCATGTAAGTTGAGAACCTAACATGGTTTAAAGATACCACTTTTTGAGCGTGTTATCATTGGATGTCTAGGAATTGTAGGTTGTGTTATTGGTATGGGTGGTAGAGAGGTATCGATAGGAGTCGGGATAGGCTGAGATACATCAGTGGCACTAGATAAAGAAGGTTGTTGTATTTCTGAGGATATTAGTAGGGGAGGCTTGTGAAGAAGGAAGGAATGGAGGGAGTGGGGAGTTGTTGAACCAAGAGAACAAAAGAGTGTGGATCTTGAAGAAAAGGACTGGATGGTGTGGGAAGAGGTTCGTTTAAGGGGATCGATAGAATACTCTAGTGATATATATTTGTTGGAGTGGCCTGCATGGGAGAAGACTCATGGTTTTGAAATGGAAAGGTAGACTCCACAAAAACAACATGATGTAAACTAAAGACTTTTTGAGTTTTTGGTTCGTAGCACCGAAAGGCATTATGTTCAAGAGAATATCCTATGAAGATGCAAGGTTTAGATCTTGGCGTTATCTTGTGTGGGGCATTAGGACGTAGCCACGAATAACATAAACAACCAAATATTCTGATTTTTTGAAGGTTTGGGGATTTAGAAAATAATTTTTCAAATGGATACTGGTATTGGAGAATAGGAGTGAGCAAATGATTAATAAGGTAGATGGTAGCTCGAAAAGCGGCAAACCAAAAGGTTGTTGGCATGAAGGCTTGATGTAGAAGTGTGAGACCAGTTTCTACGATATGTCGATATTTGCGTTCAGCAGAGCTAATTAGTTGAGGAGTGTGTGAGGGTGACTTAAGGTGTTGGATACCACAGGTTGAGAGGTAGGATATGAGGGCTTGATATTCAACTCCACCATCAGAGTAGACTATTTTAATTATAGCGGTATGGGGTGGCACCTGCTGCCGCAGCGGGAGAGGTGGATCGTAGGAGGGTCCTTGAAACTGATGGAACGACAGACCCACTTAATGGTTGCGGCGGCGAATGGATTCCCGTAGATGAGAGAAAAAGTTTCTCAGCGTCGACTCAATGGGGTGCTACAACAACAACGATGGCTGTTAGGAATGGAGGAGCAAGGAAAAAATAGAATACTACGATGCAAGTAAAAGAATCCTTTCGATTCAAGAAAAAACGATGTAGTATTAAAAATAGAAGGATTCACAAGAATACTTACAAGATTTTTCCAAGTACACAAACTCTCTATGTCCTTGCTTCATGAACTATGGTCCTATTTATAGGACCTAGTGACAACCACCCTATAAATACTAGATTGAGGTAGTTATTGAAACCACCCTATAACTATTAGATCATGATTGAGGTGGTTATTGAAATCATCCTGTAACTACTAAAGCATGATAACTATCTAGATAGATAACTATGAATCAAATCTCAACACTCCCCCTTGATTCATAGTTGCATACACCGATTTGCGACATAAAATAAACATGCTTTTGAACTGGAAGCGATTTGGTGAGGATATCCATAACTTGTTCATCTGTTCCACAATACTTCATTGTTATGGCTCCACTTGCTATAAGATCTCGGATGAAATGATAGCGTATCTCTATATGCTTCGTTCTTCCATGAAACGTTGGATTTTTCGTCATTGCAATTGTGGCTTTATTGTCACAAAATATTTTCGTTGCTTCTTTTTGCGTCTTCTAAGCCATATTGCTTGACAAACTGCTAATGTTGCGGCTACATATTCTGCTTCCAATGTCGACAACGTAGTTGTTGCTGGCTTTTTAGAACTCCAGGATATAGCTCCCGATCCGAGGCTAAAAACATTGCCTGAAGTACTTTTTCGATCATCTAAAGCTCCTGCCCAATCACTATCAGTGAAACCAGATAATTTACAATTAAAATTATGAGAATACCAAATACCATAATCTGTAGTTCCAGCAATATAATGCAGAATTCTTTTAACAGCTCCGAGATGATGTTTGCTTGGGCTATGCATAAACCTGGATACTACACCAACAGAGAATGCAATATCTGGTCGAGTATGAGTTAGATAAATCAAACCTCCAACCAAACTTCTGTAGTATCTTGTGTTTGTTAGACTTGTACCATCTTCAAGTTTCAATTTCTCATTTACATTCATGGGTGTTGCTGCAGCTTTGCAATTAATCATGTTAGACTTTTTGAGTAGATCCATTGCATACTTTCTTTGTGAAATAAAAATTCCTGATCCTTGCTTCACTTCCAACTCAAGAAAATAATGCAGTAGACCTAGATCTGACATTTCAAACTTATTCATCATACATTTTTTAAATTCTGTCACAAAAGAGTTAGATGAACCCATATATATAATATCATCAACATAGAGGCAAACCATTAGAATATTATGTTCACCTTCCTTCTTTAGATAAAGAGTAGGTTCATTATTGCTCCTCTTAAATCCATTTTGATGAAAATAAGAATCAATTTGACTATACCATGCCCTTGGAGCTTGTTTAAGCCCATAAAGAGCTTTTCTTAACTTGTACACCTTTTCTTCATGTCCTTTAACCAAAAAACCTTCAGGTTGTGCAACAAAAACCTCTTCGTGTAAATCTCCATTTAAAAACGCAGATTTCACATCAAATTGATAAATAGGCCAACTTAAGTGAGCAGCTAAAGCTAAGAAAGTTCTCACGGTTTCGAATCTAGCAATTGGAGAAAAAGTTTCATCAAAATCAATACCTTGTTGTTGTGAATATCCTTTTGCTACAAGCCGAGCCTTATGCTTTTGGATACTTCCATCTGCATTAAATTTTATTTTGAACATCTATTTTAACCCAATCGCTTTCTTTTCTTTTGGTAGATCCATTAGCTCCCAAGTTTCATTCTTCTCAATTGACTTGATTTCCTCCTTCATTGCTTTTCTCCATTCCTCTTTTTTAATTGCTTCCTCAAAAGTTGTTGGATCTGAAATAAACAAAGCAAATGTTGAGTTATAAATTTCTGTTAATGATCTGAAATTTCTTGGAGGGGTTTCATCTGAGGAATCATAATTTGAATTGCTATTGGGTGAGGTTGACGATGAACTTGTAGGAGCAGGATCTGTTATTTGATTCTGCAGAGTGTCTAGTTTTGCTGGAATCTACATTTGTATTCCACCTTTATTGGTCTCCCAATTCCAACTTGCATTTTCATCAAACATAACATTTCTGTTAATAATAACTTTGCCACTAACAGGGTTATATAATCGATATGCTTTCGATTGTAAAGAATAACCAATTAAAATGTATTTTTCAGATTTTTCATCAAGCTTGTGATGATTTTGTGAATTCACCAAAGCATAAGCAATACAACCAAAAATTCTTAGATGTCTAACACTTGGTTTCATACCAGACCAAGCCTCAAAAGGAGTTTGATTCATAATAGCCTTTGTTGGTGAAATATTCAACAAATAAACTACTATTGCAACTGCTTCTACCCAAAACTGATTTGGTAAATGTTTTCCTTTAAGCAAAATATACCCAACTCATGCGACTATAATCATCCGTAAACAATAGAAAATATTAACTTCCACCAAATGATTTTGTATTCATAGGTCCACATAAGTCAGCATGAATTAATTCAAGACAATTAGAAGCTCTCCATGCTTTTCCAACAGGAAATGGTTTTTTACTTTGTTTGCCATAAATGCATCCTTCACATACATTAAGTGTGTTAATCTTGGGCAATCCGAAAACCATTTCTTTTTGACTTAACAACCTTAAATCCTTAATGTTAAGGTATCCATATCTTAAATGCCATAAACTAAACTCATTCTTTTGAGTTGTGATAAGTGCATGTCTTTCAATATTTGACACATCAAGTGGAAACATCTTGTTTTGTGTCATGCAAACATTTACTATAATCAAACCAGATTTTTTTATCTTTAATACTACATGAACCATCATCAAATATTATTGAATATCCATCATCTATCAATTGTCCAACACTCAACAAGTTATGTGATAAAGTAGGAACAAAGAAAACATTATCAAGGTATTTTACCTTTCCTTGATTTGTCTTCACCTCAATTGTTCCTTTCCCTTCCACTTGGATTTGCTTGCTATCTCTAAGTCTAACTTTCAACTTGTGAGTTTCATCAATATCTCTAAATATTGATATGATTTTATGTCTGACATATGATTAGAACATCCACTATCCAGAAACCAAATATCATTTGAGATATTATGAACGTGTGAATGAGTCATAAATAACTTACTATTTTCTTCATTTTGCTCCACATAATTTGCTTGCTTTTCTCTTTTCCAGCAGTCTGCCTTCATGTGACCAAACTTTTTACAGTAGTGACATTGAATTCCCATCATGCCCATCAAAGTGTCCTCTTCCTCTTCCATTTCCTCTACCACGAAATCCTCCTCTACCACGTCCTCTTCCTGTTGATTTTTTGTCTTCTCTTGAAGTAGAAGGCTCCTCCTTAACCTGAAATGCTTTTTCTTTACTTTTTTCAAGTGACCTGTTCAACCTTACTTCATGTGCTTGCAACAAACCCATTAGTTCATCAAATGAATATGTAGATAAATCTTTTGATTCCTCAATTGCGGCAACAACATGATCAAATTTTTGAGTTAAACTTCTCAAAACTTTTGCAACAATTATATGATCAGGAAGATGTTCACCATAAGATTTCATTTGACTAACAATTTCAGTCACTCGAGAAAGGAAATCTTGTACCGATTCATTGCTTTTCATGAACAAAATTTCAAACTCACAACGGAGGGTTTGAAGTTTTACCGTAATCACCCTTGATGAGCCTTGAAATTCATTTTGAAGTATCAATTAGGCTTGCTTTGAGGTTGTCGTTGCTACAATTCTTGAGAAGATCGTCTCATGTACAGCTTGTTGAATGAAGAACAATGCCTTTGAGTCCTTTCTGTTCTCCCTCAGCTTGATTTCATTATCTGGATCTGCATATCCATTCTCTATTAAGTCCCAAAGATTTTGAGACTTGAATAGAGTCTTCATCTTGATACTCCAAAATTCATAGCATTTGCCCGAGAAGATAGGAATAAGGGGTTAACATAGAATTACCATTAAAAGCCATAATGCCCAGTTCAGATTGAAATTAGGCTCTGATACCACAAATGTTGGGAATGAAGGAGCAAGGAAAAAACAGAATACTACGATGCGAGTAAAAAAATCCTTTCGATTCAAAAAAAACGATGTAGTATTAAAAACATGAGGATTCACAAGAACACTTACAAGATTTTTTCAAGTGCACACACTTTCTATGTCCTTGCTTCATGAACTATGGTCCTATTTATAGGACCTAGTGACAACCACCCTATAACTACTAGATTGAGGTAGTTATTGAAACCACCCTATAACTACTAGATTATGATTGAGGTGGTTATTGAAATCATCCTGTAACCACTAAATCATGATAACTATCTAGATAGATAACTATGAATCAAATCTCAACAATGGCTTCTCACAATTGCTACACTATCATGATACAGTGAATAGTAAAATTATAAAAAGCAGAAAAGCACATTCCAATTAGTATCACATTATCTCTATTTATACATGGTGAAAGAGAGGATTTCCTCAACTGAGCAGCGAGATTTTCTCGTGCAGTTGAAGAAATCTCATCTGCTATGTAAACGAAGAAATTACTCTGTTATTAAAGGAAATCTCTGTGTTATTAGAAATCTCCTTCTAGGACTCATTCATGCTTCCACCAATTATGAACCTGCGGTTGTTGATCTTGCAAGCTGCAGAGTCACTGGAATACGCTTCTTTAGATTCACCATCTACTTTCTCATGTTTCTCTATGGTATTCATGTCTACTTCACTGCTTGATGGTGTGTTTGATCCACAAGAGGAACAATCCTGTTTCTTCTTATTCCTTGCCTTATCTGAACTATGAAATCCAATGAATACCGATGGTGTGAGCTTGTCGGATCTAGTGGCTTTAAGCTCACTTGAGTTCTCACCTCTTCCACTATCATATGAGTCTGATGACGACGACAATGATTTAGAAGAGTGATGCCAAGGCTTTAGATCCTCAACTTGTTTTTGGTTTCCAACTTTCTGGTTTTCTTTCCAAGGACTACCAAAGGTGCCAACATGCCCTTGAAGTTGGGCTGTATCCGTTGAGGGGATGGTGGCTGTGTTCAGAGGAGCAAATGCAAAACCCACAAGAGGAGGAAACCATGGCAAGAGGCCCTGAGCTGCCCACCATGCAGCTGCAGCTGCAGCTGCAACTGTAACAGCAGCAATTGCCTCCAAGCTTGGAGTTGGATTCATATGCCTTCCTGGAATTTCTCCAGCTAGGAATTCAGCAGTTGACCGAAGGGAGGTCTCCGCCTCCGCAGATGGCCATAAAGATGCTGCAGCATGAACTGCTGGATTTTGTAACAATGTAGAAACAATAAGACTTGAAAATGTAGATGAGATGTTTTGGAATGACCTACCTATAAGCATCTTGACTGCTCTGGAAGTGAGTCAAATGTGTGAAGGCTGGAAATGGATGATGCACAGAACCAATTATTGATACATTCTGTCTGTACTGGTATCGCAGACGCTATAGGGTTCATGGATGGGTTAGCATTTGCATGATCCCCGACTTGGCCAGTTACTGCGGTAGGGTTTCGATCATCTGAATCTTCAGTGTCCATGCTTTTACCATTTCTGCCAATAATATGTGTAGCAGGTTTCTTTGGGTGGGTTTGATCCCCTTTTACAGCATTCTTTGAGGTTAAACCATGAAACATCGACGTACTTGCACCATTTCCTAAGGCTAAATAAATTGATGCGGGGATATATACAGTCTCCTTGAACTCCTGTTTCCTTTCCACTCAAGGATTTGTCCTTTTCGCTTGGCTCCTTGTTCAAGGATTTGTTAATTGCAATCTTATCTTCCATTTCCTCCGTGGACAAGAATTTAGTATATTTTCTATAATTGGAAGAGATGGAAGTAGGCACCGTATCTTGGAAGATATTAACAACTTCCGAGTGACTACGATATTCTGAAATCTCTTCATTTTGCAGCTTCTGTGCCATCATGAATTTCTGGTCAAAGCAGCTAACTGAGATAAAATTTTGTGTAAAGTACAAGAAAACACAATGCTGTGGTGGAACAAATGAAAAGCGTGTATACAACAAGTGTTTACCTCTTGCAGTGCTATCACCTTTGATGTCCATTACTTTATTTGTGCTTGGTGATATTGATTTTAATGGCTTCCCGCTTGTTGACTTTCGTGGAAATGCATTGTTTGACTTCCTTTTAGGTCTCGGAGGAGGGATGTCTATATCATGTTCTTGTCCTGGAGATAAACCTTTCTCAAGAGCTTCCTTTTCAAGCTGTAATTTGACTTGTTTTTAGGCAATATACAGTATGATTTTCAAACTCTGGAGCCAATTATTAGGACTCTGATTTGAAATTACCAACCCCCGCATCAGCTGATACTCATGCATTTCCATTTTCTAGGTCCAAGAATTGTGCAGAAGTTTTCAACTGTGGTGATAAAATAACATTAGAAGATTGTTGTGTGTTACCAAATTAACATCACAACACTTACTACTTCATGATAGATAGAATCTAGTATTCTTTTCTTCGAGCATAATCGTCTACTTTCGCAGAGTACACCATGGTTGCCCCCTTCACCAAGTTCTTCACCAACAACTACTTTCGCAGAGTACACCATGGTGTACTCTCCATAATCGTCTTCTTAGTATCAATATGCTCTATCACAAGCATAATAAACAAAGAAGATGACAAGTATGGTTAACATTAAGTGTAACTCTATTATGTTCCGACAAATCAATACTCCATGCTTCATGCTTCTATCAAGTATCAAACAATTCCAGTACATTGTATCACTCATGCTTCAAACTAAGTCTATAAGGAGGAGAAGTATGCATCCAACTGACACAGCACAATTGACCGGGCTAAAGTTGAATCACGAGTTGACTTAGATCAACAAACCTTCAATGCGCTGCCTGGCCCTGCCGTAGAGCTTCAGCGCTTCGAGAAAGCGGTTGTGCTCCTCCTCAGTCCACCTCTCCCTTTGCTTTGTAATGGTATAAGGCTTCCTTGTCTACATCGGAACGAACCCTCCTCGTAAGCATCCAGCTAACAAGAAACAAAAAGTAACGAAGAAGAGGCATCGGCAGTCCCCCGGACCTTCACGACGACCAGCTCTTCTCCGGAAGAACTCCCTTCCATGCTCTAATCTCAAATCCAAGAAGCCGAGGGCAGAAAAAGGGGCACGACGTGGATCAGCTGGACTTCGAGTCATCCACGAAAAGCAAGACTCCTCCTTCCATGTCTCCGACCAGACGCTCAATTTGGCGCAAGAAGTACCTCATCACTCGCCACCACCTGCATCGCCATCAAGAATCAAGAACCCACCAAATCACGGATCGGTTCCATCAAGCCTTTGCCCACCAGACACAGCAAGCAACGAATAGTCATCACCTGAGAGATCGAAGACGGGAACCCTGGAGTCCGGAACCCACCTCAGGCGACCGCCATGAGGCATCACCAACGCCGGCAACGCATCTTCGCACTGCCTCTCCTACATCTCAAATCCGGATCCGACACGAATCTCAACGGAGACGAACGGGTGGAGACGGGAACGAGAGAGAGAAAGAGGGAAAGAAGTCTTGGCTCGCTTCCTCCAAGTTCCGACGGCAACGGCGAGCAGGAAAGGAGAGTGGCGGGCGGGGCCGGTGGCGGTCTCGCTTTCTCGACGTAGGGACGAGAAACCTCGGCCACGAACTTTTTCTGGCGGGCTTTCTTGAACCCTCCAGAGAAATAACAATAATAACAATAAAATTAATATTAAGAAAACAAAGAAGCATGACGATGCCACGTGTCGCATCCTGCTGTTGGTATGCGTAGTCGGGTGCGTTTTTCGTCCACAAAAGCAAGCACCTTACGATTCGAACCGATGCTTTCCTGCGAACCCAGTGTACTGTTTTATGAGGGATGAGATCAAACGTTGCTTATGCCACGTGGAGTCATCACCATAGCTTATGCCTTAGCGACGTAGGGAGGATGACGTGTAAAGGTCGCCCGGAGGACGAGGCGGTGTCTTGGGGCCGACGAGCTAGGAGGACAAAATGCAGGTGATGATCACGTGGGACTGTGTGGACGTCGGTCGTTGGGGAGCAGCCTTTCTTAGAGAACACTCGATGAACCCCCTCCCCCCCGCCCCCAGTATGATTTGCTTGACGGTGTGCGCCCTAATTGACTCCAATGAGCGGTCCAGATGAAGCTATCAAGATTAGTGCCGCACTAATATCTAATTGTCTTGGGTCAACTCGGACGTGGTTCGTCCCTCGACGGTTTGCGTCGCGAGCTCTCGAGAACAATGGAGATCCGTTGGAAGCGCTTCTTCGCCTTCTTCCTCTCTCCCTGCAGATCTCCTCTCCCCATTGCCCCAATTCGATTGGTAAGGCTCTTCTTTATCCCCAGATCCTTTCACTTCGCTCGATGCTAATCCAGGGATTTCAGGGTTTTCTGTTCAACAACCTCGTTAGATATGACTGGGATGATCTCCTTGGTTGTTTCCTATTCCTTTTGATGCGAAGCAAGTCATGATAATGTTCGGCTTTGTGTTCTATTGCCCATTTGTTTTGGATTTGTATTGTGTGGATTAGATTGGCAACGTCTTCAATGCCTCAATGAGTGTTTGATCCCGCTGATCCGTTGCGTGAACAGAAAAAATCACATCTTTGAATTTGATCGCAAGTTACTGCAAAAAAGATCGAGATTGAAGGGATCTCACTGATTGGTGCGCCTCAATGGCTCCAAATTCCATCTTTTTGAGGTCTTCCATCTTCATCCTTACTTGCTTTCTTGATTGTGGTCATAAATTTGGGGCTGAGAAACGCGTTTTACCTGACGGGGAGTTATATGGATACGTATTCTCAAGGTGAAATGATATCGTTTAAAGTGAATTCTCTCACCTCGTTCGACAGCCTTTCCTACTGCCAACCGCAGGGAGGGATCAAGAAGATTACGGAGAATTTGGGCGAGCTTCTCATGGGGGATTAGATTGATAACTCCCCTTACCAACATGTCAACACCAATGAATCCTTTTACCTCTGCACCACAAGCCCGTTGAATGAACGTGAGGTGAAGCTCCTGAAGCAGAGGACGCGCGATCTGTATCAGGCGAACATGATTCTTGACAACCTTCCTGTTAGGAGATTCACTGAACAGAACGGGGTCACCTTTCAATGGACAGGGTTTCCTACTGGCTACATTCCGGCTGGTAGTTCTGAATATTATATCATCAATCACTTGAAGTTTAAGGTCTTGGTCCATGAGTATGAAGGGAACCGTGCAGAGAAAATTAGCACAGGGGAATAAGGGATGGAAGTGATATCAGAGACTGAAATGAAGAAGATGTCCAGGTATGAGATTGTTGGGTTTGAAGTTGTTCCATGCAGTGTGAAGAGAGATACAACTGCTATGTCAAATCTCAGCATGTATGACAAAGTTGATCCGGTGGACTGCCCATTGGAGCTTGACAAGTCCCAAGCAATTCAGGAACAAGGGAAGATCTCATTCACCTATGAAGTCGTATTTGTGAAAAGTGATGTCAGATGGCCCTCGAGGTGGGATGCATGTCTCAGGATGGAGGGTGACAAGGTTCACTGGTTCTCAATTATGAACTCTTTGATGGTTTTATTCTTTCCGGCTGGAATACTCTTTGTAATATTCTTGAGGACTGTGAGGAGGGACCTTACTAGATATGAAGAACTGGATGAGAAGTCTCAAGCTCAAATGACTGAGTAGCTATCAGGCTGGAAACTTGTCGTGGGGTGATGTTTTTAGGGAGCCAACATGCTTGAAGCTACTTTGTGTCATGGTTGGTGATGGAGTGCAAATTACAGGTATTGCAGTCGTGATGATTGTATTCGCTGCTCTTGTCTTCATGTCCCCTGCGTCGCAGGGCATGCTGTTGACGGGGATGATCATTCTCTATCTCTTCCTTGGGATTCTGCGGGATATGTTGGTGTTAGGCCATGGAGGGCCATAAAAGGTGGTTCAGAAGGGTGGAGATCAGTTTCGTGGTCGACTTGAAACTCATCGGAATTGTACTGAAGGCCTGCTGCTTCAACGTATTTTCCTAGGATGAGTTTTCTTGAGCTGCATTTGATCATTTGCTTTTCTTTATCTTTCATTTCGCTATGCCACCTCCAAGACATGAACTTTTAAGCTTTATTTGGATGGCGAAGGTCCTGGATTTTCTTTCTTTATCTTATTTATGTATCTCATTCAATATGTTTCTCATTCAATATTTCTTTCTTTATCTTATTTAATTTTCTTTCTTACTGAATCTTGGAGAAAGGTTCTCAGTTCAGCATCTTTTTACTCATAGATCATTTGGTTATCAATGTTTGCTGCGATTATTGTGGTAGTTATTAATTATGTGGACACATTTCTTGCGCTTCAATTTGGTTCGAGGCTTAATCATCTCAGTTTAAATTGTTTTTGCTCAATTAGATGTTTCTTCCAGATTTGTATGCAGAGTTGTCTGATTTATGTCAGCTATGTTCTTGTCTATTTGAAGGTCATTATTAGATATTTATCACTGCTACTCGTGTTGTCTGCTATTTAAAGTTGTAATAAATGGATGGAGGACATTTTTGCATAGTTCGATCATGGAGTTCTTTCATTTGTACAACTAAAGATATAAGTAAACCATTTAATTTGTTTCAGAACATGTAAGGAGTTTGAATTCTTCTATTCAAGGTTTGTTTTACCGATCCATACTGATGTATCGATCGATGGTACGATATGCGTCACTCTGTATCGACGTACTATGTGTCAGTACGATAGGACGTATCGACAACACATAAAAATAGCCAAAAATAACTTTAAAAATTCTCGAAGAATAAAAAAATTAGATTAGGTTTTTAAGTTAAAAATAAAAATAAATTTAATATAATTTAGTAAAAATAATTAGAAAAGAATAATATCACATATCTTTTTCAAGCTTTAAGGAATAGCTTTGCAATATGTTTCAGATCATTCTTTTGTTGATATTGAATTATGTAAAAATAAATGATTTAAGTTGCTAGATTATTTATTAAATAATTTAAATTTTAAGATTCAAATGAATTAAGTAATTGATCGATGGATATACTTGATTTTACCACTAAAAAAAACAATGGAACTCTATGGACAATGGATCAAGGTTCTCAATCTTATGTATTTGTATATCAATTTGATATGTTTGTCAAATCCAATCCTGAAATTGATCTTATGACATAGTATACTGATATATCATATGTCATTGTTGTATCAATATGGTGATGATTATAGTCTAATTATCGTGAACCACGTGTTTGAGGTAACCTTGAGGCATGTAGTTGAAACTTTTACTTTCGCCAATGATCTACTACTCCATATCATAAGATTGATCATCGTACTACTGTTCAGAGAATAATGACTAACTATCATATCGAGCATCATGATTTAAGTCTTGAGTAGTATGCATAAAATATTATTTTTTGATCTATGCACCACACTCAAACTATATAGATAGGACCATTAACTCCTCGACTCATCGTTGTCGCTCGAGGCACTATTGTCTACGCTATTGTCATGTCTCCGTACTAAGTGGGTTGTTGAATATGGTTGAGAAGTTATCTACATACCTTTGATCAAAAAGTTTCTCCTCCAACTCAGGTATTAATCCTCCATAATTAGCCTCTTAAACTTGATCCAATCTATAAATCATAACTTTGTGGAGTTCAAAAAAGTACAAATGGGAGAACGAGAGAAACATAAGAGAGGAAGTGATTAAGATAGTAGATTAGTTAGAGAGAGTGAATGGGGAGAGAACGTGGGGGTAAAAAAGATTTGAATTATTTGAATTCAATAAATTTTACTCATTAATTGGTATTAATCAAAATTTAATTAGTATAGATCAGTAACAATCAGATTTCGATCGTTTCGATTGGTATAGACCTCGTATTGGACGATACGGGATCTCTTATTATGAATGGTATGATACAGCAAACCAAGCTTCCATTATTCTTGCTCTGATTGTTAGTATCCTAGCTCTTATATTGCCACATGGCTTTGTGCATTTTGAGGATGAGAATTTGGTTGCTTGTCAACCAGTAAACACATTGCTAGATGTAAAAATCATCACAGACTCAGCTAAGCCTAAGAATTATACTTAATTATTTTGCCTTTTATCTACTGGGGGAAAAATACTAGAGTGATACTTCAGAATATTGTGAACTACCCATCATTTTCTTTTGCAAGATTGTGTCTCAATTTGTTTCATTTTCCTTCGGTCATTCAGGAACAGATGCTGGAATTGATGATTCAGACAAGTATTAGAATGAAGCATTCTTTTATTTTCTTTGCCAAATTATACAGACTTGTAATAAGATTGTTGTTGCTTGATCCTCCCAGCATTTAGCAGACAAGAGGTTTGTCACATCATTGAAAAAATGGAACTCCCATCAGCTGAAGTCCTCAGAAATATGGTGGTTCATAGCAGGACTGTTCATGGTTTGATGGGACCTTCCATGATGCGTTGCCGCAGAAGTGGGGAAAGCAAATGAAACCAAGGCAATAGAAAAGAGGTACAATGCATTGCATCTCCCTCCCTTTCTACTGCATAAATAGATTGATATATATGTGCTTTCATGTGAAGCAGAATTTTATCATGATCATCAAGATTTATAGGGTGTTAAAGACGCAACACATGTTCAAGGAAATTAATCATTGTGTCCACCATGTTAATTTAGGTAGACTGACTTGTTTATATATATATATATATATATATATATATATATATATATATATATTTAAGCATGGTATAAATATCTATTGGTCAACTAGTAAAAGAATCTTACATATTTTACTTTGACTTTCTCTTTGTGTAGAAGAATTGAACTTACTTTTTAAAGACACATCTCCATAATTAGGTAAACTTGACATTGACTAATTTCTACAATCTATCACCATTCTCTTTGCTGGATGGTGCTATAAATTAAAGATTTAGTTAGTTGATTAAGATCTTAGGATTAAATCATGTGCTGTCTTTTATCCTTGAAGAAAAATCTGATTATTAGATGACATACCTGCCTCTAAATTTTCTTCTTGATTTCACCGATGACACAACGTGGTGATGAGAATCTTATCAAATGGTGTTGACAGATGATCGCTTTAGAAAAAGAAAATCTTGACAAAATCAATGGAACTTTTGCAGTCAAAGCTTGTCCTTCTCAGGGGAAGGCAGCTTTTGCTTCGTACACACAAAACAAAGAAGAAATAGAGGTTTCACATGGCATGTTCACCTCTCTCTTATTCTCTCTCTCTCTCTCTCTCTCTCTCACGCACACCGAGACCCCACGTCTTGCGACCACCATTTATTTTCCACGGTCGCACCTCACTTTCCCTCACCTCGGTCACCACCTCTCCTTCCTCTTCTTCGGCTGACTCCTCCATGGGTTTCCCCTCCGTCTGCTACACCGTCATCCTCCCTCGCCCCGTCGCCCTCGTCGTCCACCTCCTCGACCGCATCAAGCTCGCCGTTTCCATGGCCCTCTTCCACCTCGGCCTCATCTCCTCCTACGAAGACCACTACCTCTACCCCCTGCCGCTGCCCGACTTCAACCCCTCCTCCCCCTCCTTTTCCCTTCCCCTCCCCGCCTCCGCCATCAAGACCGGTCTTCCCGTCGTCAGGTTCTCCAGCCTCAGGAAGACTAGGCTCCACCGGTGCGAGCCCGTCTGCGCCGTCTGCTTGGGCGCCTTGGAGGCCCGACACGAGGTCAGGCAGCTTGGCAACTGCTCCCATGCCTTCCACAGGGCCTGCATAGATAAGTGGGTGGACATCGGGCATGTCACCTGCCCACTGTGCAGAGCTCAGCTCCTCCCCAGTAGAAGGGAGGAGGAGGAGTATGGAGTGGATGCTGATTGAATCTTACTGTTCTTGCTTTGACGAATAATAAGAGTTTTAGGTAGAGACTTGGTGATACACTAACAAGTGGTTTCAACTCCTTTACTCTTGTATTATTTTCCTTGATCGAGTATTGGTGTACATGATTCGAAATGACAATAGAAAAAGCTCGTCTTCTCTGATCTGATTCCTTTGTTTCTTAAGGCAAATGTTGATGAATCAATAGGTTGGACAGACCTCGTGAGGTGTAGATGTCTGTGGTAATAATTCAAAAACATATCAGTAATCGTGCTGTCATCTAGCATCTCAATCACTGCACTGTATATGGCATCTTCTTCCAAACTGGAGCAACAGGCACAGCTTCAACCCAGAAAAGCTTCCACTGGAACAACCTGCTGTCTTAATGCTTGTCTAAGTTTCCTGTTCCAGGAGCTCTCTGCCTCTTTGTTCATCCTCCTGTTTTCTTTACCCTATTTTGTTCTCGTCATCTTATCCCTTAAGTCTTGATTTCAGCATCCATTTACTGTAGAGAACAAGAAAAAAGAGGTACAAGGAAAACTCTGATGCTTGGGAGAAGTTCATGCAATTGGCATCTCCGCAACTTGCAGGGGAGGCTGGTGGAAGCTTAGGTTCCAGGGAGACGGTGGATGGCATGCTTGAAAGGCAACACTTACCTTCGAGTCGTTCAACCAGCACTAGGGTCCAAAGCTGCCAGTCCCACCAGTCCTTGACTGGAACACATCCCTCCCTCCCTCTCTTTCAAAGACGGATTCCCCTTGATCTTATCTCTGTGTCACAACACCGGCGACAGCAGGTCCCAGCACCAGAGGTTGCACGCAAGTTGGACGAGTGAGACGAGTCCGTCCTCTTCCACAAAGCAGTCTTGTCAGAAAGACTTGGGATTAATACACACCAAGAGTGGCACCTAATCAAACATATGTTTAACATATGTACGTATGTAATGGTGCCACCGTAGTGTGCTTTGACATAATGAGCAATAGGCTCCACCAGCGTGACGCAAAACCCACCGACACAAAATCAATTGTTCGGGACACAATGTCGTGGACCCATGTCGACCGCTGATGGGCCCCAAGCGTAAGAGGACGGTGATTGTGAGTATGTTTAATCATGATTCGATTCGTTTGAATCGGATTTAAATCCGAATCGAATTTAATTTATTGATTTCAAATCGAATCAAAATCGATATAGGATAATTCGATTCTGATTTTTGATTCGGGAAATCGGAATAGCCAATTCGTAAAATTGACATTTTCGGTTTGAACTATCGGTTTTATAAATTTATTTATTTATTTATTTATTTATTTTATTTAAAATTTAATTAATTTTTTTATATTTTCTATTTTTAATTAAAAATAATAATAATAAATTGATGATTCGAATTAGAACCGTGGATTCTACTTCCAAAATCAGCCCTTATTGGTTTGGTTTTGGAATCATGACCAGAGCTAATTGTGGCTACCTATTCGCGCCCATGAATTTAACTTAACGAAAACACTATTTTGAATGACCAAGAAAAGAGAAAAGAAAAGCTAAATTTTCTTTTATTTTGAAGAGGAATATTTTATCAAGAAAAGAAAGGGCTCAGATTCATGCCAATGCATGATCTAAGAAATACCATTATAAACATCGATCTCGGACATCTCAGTTTACTTCAAGTAGAAAAAGATTTGAGTTGAGTTGTAGGATCGTATAAACGTATCGCTATTAAACATTTTAGACCCGTAACCGTTAATAGAATCAAAGTCATCTTAGTATTATATAATAAGGAATCTAAAAATAGAAAGAAATTATGTCGGCATTTTGACCTTCAAGACGGTCAATTAAAATTTTAACTGCCTGATTGTTCTTTTTGTATTTTTGAGGTGGTGTACATCATAAATCAATTTATTTCAATTGAAGAACATATGGTTATGGATCACCGAAGCTGAGTGTGTATTATGCATCACAATCCAACCCAAAATTTTCAATCACTGAGTTACTCTGCTACGACTTTTAACATGAACTATAGAATTTATGTATCAAGTAACATACAACACGGTCTAAGTTAGTGTTTGAGGATAGAATAGGGTAGAAACCAACATTCAACGTAGACGGAACAAAATCTTGCGAGGCAACAACTTAGGATGTTAAATTTTGAATTTTGATTATAAAATCAATTGATGATTTTAGTGAACTCATATGCTTTTGAGATAAATAACGCAGAAAATACTTCGATCATGGATTTAGAACATCGAGGGTCCAACTATTGAACAGGAGAGTCGGACATTGTATCCAGAAATTATGATATCAAAAATTAAACATCAAGTTGAAGGATTGGTCGACGTATTGGAGATCGGATTTTGTGATATAGGTTTGGATATCATGTCGGAAGAATAAGATATTATATCAGAAGATTAAATGTCGTAAAAAAGTCGACATGACGGTGGAATGAATGGTATGTCTGCTAGGAACAAGAGCACTAAAAGGGGGGGGGGTGGGGGGGGGGGGGGGTGAATTAGTGCAGCGGAAAACTTTTATCGGTTAAAACGACTTTCGTACGATGAAATCTGTTTTCGATGAAAACCGTTTCGGAAAAAACTTTAAATTAAGATTAAAACTAAAGTATAGTTGATGTAAAGCAATGGAGGCAGTTTGCAATTAAGATAAAGAGCAAAATGTAAATGCAAACTGAGATTTAGAGTGGTTCGGTCAATCTTGACCTACATCCACTTTTAGCTTCCTCCTTCGAGGAGGTCACCGATGTCCACTAGAGGCCTTCCTTCAATAGGCGAAGGCCAACCACCCTTTTATAGCTTTTCTCCTTTTGACGGACTTAGGAGACAACTCTTACAGATTTTCACTCATCGTTTGAATGATCAACACTTAGAAAGAGGGAGAAGAACTTCTAGCTTTTTACAATACTTTTAAGCTCTCAAATACTTAGAATAAAAGCAAGCTTTCGGTTACCCTTTCATGCAGAAAGGGTAGGGTTTATAGGCCCCAATCAGTTTGATTTTGGAGTTCAAAAGTGTTCATTCACGGATTTCCGGGGTCTTGGCGGTACCACCGCCATAATTGGGTAGTATTACCGCCTGTCATCTGTCATTGAGCGGTACTACCACTTAGTTTGGGTGGTACTACCGCTTGACATCGTTTAGAGACCGAGCTCAGGGAGGTACCACCACTTGACAAGGGCGGTACTACTGCCCAAAACTCCTGGGAGACCGAGTCTCTTGGCCGGTGCCACTGCCGGCTAGGAATTTTGGGTTCAAATGAGCTGATCCATTCGACCCAATTTGAGTCTATGAAGGGCCCAATTGGCCCCAGATTAAGTTAATGGGATCACCTCACAATCCTAACTTAATCTACATGCTAACTATGACAATTAAGACATCAATACTGCAGATCATGTTTCGGTGCGTCAATCACTTTTTCTAACGAGCTTCCGACGAACTTCTGACGAACCCTCGGCGATGCTCCGGTGGACTCCGGCAAACTCTTGGACTTGCGACGATCTTCTTGGCGAGTTCTGACGAGCTTCTTTGGTAAACTCCTGGACTTCTTGGATTGTTCCCGCAGAACCTCCGACGAACTCTTGAACCCCCAACGTGATCTTGGTCTTGACTTCGGCTCAACACCTGCTGCATGTCTTACTGTTGTCGTAGTTAATCATACACACTTATCTCAACATACGGATTAGATAACCAAATGACAATTGACTTCATCATCAAAATCCGAGATTCAATAATCTCCCCCTTTTTTATAATGACAATCAATTAATGACGGAATTAACCTTAACTTCCCCTATCTATATACCATACTTGAGATAAGTCATTCTTGAATTCAAAGCCTTTGAATTCAAGAGACATATTGATAAGTTAAGTTCATTTAAACTTATCAATACCATTCCTATCATAATGTATCTTTTTGAAAAATAATGTCATGGTATGATATCCATTTTTAAGTCTCATATTTCTAACATGAAGGATAGCAATCATAGCAATTCATCATATGGTAAGATATCAATTTGTAAAATTGTAAATTGAGCTCTAAATATCTTAACATAATGCAAATATAGCAATCATAGTAATTATTCTATCATCAATTTACCACACATTTCTCCCATTTGTCATCAACAAAAAGGAAACGATTCAAGCGTATTTCAAGCATAGTAATAAATGTAGTAAAGATTCATGTCATTTTTTAACAATAAGTGATAAAGATCATTCATACAAATTAATTTTCAAGCAATCATGACATGGTATTATTCAAAAGTCCATTAAGGAGATAGTTTTCATTACTTTTTTCCTTTTTATTTGTCATTGACGTTTTGCATAAAGGAGGAAAGCCATTGAGAACTAACTTTGAATGAAGTTTTAAAAACGATAAGGGATTAAATCATGCTTCATTTTCACAAGAATTAAGATATACATGTGAAATTAAATCCTTGCAAGTATTTATCTCAAAAAGAAATCTTCCTTCATTAAGAAGGAATTCATATGAAAGAATCATCCAATCTATTTCTTGATTAAAAATTATTTTTCACAAGGTAAATTCATGAAAGATGCATTTGTTAATTAATTCTATATGTCAAAAATCATGGAGCATTGATATGAAACAAACTTGACATGACATAGGCTCATGAAAGCTCCATTCAAGAAATATATTAAGTCCAGAAGAGAAATACAAAATCATGTATTGTTACGATCAAGAAAGTCCGAAAATAAAATTTAACAAATTTATGTATTCGGACAAAGTTTTGCCATAGCTTTTTAAACACAATCATGAAGGTAAAACATGCTTATCATCATGAAAATTTTTGGCATCAAGACACAATTTTCAACATGTTATTGAAGCATATAATCATGTAAAATTCATATCATGAGATTTTCAACATTGATTTTCTAAGTGATTGATCAAGGATCAAGAAAGTCAAAAATGAAATTTAACAAATTCATGCATTTGGACAAATCAGCATTCCTAATTCTCTTCTAATGAAATCAAATCAAATTGTTCTTCACTTAAAGGCTTTGTAAAAATATCAGCTAGTTGATGTTTAGTATCAATAAACTCTATAATTACATCATAATTAGTGACATAATCTCGTATAAAGTGATGTCTAATATCAATATGTTTTGTTCTAGAGTGTTGAATGAGATTCTTTGTTAAATATATTGCACTTGTGTTATCACATTTTATGAGAATATTTTTAAGATAAACTTTATAACCTTTTAAGGTATTTTTCATTTACACAACTTGTGCACAGCATGCACTAGCTGCAATATACCCAGCTTCGGTTGTTGATAGTGCAACCGAGTTTTGTTTCTTGGATGACAAAGAAACGAGGGCATGTCCTAAAAATTGACATGTTTATGATGTGATTTTTCTATCTAGTCTACATCCAATAAAATCCACATCAGCATAAGCAATTAACTCAAAATTTTGGATACCATAATCCTAGATTTGTGGTTCCTTTAAGATATCTAAGTATTCTTTTAATTGCTTTGAGATGAGATATCTTAGGATTCGATTAAAACCTAGCACAAAGTCCTACACTGAATATGATATCCGGTCTAGTTGCAGTGAAGTAAAGTAAACTACCTATCATACCCCTATAAGTTTTTTGATCAAAGCTTTCTCCACTTTCATCAATTTCTAACTTAGTGGAGGTGCTCATAGAAGTGTTGATAGCTTTTGAGCTATCCATATTAAATCTTTTTAGAAAATCTAAAGCATATTTAGTTTGACTAATAAAGATGTCATTGCTTAGTTGTTTAATTTGTAAGCCTAAAAAGAAGGTAAATTCTCCCATCAAACTCATTTCAAATTCAAGGCTTATAATTTTAGCAAAAGATTCACAAAGAGATTCATTCGTAGAACCAAAGATAATATCATCAACATAAATTTGAATAATGAGAAAATTATTTTTAAAATTTTTGATAAATAATGTAGTATCGACCTTGCCTTTAGAGAAATAATTTTCAATAAGAAAAGAACTAAGTCTCTCATACCAAGCCCTTGGGGCTTGTTTTAAACCATAGAGAGCTTTAGTTAATTTAAACACATGATTAGGGAAACTATTATTCTCAAATTCGGGAGGTTGTTCAACATAAACTTCTTTAGAAATAAAGCCATTAAGAAAAGCACTTTTAACATCCATTTGAAACAACTTAAAATTATTACTACTATCATAGGCAAGGAGCATCCTTATGGCTTCTAATCGAACCATAGGAGCGAAGGTTTCTTCGTAATCGATACCTTCTTCTTGGTTGAAATCTTTGGCCACTAATCTAGCCTTGTTTCTAACCACGATACCAGATTCATCTTGCTTGTTTCTAAAGACTCATTTAGTACCAATAACTAAATGGTCATTTAGCCTAGGAACAAGTTTCCATACCTCATTTTTTTCAAATTGATTTAACTCATCTTGCATTGCGATAATCCATGAATCATCTTTTATGGCTTCGTCAATACATTTAGGTTCAATTTGGGAGAGAAAAGTAGTGTTGGCATAAAATTTTTTAAGAGAAGAACGTGTTTGAACCCCCTTAGATGTGTCTCCTATGATTAGCTCCTTAGGATGAGCATCTATATACTTCCAATCCTTAGGTAAGAATGTTTCAGAAGTGGATGCATCCAAGTTGCTAGTTGGAGAAGGGGTTTCATTTAAATTCAAAGTATCGAAATTAACATCATCATCAAAATTATTTTTTTTGATTTTGGAAATCTCATTGAAAACAACATGAATGGATTCTTCTATAATTAAAGTTCTCTTATTGAAGATATGAAAAGCTTTAAAAATTGAAGAATAACTAAGAAAAATTCCTTTATCGGATTTAGCATCAAATTTTCCTAAGGCATCTTTTTCATTTAAGATAAACACTTATACCCAAAAACTTTAAAATATGAAACATTAGATTTTTTGTTGTTCCATAACTCATAGGGAGTTTTGGTGAGTAAGGGTCTTACTAGAACTCTATTCATAATATAGCATATAGTGTTTACGGTTTCGGCCCAAAAATATTTGGGTAGGCTATGTTCATTCAATATAGTTCTTGCCATTTCTTGTAAATTTATATTCTTTCTTTCTACTACTCTATTTTGTTGAGGATTTCTTAGAGTAGAGAAGTTGTGGTTGTATCCATTAGATTCACAAAATTCTTGGAAATCACGGTTTTGAAATTCACCACCGTGATCACTTCGAATTGATGAAATCATGGAGCCTTTTTCATTTTGAACAAGTTTACAAAACTTGGTGAAATGTCTAAAGCATTTACTTTTATGTTTCAAGAAATAAGTCAATGTGTATCTACTATAATCATCTACAATAACAAAAGTGTATTTGCTACCTCCTAGGCTTGATGTAGAGATTGATCCGAATAAGTCCACATAGATCAATTGCAAAGGTCTAGTTTAATGCTAGCATGACCTAATCTTATAAGTTCTTTTGATGAATCTTATAAGTTCTTTTGATGAAATTTGGGTGATTAGTTTAATGCTAGCATGACCTAATCTCCTATGTCAAAGCCAAGTAACATCATTCAAAATCGAGAAACATATTTCATTATAAAGATCATTGATGTCAATGATATATATATTAGTTTGTTTTAATGCAATCATAGATGTGTTTTTGTGTGGTTTTTCAATGATGCAAGCATTAGATTCGAATTTGACAATATATCCTTTATCACACAATTGACTAATGCTCAAGAGGTTATGTTTTAAACTATCAATTAACAAAACACTTCAATAAAGAAGTTAGATTTGTTACCTATGGTTCCTTTGCCAATGATTTTACCCTTATTGTTGTCTCCGAAGGTGACATAGCCTTCGTCTATGCTAGTGAGCTTAGAGAATTGAGATGGATTTCTGGTCATATGTCTTGAGCATCTACTATCAAGGTACCATCTCTTGCTCCTGGCTTGTGGTGATATGTATTTCTATAAAAAAAACGATTTTTAGATACCCATTTAATCTTGGGTGCCTCAAAAATCGATCTAAATTATTTGTCATATTGCATGAAATTTATTACAGTTCCTTTAGGAGACCAAATCAATTTGTTAGAACTAATCTTCTTGAATAGACAATGATAAGTTTTATGTCCATGTTTGCAACAAAAGTTGTATTTATTTTGGTGCGAAACATGTAAGATAGGGCCTTTAATGAAAGTGGTTGGATTTTGGTGAGAGCTTCTCACAAATCCGATTCCACATCTTTTAGGAAAGTGACCCTTATTTGTAAGGACCATATTTAAAGACTTGCTACCTACCTTAAATTTCTTTAAGGTGTCATTGAGTAGCAAGTTCTCCTTTTGGAGAATTTCTAAATCATGACATTTCGTACATGGAACTAAACTATCATTATGTTCAAATTTTAATTTATTGAAATTACTAACAAGAATATCATGCTCCTTTTTTAACAATTTATATTTTCTACTAATTGTTTAACATTCATCAAATAAATCATGGAAAGCATTTAAGAATTCATCAAATGATAAATCTGCATCAATTAAATTTGATACTTCCTCTCTGATGGCCATGAGTGCATGATGAGCAACTTGCTCGGTATTAGACTCCTCTTCTTTGGATTCGCTTGAGTCATCCCATGTTGCTTTAAGCGCCTTCTTCTTTGGTGTTCTCTTTTTGGCTTGGGGACAATCACTTTTATAATGTCTCGGCTTCTTGCATTTGTAACAAATAACTTGGTCCTTTTTGGGTTCAAATTTATTTTTAGTGTCATTTTTAAATTTCTTTCTTTTAATAAATTTTTTAAAATTTCTTGTTAAAAGTGCCAAGTTATCATCAAAGTCCTTATCACTTGAGTTTTCTCTCAAGTGGTCTTCTTGAGTTCTAAGTGTCATATCCTTTCTGTTCTTTGGAAGGGTGTCCTCATGTTCTTCATGAGCTTTGCAAGTCATTTCGTAGGTTATTAATGATTCGATTAATTCTTCAAGAGGGAAGTTGTTTAAATCTTTAGCCTCTTGAATAGTAGTGCCTTTAGGGTCCCAACTCTTTGGAAGAGATCTTATAATTTTATTAACGAGCTCGAAATCTGAAAAACTTTTACCGAGTCCTTTTAGACCATTGACGACATCCATGAAATGGGTATACATGTTACTTATGGTCTCGCTCGGTTTCATTCGAAAAAGTTCATAAGAATGTACTAAAAGATTGATTTTTGACTCTTTCACTCTACTCGTGCCTTCGTGAGTCACTTCGAGTGTATGCCAAATATCAAATGCAATTTCACAAATCGAAACACGATTGAACTCGTTTTTATCAAGTGCACAAAATAAGACATTCATAGCCTTTGCATTAAGAGCGAAAGTCTTCTTCTCCAATTCATTCCAATCGATTATTGGAAGAGAAGACTTCAAAAATATATTTTCAACACTATTCCAAAGTTCAAAATCCATAGAAATAAGGAAGATCCTCATTCGGGTCTTCCAATAGGTGTAATCCGTTCCATTGAACACGGGTAGACGTATAATAGAGTGAACCTCTTGGTTTTCGGCATATGCTATCTCTCTTGGGTTTTAATCCAATTGAGAGTGAACCCGCTCTGATACCAATTATTAGGATTAAGAGCACTAAGAGGGGGGGGGGGGGTGTGAATTAGTGTAGCAGAAAACTTTCGTCAGTTAAAACGACTTTCGTACGATGAAATCTGTTTTCGATGAAAACTGTTTTGGAAATAACTTTAACTTAAGATCAAAATGGAAGTATAGTTGATGTAAAGCAATGGAGGCAGTTGACAATTAAGATAAAGAGCAGAATGTAAATGCAAACCGAGATTTAGAGTGGTTCAATCAATCTTGACCTACATCCACTTTTGGCTTCCTCCTCCGATGAGGTCACCGACATCTACTAGAGGCCTTCCTTCAATAGGCGAAGGCCAACTATCATTTTACAGCTTTTCTCTTTTTGACGGGCTTAGGAGACAACCCTTACAGATTTTCACTCATCTCTTGAATGATCAACACTTAGAAAGAAAGAGGGAGAAGAACTTCTAGCCTTTTACAATACTTTTAAACTCTCAAATACTCAGAATAAAAGCAAGCTTTCGGTTACCTTTTTATGTAGAAAGGGTGGGGTTTATATAGGCCCCAATCAGTTTGATTTTGGAGCTCAAAAGTGTCATCTGTCACTGAGGGCTCAGTTTGGTCGGTACTACCGCCTGACATCGCTCGAAGACCGAGCTCAGGCGGTACCACTGCTAGCAGTAATAACTGTCGACGGTACCACTGCCTGATAAGGGTGGTACTACTGCCCAGAACTCCTGGGAGACCGAGTCTCCTGGGTGGTGCCACCGTCGGCCTGGAATTTTGGGTCCGAATGGGCTGATCCATTCGGCCCAATTCAGGTTTGTCAAGGGCCCAATTGGCCCTAGATTAAGTTAATGAGATCATATCCCAATCCTAACTTAATTTACATGCTAACTATGACAATTAAGACATCAATACTGCAGATTGTGTTCCGGTGCGTCAATCGCTTCTTCCGGTGAGCTTCCGGCAAACTTTCGGCGAACATCCGACGAACCCTCGGCGATACTTCGACGGACTCCTGACAAACTCCTGGACTTGTGACGATCCTCTTGGCGAGTTCCAACGAGCTTCTTTGGCAAGCTCCTGGACTTCTTGGATTGTTCCCGCAGAACTTCCGACGACCATCCGGACTTTCGATGAACTCTCGAACCCCCAACATGATCTTGGTCTTGACTTTGGCTCAACACCTGCTGCATGTCTTACTACCATCGTAGTCAACCCTACACACTTATCTCAACATACGGATTAGATAACCAAATGACAATTGACTTCATCATCAAAATTCGAGATTTAATAATGTCAAGGAAAGGGCGATGTGTTGGATGTTCGGACGAAGTGTTGAAAGATCGAAAGACATGCCAGAATAGTATACAATGTGTTGAAAGCTTCATAAATTTGTAAGATATATAGTTGATTTAATAAAGTCTTGATCGAGGTCATTTTGAATCAATTTGAGTTGGTATTAGGTATAAACAATACTAACTTATTAAGAAAGTCATTGGACTTAAAGTTAGGTCGAATTGAGTCCGTTAGAAGGCCAAACCAATAACCTAAAACAGGCTTGTGTGATCGTACTAGTAAGCCCATATAGTAGAATCGCCTAAATCAATCGATAAGTGTTATTTATGCTTATCAGTCTTTCCAATAATGGTATCGCCTAATGATAATAGTAGTATCACCTAAAATGATGATAGTATCTTCTAGAATTTAAATTTTGTAATGATAGTATCTTCTATAAAGACACTATCCTCTAGATCCAAATATCACAATAATGTTGATTTGCAAGGAGAATTGATTGTTTAGAGGGTTGAGAGAGAAATCATAATATTTTCAACTATGTCGTTTATAACATTTGTTATTTAATACCTAGAGAGCCTATGATAAGTTATTAGGAGAGTTCATATTTATTTATAGACAAAAATAGAGGACCTATGATAAATTATTAGGAGAGTTCCTGATCAAAACATCCCTTAAGGAATCCTATTGACTAATATATATCATTAGAATACAGTTAATTTTATTATATATCTTATCCAATTATAAAGGATTATATAATCTAACACTTTCTATCTCTAAAATTAATGATATACAAACTTAGCAGTCGTATTATCTTGGCTGACGTCGAGGGTAACTGTTTAAATCTGCAGCACGCTGCTATTCAGGGACTTTTAGACGACAGCAATTGGGAAAGCTGAGACAGAAAAATTCTGATGTCGACGATCACGCATCGCATCTGCTTGCTTCCTTTTGATACAGAAGGGGACAAAGAAACAGGAGATGGTGTCAATGACATCCACTGGTGCACATATCGGATGCTTTGATAGATTTTTCGGAACGTCTGGAGATCCTAGTTTCGATCCATTATTTTGGGGCAGCAGCACAATCTCCAATCTCTGTACAGAGCTTTTCGGATGGAGGAGAATTCAATACTATCCGAAAAGAACGTCTCGATGATAAAAAATACATGCACAACGCATTCCACCGCCTGAACTGAACTGAATAGCTTCCCTCCTGTTCGTAGCCCCTACCTATGAACTGGTTGGTTAAGATACAGGAGTCACCTCAGGCAAGGACGTCTTCTCGTTGAATCATCTCTCAAACAGGAGTCAACAGACGAGGTTTATTGGTCCTGACGGCATCCATCATGACTTCCACTGAAGTTCTATTCAAAATGCGTTTCCTCGTATTACTTTTAAACCACGGTCGTCATCCACACATGAACCCGGTGCTTGCCATTTGAAGAAGTTACAGTAAATGCAAAATCCATTGAACTTGCTGAAACAGTTGCCTCTTCCAAGATTTCCAGGAGGTGTACCATTGCCCCATACCATAAATCATACCGCAAGCCCACATATCCGAGGTAAACAATGCACACGATATTTCATTACATCAACCGCAAACTATGATACCCTTGGATTGGGAAAGCCGGGTAAAATCCTACTATTCTCCTTATGCCTCATGGGATTTGGTTGACTGGTACTTTCATTTGTTTTTGCTGATGACAGGGTTGTGTCTGCTTGTTGCTGTCAGCTGAATCAAGGACTATGGGGATGCTCAGCAGCAGGATAATGCTATTTTGTTGCTCTTTTTTGTTTTTTGTCCTTGCCCTTTCGCAAGCGTAGTTTAATTCAACCGCATGCTGGAAATCCAAAACAGAGACAAGTAGATTCTCAAATTTCATCGGTCGTTAGGCTTCAGATTGCATACGCTCTCTTGGTAGATATAGATAACGCTAGACCGCTTATCATCAAGCCCAAATGGTCCAAATCCCGTTACTCCCTTTTATTCTCTGTTTCTGATTTAGATTTATGGATTATGCCTCTTATTTTCCATCTATTGGTTTATTTATTTTTATTTTTTTCTACAGCAAGCAGTATCCCATTGTTACAGGTGGTAAAGGCAGTCATCCAGAGGACTTAGAGACGTTGTTCGATACGGAAGTAATACATATGCACTTTGACCATAGACCCGGTCATCGTCCAGTTTGAGTAGGAATTGAACCGACTAAGAATCAAAATCGAACCGGGTAAACGGTTCAATAATTTTGAATGTAAGCGAAATCGATTTCTTATGATTCGGTATTGGTTCATGGAATCTAATAAGATCAGAATCGGTGATTCCGATTTAATCACAAATCAGTCGGAAAAATAATAAAAAAATACCTGCAAATGATGAATCACCTTTTTATAATCCTTTAATAAACGACTAATCAAAGATATTTATATTTTTTAAAAAATAAAAAAAATTAAAATAGATGATTTCAGTTCAAAATTGAAAACGGAACCAGAATTATCAACTTAATAAGATTTGTTCGTGAAGCGAAATCAGATTTGTTCCAAATTAGACAGAATCAAAACTGTCGAGCGATAAACATATATATAAATATAAATATAAATAAAATAAATAAATAAATATATATATACTGATTAAGGTGACATCATCTTTTCTCACCGTGGCTCAATTTCAGGGATTGGCGACGCATTGACAAGGATTCCAACTCTTGTTTAAGCTGCTACAACAGTAGTTATCAACCAATTACATGTCTTGTTCTCATCACGATCAGACGTAACGTTATGCATTTCTTTGGTTTTTTCTAACGGTGAACGATGCGTCCGCAGAGATATGGCGTTCTGTACGGTCGTCCGCAACAAAGGATTGCGGTCGCAGAGCCGGGAAACGGGCCCCTCCCCCCCCCCCCCCTCCCTCCCTCCCTCCTGCCACTTGTCCGCCGTCGCTTCCATCCAACCCCCCCGTTCCCGTCTCGGGTAAAATTCCTGCACTCTAACACACACAAGCCAAGCAAATATATTATATTGGAATGGTGGCCGCAGCAGCGCCAAGAATGTAAAGTCGACGCCATCCCACGACCCCTTCCTCCTCTTACTCCCCCTCCCTTTTCGTTCGCTTGCTATATCCCCCGAGATCTCTGCCCCCTTTTATGGTGTCTGTTCACGCCAAAGCAGCCCAAGGCGGCGGCGGACGAGAAGCAGCAGCGTCGTCGGTGGTCTTCTTCCCCCACGACCTCCCGGGCCTCTCCTCCATGGCCCTCCCTGGCGCGGCCGGCCTCCTGACCCCCGCAGTCGCCGCTACGGAGGACCCCAGCAAGAAGGTCCGGAAGCCCTACACCATCACCAAGTCCCGCGAGAGCTGGACCGAGCAGGAGCACGACAAGTTCCTCGAAGCCCTCCAACTGTAAGGAAAACTTGCGCTTTTGCTGTATTCGGTCTTGGCTTTCTATAGTTTTTGATGGGAACTTGGGGCTACACTTGGTTTCTCATATGGAAAGTTCTTGCGGATCTGGTGCTATATTTGCAGTTATCGTCTCTAAAATTAGCACCTTTTAGTCATGGTTGTATTGTGTTCTTGGTCATGCGGGACTCTGTTTGCTTAATTCCTATGATGATATGTAGAATTTGGGATCCGTTACCATCCTTTACAATAGGAGTTGTCATAGTCTGGCCATAGTGGGTGGAAATTGGGGTTATCGCCATCATTTTTTTCTTTGATTACTTTCTGGTCGTTCAATTTATATCTGCCTGATGTTGTAAAGGATTTGGTTGTTGCTGATGAAGTTGCTTCAGTTGACCTTGTTAAGAATCCAGCGTCGATGATCTTGCTTCCTTTCTTTTTTAGATTGTTTAACGAGGATTCCCCTTTTTCTTTTTGTCCATTACAGAAGATAATTATGCTAAAACTAAAGATTCTACTAAAGGCCTTAGCTTTCCTTTGTGTGTATCTCTAATTAGAATTATGAGGATTGCATTTTGGCTTTCCTTTGTGATAGTGGATGAAATAACAAGAATTTTCCTTTAGACGACAATGTCCTGGCTAATTTATCAGTGATAATGAACGCTTCTCCAAGCAATTTCCATATGAGACCAGGAAACATTGTATGTGGCTTAGGGAACTCCTTGTTTATAGATACTGCGTAAACTTCTGTTACTGGTGAGCAGTAATGATCCATGGGATATTATGACCTCATGTTGGGAAAGGAGAACAAATTTAAGCTCAAAATCAACTTGGAAAGAGTAAATCAGCCTTTGCACATTACATTTGAGTAGAATCAGAGTTATGTGTGCAGAAGAGAGTTGAGCACATATTTGGTGATTATTGTTATTAACTCTCTTGAGCTTACAAATATCATTTTACCGAGCAACAATTGCCCATATTGTTGCCTCAATCTTAAGAAGGGTATCTAGAGTACAACATGTGAGGTTGTATTTTTATAGAAGATCACATACAGCAGAATTAAGTGTGAAGTTGGCCCACTTGCATCTCAAACTCTTCCATCAATTTCAGTGGATTTTAACAACATGATCTAGAGATAATTTGTCAGTTTTCCTCCATGATGCTCAATTATGATGTAACAAGCTTTTGATTGCTTTACTGCACCAATACTTCCCTTTTGTACAGAACCAAGCTTTGCCCCTAAAGAGTAATACAAATAAACTGTTTGCCTCTCAATGGTGAAGCCAGATACACAGTTCTCGTATGCTCAGCCTTGACATTTTATTCGCTCTTTTGAAAATATGCTAAGAGGAAAGTTAGAATTGTAGTTCATGCCTATGCTTAATATAATTACATAGTATTTATTGGTATTTATAGCTTCATTGAGACCTATTTTCTTCAGTACATTAACAATTATTTTAATACTAATCAGTACTTTGTCAATCATATTCTACCTCTATGCTTTAAGTTTTGATGTTTGATCAAAGACAATAAACATAGATTTGAGAATAGTAATAATTTAAGATGTATACTAGAAACACAATTTCTTGGTGCAGATGACAAGGTAAGTGCTATTAATTTCTCATTCGGCAGAATACAACTAAATCATTTATTTGAAATTTGAGTAAGCCCATTGGTTTTCATCTACTATATTTAACAGCTTTTGTGGTCAGTTCTCATAACCTTGTATCTACGAATGTAGTTAGGACTTAGAAAGTTCTAGGGTATGCTTCACTGGATATTATTTACCGTAACAACTTTAATATGTAAAAGCAGCATGACATCTGATTAGTGTATAACTAACTTTGTACATGAATAACACTATAGGCTTTATTACTATAACAATGTTCCTCTTCTTCTTTTTGCAGTTTTGATCGTGACTGGAAAAAGATAGAAGCATTTGTTGGCTCAAAGACCGTCATCCAGGTAATTTGCAGACAAGCTATATTTCCATCAAGAAGTATATGTGAAGAACTAAGAGAAAAGGGGAAAACATACCCACAGCTTCAAAATTTTCTCCTTTTTTCTACAAACTTCTATTTTTAAATATTATCACGGAGTGGATTTTCAATATATAGAAAAGGATAGTACGTTTTGGTGAAAGGGTTGTTGGCTTATGTGTGCCTTTAATTTACTCTGAGGAAGCTTGTCATCCTCCCTTCTTCTAGACCTGCCTTATTCAGTTATAGAGGTTTCTCTATGACCTTTGGTGGATAATCATGTTCTAGTCTACTCATTTACATGGCTGTCAACAAGGTTTCTGGGCAGCTCTTACATAATGGTTATTAATAAATTCATTTTCACTTGTGAGTTAATAGATGCTTCTCTGAGCCTTTGGAGATGTTTAGTTGCAAGAGAAATTTGGCGGATTCTGATCTTCTGAATTTTGATTGTTTAAAGTTGATGTTCTGGACAAGCACTACAAACACTTTTTTTCTATAAATAGAGAGCATCTGGTAATTGCACACAGAGTCAACAGACAATTGTAAGAGAAGTCTACAATGTAGATCTCATTCTTGAAATCATCTTTCAGCTTTCTACATTTCAAAGCACCATTAAGGAGCCACTAGTGTATTAATGGGACATATCAAATTTGTGAAAAACCCAGGGTCCTTAATATTTGTCAAAATCAAAATTCTAAAATGGGTTCTTGCAGATAAGGAGCCATGCACAGAAGTACTTTTTGAAGGTTCAGAAGACTGGTACAAGTGAACATGTACCTCCACCTCGGCCTAAGCGAAAAGCATCTCATCCATATCCACAGAAAGCACCTAAAAATGGTGAGGCTTGTTCATGTTAATACTTTAATTTCAAGTTGTAATACAACTTACAGGTATTCTTGTAAATGCAGCTTCACAGATATCTCAAGGCACTACTCCACTCCAGACTTCCTGTTTGCTTGAACCAGGCTATACTTATGCAATAGATACATCTTCCACGCCCAGAAGCTCTACCGCAAATGGGCCAATGCCTTCTGGAGTTCACAAATTGCATCCTGTCAGTACATCTCATCTGACAACAGGTTTCGTATTCTGTCTTCAGTGGTTCGATCTTTTCTTTTTCCACAGACACGTTGTAAGGCCTTAGTTTTTGCAGGTGGCGCAGGACATTCTGGAACATTGGCAGTAAACAATTGCTGCTCTAGCAGCATGATAAGTCGTACAACCTGGCCTAATTGTGATTTGGCTGATCAAGAAAATCATGTCACAGCTCTTCATGGTGAGCTCTCATTTGTGCCTCATAAATACGCTTTCTATATCAGAGATCACTTAGATTGCAAGAACAAGTCAATGTTAAAAGGAAAAGAAAAAGAAACATGTTAATGTTTGATGAAGCTTGGAGTATGATCACATCATCCTTGAAGTCATGGATGGAAACTGTTCTTAGGAAGTTCTCAAAATGATAATAGTAAACTATTTCACCATTCATACCAAAAAGAATTTTTTTAAATTCTGAACCTTTGTTTCAGGCAAAATGCTATTTATATCAATCTTTCTCATTCTATTCATACTTTCTCATCTTTGGTTTTGTGTTTTTGTGAAGTTATGCCAGACTTTGCTCAGGTGTACAGCTTTCTTGGAAGTGTCTTTGATCCTAGCACTACTGGTCACCTGCAAAGACTGAAAGAGATGGATCCCATTGATGTTGAAACAGTATGCTATCTTCCAAACAAAAAATTTACAGCTCTTGTATATCTTGAAGAAAAGCTAATGCTTTTGCAGGAAATTAGTTTGTCTAGGTAAAATGGTTGTTATTCTTATTTGGTCTCCAACGGATGATTTTTTCTTTTTCTGAAAGGTGTTAATTACATAATCATAGTTGCATGCTGTTGGAAAACATTTGCTAGTTGCAAAACATAAGTGGGTTTCGTGTTTGGTTCTCCCCTTTTTAGGACAGCATATATTCCGTGATTTTGTACTTGAGTATAAAATCTAGTTCTTTCAGCTTGTTAGTAAGAAATGCAACATACATTTCTCACCTGGTATGGTATCGGTGTTTGTTTCCAAACCAGTTATATATTATGATGTGCTTAAAGAAAGGTGCCTTTGACTTTGTATTTGATGAAGAGTAGCATGATGATGGTTGTTCATATGGCTGATTTGCTGGGGTTCTAAAATACCATCTTAGGACTGAGGCAGCCTCCAAATTATGCATGCTGCATTTGCACTTTCAGGTTTATGTTGGTCTGTGACACTTTAATAATGTGCCTTGACATATATCAAGCACAATACTGTATCACACCAGTGCACGACCAGCAAATGTCAAATGGTACTTCACTAGTCAGTTTTTAATAACTTGGGAGGTAAAGGGGGAAATCTTGACCTTGTATTAAATTCACAGTTCATATTATTTCCATAAATGTCTTGATCACTTATTTATCAGTAGTATTGTTTATGAAGAATATTTTTGTTACTATCCTCCATTGTAGGTAATTAGTGCATGGTTTATGCATGTGCTTCTCAATGTTCCTCCTAATAAGCAATGTTTTATACCATTAATGTGCAGGTGTTGTTGTTGATGAGGAACTTATCTATCAACTTGAATAGCCCCGACTTTGAATCCCATGTGAGTGTCATCTAATCATTCACTTTAAATAGTTTCTTAGAATTTGCTGACTAGTAGGTTTTGGTTCCTTCAAGTTTTACAAATTCAGGATCTTTCTCTATGATTATCAATTGAATTTTCTGCATGTACATTGTAGTTCTTCTAATGCTTGCTTCGATAGGAATGGAAAATGCATCAATCAATGACTGTATTCTTTTCCAGACATAGCTTCGATGGTCAAAGACTGTTTTTCTCATAGTTATTTGTTTTTTATGCATTAGTCACAATGTTCATCATCAGTGTTTAATCTGTGCAGTTGAATTATGATCAAGTTCTTCATTCTCATGCTACGAGAAATAGTTGGTTAAACTTGAACATGTTTACTTTCATGCAGAGAAGGGTACTCTCATCATACAATGATGACAATGAGGATGATGCGAAATCTGGTATTGCTAATAACATGTCTAGAACTAGTGAAACTGTTTTCCATTTATGTAACTTCATGTCTTTAAGACGAAAACAACCTCTGCCGGTTTTACAGTTTGGTTTAATCAACTAACTGCACATTTGAAATTCCAGGGTCAAAGGTGAATGAATGTTAATTGTGCGTTGTACTTGAGTATCTTTCAAGGCTGTGAAAAAATTAGAGTGATGGTGCCATTTCCAGTATTAGCTTTGTGGAGACAGAAGCCTTGATACCCAGATATGTGAGGCAAGAAGATCATTTGCGTCAGCGGATCTTGTACAGACTATTACTGTTCCCATTCGGGGGGTTGAGTTTTGTCTGTGTATATAACATTTTTATGATCCATGCAAGTTTTTGATGGTTTTCTAGGTTCGGAAGAGATAAGCCGTTCCCTACTGTATCTATATCTATGTTTCCTGAACTCTTTGTTTTTGAAGGATACCTGACCCTAGAGAATTGAGATGCTAAAATTAATTGTTTAAGGTATGAATGAAGGTAAGTTGTAAGGAATGCAGGACATCTGCAATAAAATATGTTATTGGCATGTCATTTGATGGACGTAAGCCTGATTACCTTATAGTAGTAATGTTACTCGGGTTCAAATCCTCTCTATTTGCAGGATAAAATGATCTTTCTCGAATGTTACATTGATGGAAGCTTTGTACAATGGGCCGATCTTGTTTTATGCTCTTTGGCGTCTGCAGTGAGAGTGCTTACAGTGACATAAATGCTATATCTTTGTGAAATGTTGAATAAAATGTTCTATCTCTGGGGATTGTTATTATCATCATCACTTGGTAGTGTCACTAGTGATGTTATTGCTATAATTATAAATCTTATGTTATCATCATTATCACTTTTCGTAATTGTCATTGAGGATGCTTTTATCAGTATTTGTCGAGAAATGATTTTACCAAACTTATTTTAATAAAAAATACATCTAAAGTTGGCATGAGTTGTGATCAAAAGCAAAGAATATTGAGCTAACAAATCTTGGGTAATTTACCTAAAAAGGTCTACGGTAATGAACTTTTATCAATGATGCTTTTATATTTGGACTTTCAATCAGGGGATCTTTTCGGGGGTTTTGATAAAATCAAAAAAAAAAAAAATGATTGTCTTTGATTGGATTTAATTTGATTTTTTAGAATTAAATTATTTTTTTAGATGAATTAGATTAAATCGGTTAAATTAAATAATCAAGATTTAATTAAATCTTAATTATTTAATTTGATGTAATTGAGTCTAGATTATTTTTAATTTTCTCAAATTGTCTATCATCTCCTCCTCATCCCACTCCATCTCCACTGCCGCCTCCTCCTCTCTCTCGCTGTTGATTTCCTCCTCTTAGTTCTCTTTTTTTGGCTTCCTCTTCTCCCCCTCCTTATATCTTCATTTTTATGCCTCTCACTCTCCTCAACTTTCATCTCCTCTCTATGCCCCCATCACATTCGCTCTCCATTGTACTTCTTGACGATTCTCTTCTCATAGTTTATCTAAAAAAATCATTATTTTTGAATTGCAATCATTCACAGTACATATTAAAAGATATATTGATCTTATATAGAGTTATCTTTATTAGGACTGTTTTAACACTACTAAGAAGAGAGGGTGAATTAATGCTTTTATAAAACTTCGACAGTTTGAAAAATTTTTATTCAATAAAATATCATATCGAAAATGTGCTTGATTTAAAATAAGTGAACTACGTAATTAACTCAGAAAGTAATAATAGAAAATAATAAATAAAAATACAAATCGAGTTTATAGTGGTTCAGTCATCGTGACCTACCTCCACTCTATATTCCTCTTCTGTCAAGGCCATCGGCATTCACTAATGATATTCTTTCAGTGGGCGAAGATCAACTACTTCTTACAACTCTTTCTCCTTTTCATAGGTTTAGGAGACAATCTTTATAAGTCTCACACCTCTTTTAAAATGATCATAAAACTTAAGGAAGAGGAGGATACTTAGTACTTTTTCAAGACTTTTACAACTCAGAATCGAAAGATTGGGGTATTTATAGGCCCCAAATGACTTCAAAAATGAAGTCAAAAAGTATCTCATCTTGGGTTTTCGGGTGCTGGCGGTACCGTCGTCTGCCAGACTGATAACTAGCGGTACCATCGCTTGTTAGTCTAACACTAGACGGTACCATTGCCTAGTTTGACACTAATACTAGGTGGTACCACCACCCAATCAATGTCTGGGGCACTGCTAGACCCTACTACATGCCATTGAATGAGCTAAACAACAAGCCCAATTCAACTCTAAATTGGACCCAATTGATCCCTAATTGAGTTAGTAGGATTACTCTCAAAACTAACTCAAACTAAGATCTAACTATGATAATTCAGACTTAAACAATTACAAATATTGAAATCTTAATTGTTCAGCACGTCATTTGTTCATCCGAACTCTCGAAGAACTCCCGATGAATTTCCGACAAACTTTTGGTGAGCTTCCGATGCATCGTCCGAACCTTCAGCGTATTACTCAATCCATCGGTCTGTTGACTCCCACAACATACGATCTTAGCACAATGTCCGATTCTTTCGACTCGTTGCCCATTTTCTAACTCTAGTATAATGTCTGATTCTCTTGCTTCAATTGTTTTACCTTTTCATGATCCTGGTTAGTCCTGCATCACTTTTCTCAAAACATAGATTAGATCATAAACTTATTAATTGATTTCATCATTAAAATCAGAGATTCAAAGATCTCTCCCATTTTTATGATGACTACCAATTGATGATGGACTTAACCTTAACTCCACTTATCTATATGTCATATCAAAATAAAGCAAACTTGAATTCAAAAGAAATAATAACCTTTGAATTCAAATAAAATAATTTTGATCATATCATATCAAAATTTTATGTGCATCATCATTTAAATATAATTTCGAGTCAAATTCTATACCATTACAAATAATCATCACTTTGGGCATGATACCAAAACAATAAAGTTTCAAATCATCATTACTTGGGCATGCATGATACCAAAATAGGAAATATTTCAAATCATAATTACTTCTTACTTTTATCATCAACAAAAAGGAGAAAAGTGTAACTAGCATATTTTTGAAACATAATTTTAAATTATTGTATATATCATTGCATATTTTTAAGTTTTTAAAATATTATTACATATATCATCACTTTAGAACATGCAAACTAGCAAATTTTAGAGATGTGAAAGCTAGCAATATTTGCTTCTACTTGAAAGTTAGCAATATTCTCTTTTGAGATGTGCAAGTTTGCAAGTTTTGCTTTTTGAGATGGGCTAGCTAGCCCTTTGATTCTCTTGAGATGTGCAAGATAGCACTTCTCTTTCTCCCCTTTGTCATTATATATAAAAAAAGAAGAAGAGGAGAAGAATTTAATGGTGCAAAAATTTTAACCATTATATGAACGAAAGAAAGATCAAGTCATGAATCCAAGAGTCCATAAATCAAAACTCTACTTTTGTAAATAGAAAGAGGAAGGAATCATAGGAAATGATCATCACATAAAAGATTAAGTTATGAATATTAAAACACCATGAATCAAATATCTTCTTTTATAAATAGCAAAAGGAAAAAATCATAGTAAGCGATCTTAATTCAAGAGAAAGCTCAAGTCAAGAATATGAAGAAATCAAGAGATCAAGAGAAGGATCATAATTCGTTTAATAGAAAATCTTCTCTTTAGCAAAAGGAAGAGTCATAGGATATGGTCTTGATTCCAAAGAAAACTTAAGGAATGAAAATCGAGAAATCAAGATAATGATCTGAAAAAGATATAAGAAAAATTCATGCATTTGAAAGATTTAACATGGCTAATTCTCTTTTAATAAAATCAAATTGTTCCTCATTCAATGATTTTGTAAAAATATATGCTAATTGATGCTTTATATCAATAAATTCTAAAGATATATCATGATTATTAACATGATCTTTAATAAAATAATATTTAATATCAATATGTTTAGTTCGAGAATATTGAATCAGGTTGTTTATTAAACATATTGCACTAATGTTATCGTATTTTATAGGAATATTTTTCAAATAAATTCCATAGTCTTCTAAAGTATTTTTTATCTAAATAACTTGTGCATAACATGCACCTACTACTATATATTCAGTTTCAACTATAGATAATATAATAGAATTTTGTTTCTTATAAGATCAAGAAACAAGTGCATGACCTAAGAGTTGACATGTCCAAGATATGCTTTTTCTATTTATTCTACATCCAGCAAAATCAACACCGGTATAAGCATTTAATTCAAAATTTTTCAATTTTGAATACCATAATCCTAGATTAGGAGTTCCTTTTAAATATATGAAAATCTTCTTAATAGCTTTTAGGTGAGATTGTTTGGGATTAGATTGAAATCTAGTATATAGTCCAACACTAAACATAATATTAGATTGAAATCTAGCTTATAGTCTAACTACCTAAAATACTCCTACAAGTCTTTTGATCAAAATTTTTTCTATCATGGTCCATATCTAATTTTGTAGAAGTGCTCATTGGTGTATTAATAGCCTTAGTACTATCCATATTAAATTATTTTAATAGATCTAAAGCATACTTAATTTGACCAATAAAAGTTTCATCATTTAGTTGCTTAATTTGTAATCCTAAGAGAAATGTTAATTCACCCATTAAACTCTTTTCAAACTCTTAGCTTATACTTTTGGCAAAAGATTCACACAAGAATTCATTTGTAGAACGAAAAATTGTTAGGATCAAGTCGGCACTAAGAGGAGGAGGGGGGGAGGGGGGTGAATTAGTGCTTTTGTAAAATCATATTGGTTTGAAAACTTCATTCGATGAAATCATATCAGAAAGACATTTAAACTTAAAACATTTACAAGAGTAGTAATGAGCAGGTAAAGTAGCTCCAAAATAAGTAAATAAGTAGAGAAAAGGAGGCACACCAATTTTATAGTGGTTCGGTCATCGTGAACTGTATCTACTTCCGATTCCTCTTCACTCGAGGCCACCAGCTTTCACTATCGATCTTCTTTTCAATGGATGATGATTAACTACCCTTTTATACCTCTTTTTCTCTTTTTTCATAAGTTTAGAAGATAATCTTTACAATCACTCACCCCTCTCTTAAACTTCACTCAATACTTAGAGCTTGAGAGGAGTTCTCACAACATTACAATAGAGTTTTCTTTCTTTTTTGCTCTTATTTCTTGTGTTTACTAAGCATGAATGAGTGGGGTTTTTATAGACTCCAAATGGATTCAAATTTGGAGCCAAAAATTTGAATCATCGGGATTTCGGGGTATTGGTGATACCATCGCTTGACACATTCTCGAAGACTGTGTCTTAGAGACTGAGCCGTTGGCAGTTTCACTGCTTGGACTGGCGGTGCCATCACTTGACCTAACTTTTGTGTCACTGAATGGGCCTTTTACTTGGCCTAAAACAGCCTCAATTCGGGCCTAGTTGGATCCTAATTAAGTTAGCATAATTACATTCTAAACTAACCCAATTAGAACTAAAACTACTTCAATCTAGATAATTATTACAAAACATTAATCATATGTTGTCTGACATATCATTGGTTCATCCGTTGCTTCATCCGACCCTTCGGTGCATCGTTCTCTCCTTCGGCGTATTACTCAATCGACATGTTGTTTTCCCACAACATCCGATCTCCTTGACATAATGTTCGGTCTTCTTGGCTCGATGCCCGAACTCATGGCACGAAGCCTTTTGTCGATATATCGACCAATCCTTCGGCTCGACGTCCAATCTTCTAATATGTTCTACTTTGGCCCAACATTGATTCTTCATGCTTTAATCAAATTGTCTCTTCATGATCGAAGCTAGTCTTGCATCACTCAAAACACAAATTAGATCACAAACTTATCAATTGAATTCATAATCAAAATTTGAGATTCAACAATCTCTCCTTTTTTGATGATGACAATCAATTGATGACGGAGTTTAAACTAAACTCCCTTTATCAATATGTTATACTGATAGGAACTTTAAATTTAGAAAATCATGCAATGTTTTAAAACTTTAAAACAAAAAGTACATCCTACCATGCATGATTCAACTTATCATCATATCTTCTCCCCTTTTGTTATCAATAAAAAGGAAAAATGCATCTAGCAAGTTTTTGAGATATGTTAGTTTTACAATATACAAGCTAGCGACAATTTTGAGTTGTGCAAGTTTATAAATTTTACTTCTTGAGATGTACAAGTTTGCACTTTCGCTTCTCTTGAGATGTGCAAGTTAGCAAATTCTCATCCTTGAAATATGCAAGCTAGTAAGTTTTTCTCCTTGAAATGTACAAGCTAGCAAGTTTTACATCATTTTAGAACATACAAGCTAGCAATTTTATCTCCTCCTTTATTATTGTCAAAAAGAAGGAAAAAAATAATTTTATAATTCTTTTTCCTTTACATCAATTTTCACATCATGATAAAGATAAATTTAAATCAAATGTTATGTGGTATACATTTTATGAATACAAGATAGTATCATAAATAAATTATGACATGAAAGATATAATAACAAAGATCATTTGAATACCAAAAAATATGATTTATTTTGATAAATCTCTTCTTTTGTAAATAACAAAAAGAAATATAGGAGAATAGAATGATAAAATATCTTGATTCATGCATAAGAAATTTCATGATTTATATAGAAAATCTCCTCTTAAATAAAATCCAAGAAACATATGAGAATAAAGAGTAATATAGCTTGATTCATAAAAGAAAATCTCAAGTTATAATTTTGATAATTCAAGATCATGATATAGATAAAACTCATTCAAATTCAAATTGTCAAATCATAAAAATCACTTTCAAGAGATTCATAAATAGATTTATTAATTTCTTATTGAAAAATTTAATAAGTTTTTGGGGATAGAGTCATTTTCAAGAAAAATAATGTATTCCTCTATGTGATTAATTTCATACAAGCATGCCATTGTTTTCTTAGTCAAAATCATGAATTATTGTTTAAACTTGAAAAACAAGAATTATCACGAAAAATCATCATGATTAATAGTATGACATATTAAAACATCTTCAAACAAAAGATTCAATTTATTAATAATCATTTTAATTCCAATGGTCTTTCTTTTATTATTATTTGTTATAGTAATACATTTTCCTTCTTAAGTGAATCTAACTTTTCATGCTTAATGCAAGGAATTAACATGCAATAGTCATGCTCGTTAATTAAATTTTTTTAAATTTTTTTTTTCAAAACCACTAGAAAGAGAAGTATGATATATTTTTTTATTTTTTTATTCCTTACTAAATAATTTAAAAATAACTTATGAAAAGCATCAAATAATTTCATATTAAGGTAAAAGGGTTTTGGTTGAGTTACTTACCTCATTGTCGAAAGCCACCAAGGCGTAATTCGCCACTTTATCTTTGTTGTTTTGCTCATCGTCTTTGGATGCATTCGTTTCATCCTAAGTCACCTTAAGTACTTTCTTTTTCTTTGGTAGCTTCTTCTTTTTAAATTTATTTTTATTCATTGATTCTTGTTTTAAAAACTTTTTAAGCTTTATTGTTAAGAGTTCAAAGTCATCATCACTTGAGCTTTCGCTCGAGTGGCCTTCATTTGTTCTAAGTACCAAATCCTTTTTGTTATTTGAAAGGTTGTTCTAATGTTCATCATGTTTGATATAAGTTATTTCATAGGTCATTAAAGACCTGATAAGTTCTTCAAGAAGGAAATTATTCAAGTCCTTTGTCTCTTGTATTGCCATCACTTTTATATCCTAACTTTTTGGAAGGGATCTTAGTATTTTGTTAACAAGTTCAAAATTAGAAAATTTTTTACTAAGTGCTTTCAAACCATTGATGACATCCGTAAAATGAGTGTACATGTCTCCAATGGTTTCGCTTAGTTCCATTCGAAATAATTTAAAACTATACATCAAAAGATTAATTTTTGATTCTTTAACCCTATTTGTGCCTTGGTATGTGATTTCAAAAGTTCGCCAAATGTCATGTGTATTTTCACAAGTCAAAATACGATTAAACTCATTTTTATCTAAAGTACAAAATAAAGAATTCATAGTTCTAGCATTTTTTAAAAAAAGTTTTTTTCTCTAAATCATTCCATTCATTCATTAGATTAGAAAACTTTTCAAAATTACTTTCGATAATATTCCATAAATTCAAATCCATAGAAAGTAAAAATACTCTTATTCGAGTTTTCCAATAAATGTAGTCTATCCCATTGAACATAGGAGGACGAATGATAAAGTGACCCTTTTAAAAGCCGGAAAAAGCCATCTCTCTTAGGTGTTAAACCAAATAGAGAGAAACATGGCTTTAATACCAACTGTTAGGATCAAATCAACACTAAGATTTTGTTGTTGGGGGGGGGGGGGGGGCATGGGTGAATTAGTGCTTTCATAAAATCATGTTAGTTTGAAAACTTCATTTGATAAAATCATATCAAAAAGACATTTAAACTTAAAACATTTATAAGAGTAATAATGAGTAGGTAAAGCAGTTGCAAAATAAGTAAGCAAGCAGAGAAAGGGAGACACACCAATTTTATAGTGGTTCAATCGTCGTGACCTATATCCCCTTCCGATTCCTTTTTACTCGAGGCCACCGGCTTCCACTACCAATCTTCTTTCTAATGGATGAAGATCAACTATCATTCTACACCCCTTTTTTTTCCTTTTCATAGGTTTAGGAGATAATCTTTGCAACCACTCACCCCTCTCTTAAACTTCACCCAACACTTAGAGCTTAAGAAAAGTTCTTATAATATTACAATAGAGTTTTCTTTCTTTTTTGATCTTAGTTCTTGTGTTTACTAAGTAGGGATTAGTGAGGTTTTTAATGGCCCCAAATGGATTCAAATTTAGAGTCAAAAATTTGAATCCTTGGGATTTCGGGGTACTAGCGATACCACCGCTAATACTAAGCAGTACCACTTCCAGTACTAAGTGTTACCATCGCTAGTACTCCTTGAAATTGGGCGGTACCACCACTTGACAGAGTCTCAGATATTGTGTCTTAGAGACTGAGCCATTGGCGATTCCACCACCAAGACCGACGGTGCCACTGTTGTTAGGACCGTAATCAGCACTAAGAGGGGGGGGGGGGGGGGGGGGGGGGGGTGAATTAATGCTTATAAAAAATTACGTTAATTCGAAAATATCATTCGATAAAGCTCGTATTCAGAAAGATGAGTTTAACTTAAAAGTAAGCATAGTGAAAGTAGTAAGTATGTAAATCAGTTTACAATATAAGAATGAAAAGAAGAATATAAATGCAAACCGAGTACATCAGATTTATAGTGGTTCGGTTATCATGACCTTTGTCCACTTCCGATTCCTCTTCACTTGAGGCCACTGGCTTTCACTACCGATCTTCTTTCTAATGAGTAAAGATCAACTACCCTTATACTCTTTCTCCTTTTCACAAGTTTAGGAGAGAACCTTTATACCCTTCTTTTATAAGTGTTCTCCCACACATCTCCCTTAGGACTATCACTAGGCTCTTGGAGGAGGGACTCTATACTTAAATAACTTTACAACCTTAGAATCATAAAGTTTTTACTTTGTTTTTATGTGTATTCTATGTAGGAATTTGTGGGGTATTTATAGACTTAAAATAGCTTCAAAACTTGAAGCCAAAATTTAAATCCCTGGGTTTTTAGATACCGCAAGTACTGGACTATACCACCACCTGACATAGTCTTAAAGAATGTGTTTGGGTGGTACCACCACTAGACCTTGCTACAGGACACTAAATGAGCTAAACAATAGGCCCAATTCAACCTTGATTCAGGCCTAATTGGTTCCTAATTAAGTTGACATTGTTTCACCTCAATACCGACTCAATTAGACTGAAACTAACTCAATGTAGATAAATTATTACAAAACATTAATCACATGTTATTCGACATGTCATTGGTTCATCCGGCACTTCCTCTGACTCTTCGGTGCATCGTCCTCTCCTTCGGCACATTGCCTAATTGGCATATTGTCTTTCCGTAACATCCGATCTCCTTGGCGTAATGTTCGATCTTCTTGGCCCGATGCTCAAACTCATGGCACAAAGCCTTCTGCCGACATGACGATCGACCCTTTGGCTTGTCGTCCAATCTTTTGACATGTTTTACTTCGACCCAATATTGATTCTTCATATTTTAATCAAATTGTCTCTATATGATCGAAGCTAGTCCTGCATCACATATTATATCACAAACTTATCAATTGATTTCATCATCAAAATTCGAGATTCAATAATCTCCTCCTTTTTGATTATGACAACCAATTGATGACGGAGTTTAACCAAACTCCCCCTATCAATATATCATATTGATTGAACCTCAATATGTCATATCAAAATAATTATTTGTAGCAAGTCAGTACATTCATCATTGTATACATCATTCAAAATCATGAGTATTGTATGCATAAGACCTATTCATTATGTATATTTTCAAAATCATCATTACATGCATGATTCCAAATTATCATACATAATTTTAAATCATTATTTAGGCTTGCATGATTATATCATTATATCTTCTCCCCCTTTGTCATCAACAAAAATGAGAAGTGCAGTTAACAAGTTTTTAGATATACAAGCTAGTAAGATGTCAAGTTTTGAACATACAAGCTAGTAAGTTTTTCACATATGAAAGTTAACAAAATTTTACATCTTTTGAGATGTGCAAGATAGCCTATTTTTGTATCTTCTTGAAATGTGCAAGCTAGTAAACTTTGCTTCTCTTTTGAGATGAGCAAGTTAGCAATTTTAGCAAGTTTTACATCATACAAGCTAGCAAATTTTACATCATTTTATAACATGTTGTCATGCCCCCCCAAAATTTTTAATAAACAACAATCCATTCCAGGATCCAAACATATATTTGAGGACACTGAGAAGACATTCACATCCATAATTCCATAATTCATAAGACTTGTGCAATTTAAAATCATATACCATATCACTCGATGAATCGTAAAATCTAAAACCAACTCACCAAGACAATAACCACCTCATAAATCCACAAGTGTGGTATTCTATACAATCACAAAACTAATATTTACCACATATTCATATCATTAAACAAATTTACTTAACACTCCAAAATCCTAAACATGAGGTTCTTTAAACTTTAATAAAACTCATAAGTTCATATTTACCATCAACATTCCATTAGACACAAAGTGTACTTATACAACAAAAATATATCATCTAAAAAATGTTTGCCCAAAGTCTTCTAGCTTTCCACAGCCTCAGCCCAATTTAAACATTTTAGCGAGCAACAAGCGATCTTGAAAAAATTATATAGTAATAAAGTGAGCATATAAAGCTCAACAAGTGACTAACATATCCGTGGCAAAAAGGACAGTTTCAAACAAATAAGGTTTCAAAATACAAGGCAGAGATACAAGAGTTCAAAGATAGCCACTCGATGAATGCAGAGTTACAATGTCCTTTCATTCGAAGCATATTTTGTTCATAACAATGGAGTAAGAGCTAATTGGAGCATATCATTAGCATAAGAAGTATATCCATGACATATAGAATATTTCAAAGCATATCAAAGACGTAAGGAGCATTTCAGATATCAATGGCATATGAAACATTTTGGAGCATATCAATAACAAATGAAATATTTTGGAATATATCAAAGAACAAATACGAAACAGAAGCTCAACGTGGCATTGATATTGCATACTTTTCATTATTATTTAAAACACACATAGAAGAATATAACCAAAGCTCTATATCATATCAAACAGATAGAAAGTGAAGTGGGATCCCAAACATAATCTCCCACATATGGGAGCGTCATCCATCCACATCTGGATGAAGCCAGAGGGGGCCGATAGAGTATCGCGGGCTCTAAGCATATACCCTTTACCATTTCTGGAAAAGGTCCAGATAATCCCTTTAATATTTCTAGCAAAGGTCCAAATAATCGTACAAACACTAGAGTACAAAAGGGGCCGGGGCCGATAGAGTATCGCGGGCTCTAAGCATATACCCTTTACCATTTCTGGAAAAGGTCCAGATAATCCCTTTAATATTTCTAGCAAAGGTCCAAATAATCGTACAAACACTAGAGTACAAAAGGGGCATTGTGAATAATAAATTTAACACATATTAGAAACACATGCGGAACAACGGAATGCATGTGCCTATACGAAACATTGCAATATAAATATGAACTTTACTTGATAAATACAAGTATACAAATAATTGAAGGACAAAAGTATACAAGAATTCAAGGTAATAATGTAAAGCTTAATTGAAATAATGATGTTAGCTGAAATCAATTTCCAAAGAGACGAAACAAGAATAGGCGAAATCGATCAAAGCTCGATTCTGATAGAATTTGAGAGGCACATTGAGTTATCCAAAGCACATAAATAAAGCTTTGGATATCATGTCAAACACATGATGGTGAAATGAGATCAAAACATAATATGGTCCATCCATTTCTGAATGACCACCAAACATAATTTAGAGCATTGCGAGCTCTAAGCACATACCGTTTACCATTTCTGGTAAAGGTCTAAATAATCCCTTTACTATTTCTAGCAAAGGTTCATATTATTTCATAAATACCAAAGTATAAAAGTGTATTATGAACAATAAAATTGGGACATATCAGAAACACATACGGAATAATAGAATGCATATGCATATACGAAACATTACGATATAAACATGAACTTTACATAATAGATCAAGGTATGCAAATACTCATAGGACAAGAGTATATATAAATTCAAAACAATAATGTAAAGCTCAACTGAAGTAAGGATTTTAGCTGAAATCAATTTCTAAAGATACGAAATAAGAATAGGCGAAATCGATCAAAGCTCGATTCTGACAGAATTTGAGAAGCACATTATATGAATTGTTTGGATAACTAATTATGCTCCAATTTATGCAAAATAGGTGTCATTCGAAAGATGTTCAACCTAGTTTTAGGTAAATAAGGTATCTATGAATTAGAGTTTATGACAAGGAGTTATAAATAATTTCGTAGCTAAAAGTTTGAAACATCAGCTATGTTTTATTGAATTCACAAGGTCGACAAAAACAGATGTTTTAATTTGCAATTGTATTCAAAATATTTCAAATTAGATAATTACAAAAAGAATTTTTAGTCTAGTTTCTAATAAATCATACTTTACATGAATCTGAGTTCCTAGAAAGTTATAAGCAGTTTAGCAACAAAAGGTCAAAAATTACAGTCTCTGATTTGCAGAATCTGTAGGGTTAATTGAAACAGAAGTCTGAGTATGCATGTAAACTCTAAATCATTCAATCTAGATATCAAAATAAAGATCTTTGAGTCTACTTTCAAATGGATAGGCTTTGCCTAAATCAGAGTTTAGTACTAAAAGTTAGGTCCGAAACAATGCATAGAGGTCAGATTACCAAAAAATTATAAATTCATGGCTTTGTATCAAAATGAAAGAAATATTTGGTGCTAAGCTAAAATCTTTCAAATTATGTAAAATTAAAATTAAAACAGAGATTAAGATTTCTGTAGGATGGGGTTAGAACACTTGCCTTAGAAAAGTTTGATTCTCAAATGTGTAAAACCTCAAGCAAGACAAAGCTTCTTCTTCTTCTTCAATTCCTCTTCTCAAACCCACGCTGGCTGCAGCTCTTATGTTTTCCTCCTTTAGTTAATCTTTCCTTTAGTTTCTTCTCTAATTGTATTAGGTTTAGTTAATACAAGGCTTTCAAGGTGGCAAGTATATATGAAAGAGGTCTATGTGTCATCCTTAGAGCAAACATAGGTGGCACCAACCTTAGGTTAGTTAATGACACATGTCCACCATTTTTTTTTCTTTAACTTAAATATGAATCTTTCATAAATCATATCAAATTTCTAATATTTACTCTTAGGTCCCTACATTACAAATAAGCCCTTATAAAATTTTCAAAAATGAGGGATATTACACATGCAAGCTAACAAATTTCACATCATTTTAGAACAAGCAAGCTAGTAAGTTTTCTTCTCTTTGAAATGTGCAAGCTAGCAAATTTTCTCCTTGAAATGTGCAAGCTAGCAATACTTTCTTGCTCTTTGTTATTGTCAAAAAGAAGGGAAGAATACAATATTGTAGTTCATTTCCCCTTACATCAAGTATCAAATCATGAATACAATGGAATTATACATAATAAAACTCAAGTCATCAAGCTTCAAAACTCAAGTGACATATTATGGTTAATTTGAAAAAATATCCTCTTCAGTAAACAACAAAAAAATTGTAGGAGAAAAAATAATAAATGATCTTGATTCATGCATAAGAATTCTCAAGTCATCAAGATCATGTTTCATAAAATAAATTCTCAAGTTAAGATTATAAGAAATCAAGAAAAATCATGATTCATATGGATAATTCTCCTCTTTAATAAATATCAAAAAGAAAAGAAATCAAGAAAAACCATGATTCATATGGATAATTCTCCTCTTTAGTGAATGACAAAAAGAAACATGGGAGAATAAAATGACAGAATATCTTGATTTATGCATATTAAATCTCATGATTCATATAGAAATCTCCTCTTAAATAAAATGTAAAAATGAGAATAAAGAGTAAAAGATCTTGATTTATAAAAAAAATCTCAAGTATCAAATATCAAGAAATCAAGATCATGATTAGGATCAAACTCATTCAAATTCAAATCGTCAAATCATCAAAATCATCAAAATTACTTTCTTAATTTAAGAGATAACATAAAATAGATTCATCACTAAGAATCACTTGTTGAAAAATAAAAAATCTTTAGAGATATTTTCAAGAAAAATGCATTCTCCTATATTTGTTTCACTTTAAGTGATTTGATTTTATACAAGTATGCTCATGTTTTTTATGCCAAATCAAAACATGCATCGTCATTTAAAACCGAAAGAGCAAATTTCATCAAAGAAATCATCAAGATCAATAAACCATAAATCATAAAAATTATCAATACTTCAAATCATCATGTATAATTAAATCATTAAATTATCAAGGATGATTTAAACATAAAGCATTTTCAAAATCATTTTGTTTCGGCCAGTGAGCTTTGTGAAGTGTGTTGGATCTCCGATCATAAGCTTTGAGCATCCACAATAAAAAAAATCATCTTTTGCTCCCAACTTTCAATTTTAGAGATGTCTACAAGAATGGTGGGTTTATTCTAGATACTTATTTAGCTTTGAGTCCCTCATGATTAGATCTATCTATCTTGATTTTTGGCATAAGGTCATTTATGATTCCTTTAGCTTTGGGTCCCTCATGATTAGAACCTAAACTAATTTATACAAGCCATACTTCTTGAATGGATATTTATATGCAAAGTGTCCACACCTACAACAAAAATTATATTTATTTTCATGGGAAACATATAATGTGGGTCCTTCAACAAATAAAGTTGATTTTTGTTGAGTATTGCTACTCATAAAACTGATTCCTACTTTTCTAAGCACATGACCCTTATTGACAAGAATCATGTTTAATGATTTCCTACGAACTTTAAAATTTTCTAACATTTGTTTTAGTAATACATTTTCATTCTTAACTAAGTCCAACTCTTCACATTTAGTGTAATGAGTTAACATGTAATTATCATGCTCATTTTTAATTTTTTAAATTTAATATAAAATTATTAAAAAAATCATTAAAGGCATTGAATAATTCATTGTAAGATAAAAAAGATTCGTTTGAGTTGTTTACCTCATTATTGATAGCCATCAAAGCAAAGTTCGCCACTTCGTCTTCATTAGTTTGCTCGTCTTCGGATGCACTCGTTTCATCCCAAGTAATCTTGAGTACTTTCTTGTTCTTTAGCAACTTCTTCTTTTTAAGTTCATTTTTATTCTTAGTTTCATGTTTTATAAATTTTTTAAATTTACTTGTGAGGAGTTCTATATCATCATCACTTGAGCTTTGGCTCGAGTAGTCTTCTTTTGTTCTAAGTACCAAGTCCTTCTTGTTCTTTGGAAGGTTGTTCTCAAGTTCATCATGTGTAATATATGTCATTTCATAGGTCATCAAAGAATCGATAAGTTCTTCAAGCGGAAAGTTATTTAGATCCTTTGCTTCTTGTATTGTCGTTACTTTAGGATTCTAACTTTTTGGAAGAGATCTTAATATCTTGTTAATAAGTTTAAAATTAGAAAAACTTTTATTAAGTACTTTTAAACTATTGATGACATCCATAAAATGGGTGTACATATCAATAATAGTTTGGCTTGGCTTTATACGAAACAATTCAAAATCATACATCAAAAGATTAATTTTTAAAACTTTAACTCTACTAGTGATTTTGTATGTGATTTCAAGAGTGTGCCAAATGTTATGCGTAGTTTTGCAAATAGAAACTCAATTAAATTCATTTTTATCTAGAGCACAAAACAAAGTGTTCATCACTTTAGCATTAAAAAAAAGTTTTCTTCTCTAAATCATTCCATTCGTTCATTGTATTAGAAGACTTTTGAAAACTATTTTCAATGATATTCTATAAATTAAAATATAAAGAAAGCAATAAAACTCTCATACGAGTTTTTCAATATGTGTAGTCTGCCCCACTGAATAGAGGAGGACGAATGATAGAGTGACCCTCTTGAAAGTCGGAAAAAGCTATCTCTCTTGACTATCAAATCAAATAGAGAGAAACGTGGCTTTGATAACTGTTAGGACCGTGATCGGCACTAAGAGGATTTGGGGGGGGGGGGTGGTGGGGGGTGAATTAGTGTAGTAGAAAAATTATTGATTTCAAAAAATATTTGTTTCGATTAAATCCATTTTGGAAAGATTTTTCTCTCGACGATCCTCCGACGAACTTCTCAACGAGTCTTCCAATGCGCTTCTAGCGAACTCCCAACGAACTCTTGGCAATATTCCGATGAACTCTCGACGATCTTCCGACAAACTCTTGATGATCTTCTGACAAGCTTTCGGCTATGAACTCTCAGCGATCTTCCAACAAACTCTCGGCGATCTTCAGATAAGCTCTCGACGAGCTCCCAGTACATCGTCTAAATCTTTGACTCCAGCCCATCATCTACTTTACACCTTACCGCTATCGTAGTTAATCTTGCACACTTATCTTAACACATAGATTAGGTCAAATAATTTATTAATTGATTTCATCATCAAAATATGAGATTCAATAATCTCCTCCTTTTTTATGATGACAACCAATTGGTGGAGTTAACCTTAATTCCCCCTATCTATATGCCATACTTGAGAAAATACAAACTTAAATTCACAACCTTGAATTCAAGCTTTGATTGAAATTAGAAATCACAAGCATTATGCAACATCATAATTTGAAGTCATCAAGATATTAAATGCACAATCACTTCATGCATGATAAAATGTTTCATCATAGTCTTTCATTACTACTTGCATGAAATATCATTATTATTGCATTGTAGCATTCAAAAGTTTACAATATTAAGAATTCAATATTGCATCATTATATGGTAACATTAGAAATTCTCAACATTTAAAGAGATCACAACATCATAGAAATTTTCAACATTAAAGAGATCACAACATCATAGAAATTTTCAGCAAAACACAGAATTTTAACATCAAAGTAAGCAACATAAGATTACAACATCAAAGTAAGTACAATAAAAGAGAGGGATGAGAGGGATTTCATCCACTTCTCCTCCTTTGTCATTAGCAAAAAGATATATACAACTATTCAGGTGGTGGTAAGTTAAAATGTCTAAACAATGTATTAAGATGATGAATCTACTGCAACTCAATTAAAATTTGATCTTGACATTGTTCAAATCAATCTTGACATTATTCAAATTGATCTATTCGAGTCCCTATATCGTCAGTAGATGAGGGGGGTGCTTGCTCTACTAGAGGTGTTGCCACAAAGGGACTAGTAGAAGGAGATTGATTACCCCTAAATATTGGTGTTTCAGGTTCTAGTTCAAGTGGGAGAGGATCAATCCTTCTAGGTAATCTAGTTCATATCCCATTTCTGAATATACACCTTAATATTCGAAGTAGATTTCTATTTATGACCTTAAATCTATCTAGTTTCATAACTTCTTTGTTAGGTGGGATAACTATGTAATAAGCATGGATTAATCTTGTAATCAAGCGACCATATAGAAGCATCATATCCTTTTTTAATAGTTCAATCATATTTTGTTCTATTAGGTAGCCAAAACAATTTTCATGTTCTTTCATAATCCAATACATCATTCCTATTTCCATTTAGTTAATTTCATCATGATAATATTATGTTGGAATTATAATGCTTATCAAGATGTGATAAAGTAGTTTGGTGTTGAAAGGTAGTAAATGTTCACAGCTTTTTGGAAGAATAGACAAATTAGGATTACTGAAGATGATTCTTAAGGCTTCAGAATAAGTGGTCCCGATTGATGCTTCATCCCATTGGCCTCTAAATTAATAACCTCTTTCTTTCTTCACAATTTCTATGAGACTACAAATTATGCTATCCGTAATGGGTATATGATGTGGCGGTGGCATCGCCCAGCACCCGAAGAGCTAGGCGGTGGCATCGCCCAGCACCCGAAGAGCTAGGCGGTGGCACTGTCGGTCTAGGCGGTGGCATCGCCCAGCACCCGAAGAGCTAGGCGGTGGCATCGCCCAGCACCCGAAGAGCTAGGCGGTGGCATCGCCCAGCACCCGAAGAGCTAGGCGGTGGCACTGTCGGTCTAGGCGGTGGCACTGTCGGTCTAGGCGGTGGCACTGTCGGTCTAGGCGGTGGCATCGCCCAGCACCCGAAGAGCTAGGCGGTGGCATCGCCCAGCACCCGAAGAGCTAGGCGGTGGCATCGCCCAGCACCCGAAGAGCTAGGCGGTGGCATCGCCCAGCACCCGAAGAGCTAGGCGGTGGCATCGCCCAGCACCCGAAGAGCTAGGCGGTGGCATCGCCCAGCACCCGAAGAGCTAGGCGGTGGCATCGCCCAGCACCCGAAGAGCTAGGCGGTGGCATCGCCCAGCACCCGAAGAGCTAGGCGGTGGCACTGTCGGTCTAGGCGGTGGCACTGTCGGTCTAGGCGGTGGCACTGTCGGTCTAGGCGGTGGCATCGCCCAGCACCCGAAGAGCTAGGCGGTGGCACTGTCGGTCTAGGCGGTGGCATCGCCCAGCACCCGAAGAGCTAGGCGGTGGCACTGTCGGTCTAGGCGGTGGCATCGCCCAGCACCCGAAGAGCTAGGCGGTGGCATCGCCCAGCACCCGAAGAGCTAGGCGGTGGCACTGTCGGTCTAGGCGGTGGCACTGTCGGTCTAGGCGGTGGCACTGTCGGTCTAGGCGGTGGCACTGTCGGTCTAGGCGGTGGCATCGCCCAGCACCCGAAGAGCTAGGCGGTGGCATCGCCCAGCACCCGAAGAGCTAGGCGGTGGCACTGTCGGTCTAGGCGGTGGCACTGTCGGTCTAGGCGGTGGCATCGCCCAGCACCCGAAGAGCTAGGCGGTGGCACTGTCGGTCTAGGCGGTGGCATCGCCCAGCACCCGAAGAGCTAGGCGGTGGCATCGCCCAGCACCCGAAGAGCTAGGCGGTGGCATCGCCCAGCACCCGAAGAGCTAGGCGGTGGCACTGTCGGTCTAGGCGGTGGCACTGTCGGTCTAGGCGGTGGCATCGCCCAGCACCCGAAGAGCTAGGCGGTGGCACTGTCGGTCTAGGCGGTGGCATCGCCCAGCACCCGAAGAGCTAGGCGGTGGCACTGTCGGTCTAGGCGGTGGCATCGCCCAGCACCCGAAGAGCTAGGCGGTGGCACTGTCGGTCTAGGCGGTGGCATCGCCCAGCACCCGAAGAGCTAGGCGGTGGCATCGCCCAGCACCCGAAGAGCTAGGCGGTGGCACTGTCGGTCTAGGCGGTGGCATCGCCCAGCACCCGAAGAGCTAGGCGGTGGCACTGTCGGTCTAGGCGGTGGCATCGCCCAGCACCCGAAGAGCTAGGCGGTGGCATCGCCCAGCACCCGAAGAGCTAGGCGGTGGCATCGCCCAGCACCCGATTGAATAGTTCCAAATCTCTAATTCCTCTAAATCAATATATTTACCTTATGAAACATTTCTAGATTCTATGGTTGAAATTTAAGAGCATGTTAATGGGAATCGAAAAGTAGGAAGTCATAGTTTTCATCTAATCTCTTCTTCCCTTTATCCCTGATGATCTTCAGAAGTCATGAAGCTACAATTATGAAGACAAATAAGAGGCACAAGAATATTATAATGCAAAGGGATAATCAATTGGTTTAGGGATTACCTTGTAGTTTTTCCTTCTTGTAATCACCAAGAGGGTGTTTGAGCGATTGATCATGATTTAGCAAAAAATAGAGATTCTTTGAGTTGCTAGAGGAGAGAAAGAGGATTAAGAGGTTTTAGAGCTCTTTGGAAAGGTGTGAGTGAGTTGGGGTTGGTTCTACCATCGGCCCTAGCTGTTCTTTATATAGGGCAGGTTGCCTGTGACCAGTTGGGTGGTGCTACCGCCTATAGGTAGTGAGCACTGCTTGTATTTGTTGAATCTCGGATTTTGATGATGAAGTCAATTGTCATATTTTATCTAATCCATATGTTGAGATAAGTATGCAGGATTAACTATGAAAGCTTGAAAACATAAAGCGAGTCTACCGGAATCAAGTTCGATGGGTGTTTGAGATTGATCATTGATTTAGCAAAAAATAGAGATTCTTTGAGTTGCTAGAGGGAGAGAAAGAGGATTAAGAGGTTTTAGAGCTCTTTGGAAAGGTGTGGAGTGAGTTGGGGTTGGTTCTACCATCGGCCCTAGCTTGTTCTTTATATAGGGCAGGTTGCCTGTGACCAGTTGGGTGGTGCTACCGCCTATAGGTAGTGAGCACTGCTTGTATTTGTTGAATCTCGGATTTTGATGATGAAGTCAATTGTCATATTTTATCTAATCCATATGTTGAGATAAGTATGCAGGATTAACTATGAAAGCTTGAAAACATAAAGCGAGTCTACCGGAATCAAGTTCGATGGGTGTTTGAGATTGATCATTGATTTAGCAAAAAATAGAGATTCTTTGAGTTGCTAGAGGGAGAGAAAGAGGATTAAGAGGTTTTAGAGCTCTTTGGAAAGGTGTGGAGTGAGTTGGGGTTGGTTCTACCATCGGCCCTAGCTTGTTCTTTATATAGGGCAGGTTGCCTGTGACCAGTTGGGTGGTGCTACCGCCTATAGGTAGTGAGCACTGCTTGTATTTGTTGAATCTCGGATTTTGATGATGAAGTCAATTGTCATATTTTATCTAATCCATATGTTGAGATAAGTATGCAGGATTAACTATGAAAGCTTGAAAACATAAAGCGAGTCTACCGGAATCAAGTTCGATGGGTGTTTGAGATTGATCATTGATTTAGCAAAAAATAGAGATTCTTTGAGTTGCTAGAGGGAGAGAAAGAGGATTAAGAGGTTTTAGAGCTCTTTGGAAAGGTGTGGAGTGAGTTGGGGTTGGTTCTACCATCGGCCCTAGCTTGTTCTTTATATAGGGCAGGTTGCCTGTGACCAGTTGGGTGGTGCTACCGCCTATAGGTAGTGAGCACTGCTTGTATTTGTTGAATCTCGGATTTTGATGATGAAGTCAATTGTCATATTTTATCTAATCCATATGTTGAGATAAGTATGCAGGATTAACTATGAAAGCTTGAAAACATAAAGCGAGTCTACCGGAATCAAGTTCGATGGGTGTTTGAGAGTCCGAAGATTCGTCGGAGATGCTGTCGGAACCAATCGAGAAGAAATCGGGGACTTGTCGAAGTTTTCGAAAGTCCGCCGAAGAGATCATCGGAGGTTCGTAAAGATCACTGAGAAGGCTCGGCTACTCGCTGATTTCACCACAAGATCGGGAGCCAATTGGGAGTCCGTCAGAAGAAATCCAAGGGCGTATCGGAAGTCCGCTGGAAGATCGCCGGAAAGCTCGCCGGAACAAGACTTGAAGTTTGCCGGTTAAAAACTTGCTTAGGATTATGTTTTTAGTTACGTAGTTTGCATGTAATTAAGGTTAGGATTAAGAAATAATCCTATATCTTGATTAGGGGCCAAATGGGCTCAAAATGAAACCTGGTTTGGGCCGGACTTAAAACCCAACCAGTGACCAGTAAGGTCGGGTGGTGGAACCGCCATACTGGGCGGTGGCAACGCCCAGCACCCGAGCCAGGCGGTGGCACTGTCGGTCTAGGCGGTGGCACTGTCGGTCTAGGCGGTGGCATCGCCCAGCACCCGAAGAGCTAGGCGGTGGCACCGTTGGTCTGGGCGGTGGCACCGCCCAGCACCCGAAGAGCTAGGCGGTGGCACCGTTGGACTGGGCGGTGGCATCGCCTAGTACACTGTCAGTGTCAGAACTGACAGGCAGTGGCACTGCCACTGACAGGCGGTGGCACCGCTAGCTTCGGGAACCGAAGAGAATTCAAATTTTGGAGCCCAAATTTGAATCCTCTTGAGGCCTATAAATACCCCTCAATTCTCAGCAGAGATTACAACTTTTGAGAAGCAATAGAGTAAAAAAAGAGTCTTAGCAAAGCCATAGCAAGTCTTACTTTCAAATTGCTTGAGTGTTCACCTCCCTTTCTTTCTTGCTGAAATTTTGTAAGAGTGTGAACCATTTGTAAAGGTTGTAAGAGGGGTGTTTGTCCTTCCCCTTCAAAGTGATTTGCTAGTGGAAGTTGGGGGCCTCAACGAAGAAGGCTTCGCAAGTGGATGTAGGTCATTTTGACCGAACAACTTTAAATCTGCGTGTTCCTTGAATATGTGAGTTGTTATTTTTCTGCAATCATTATCTACATAGAAGCAAGTTTTTGTTCTTCACTTTACTCTAGTTACTATCGAACGAAATTTCCTCACATTTTACGGAATCAGTTTCAAACCTACTAGTTTTAATCCGCTGCACTAATTCACCCCCCCCTCTTAGTGCTGCTCCGATCCTAATAGTATTGAGGTGTGGTGCTAACATTGTGTGGTTCCTTCTTGTAAGACTTTTATCATTATAAAGTGCACACACTCATTTACATAAACATCACATATTCTATTCTTGTAAGAGGAGAAATTCGCACCATAAGTTCATGATTCATATAAAATTCATACCATAAGTTCATAATTCATATAAAATTTGCACCATAAGTTCACGCATCATATAAAATTCGTATGCAAACATCGTATAAAATTCATAAAGTTCATATGACGCATACCATATCTTCATGATTCAAGTGAATGATCTTGTAAGATATAATTCGATAACAAAATCTAGAGAAATTTTTTAAAGAGGAACTAATGTATCAGAGAAATTTAGCATACCTAATTCTCTTTTTATAAAATCAAATTATTCTTCAATTAAAGGTTTTGTAAAAATATTTGCCAATTGATGTTTCGTATAAATAAATTCTAAGATTACATCATGATTATTAACATGATCTCGTATAAAGTGATGCCTAATGTCAATATGTTTAGTTATAGAGTACTGAATAGGATTTTTCATTAAACATATTACACTTGTGTTCACACTTTATAGGTATATTCTTCAGGTGAATTCCATAATCCTCTAAAGTGTTTTTCATCCATATAACTTAAGCACAATATGCACCTGCTATAATATACTCAGCTTTGGTTGTGGATAATACAATCGAGTTTTGTTTCTTAAAAGACCAAGAGACAAGTGCGTGTCCTAAAAATTAACATGTTTCGGATGTACTTTTTCTATCTATTTGGCAACCAGCAAAATCAGCATCGACATAACTAAGAAATTTAAAATTTTTAGATTTTAGATACTATAATCCTAGTTTAGGAGTTCCTTTTAGGTATCTAAAAATCCTTTTGACAGCTTTTGGATAAGATTGCTTGGGGTTAGATTGAAACCTAGCACAAAGTCCTACACTAAACATGATGTTTGGTCTAGTTGCGGTGAGATATAATAAACTACCTATCATACCCCTATAAGCTTTTTGATCAAAGCTTTCTCCACCTTCGTCAATGTCTAACTTAGTGGAGGTACTCATAGGAGTATTGATAGCTTTTGAACTATCCATATTAAATCATTTTAGCAAGTCTAATACATATTTTGTTTGACTAATAAAAATACCATCATTAAGTTGTTTGATTTGCAAGCCTAAATAGAAGGTTAGTTCCCCCATTAGGCTCATTTCAAATTCTAGGCTCATACTCTTAGCAAATGATTCGCATAAAGATTCATTTGTAGAACCAAAGATAATATCATCAACATATATTTGAATAAGAAGAAAATTATTTTTAAAATTTTTAATAAATAATGTGGTATCGACCTTGCCTTTAGAGAAATTATTTTGAATAAGAAAGGAGCTAAGTCTCTCACACCAAGCCCTTGGGGTTTGTTTCAATCCATAAAGAGCTTTAGTCAATTTAAACACATGATTAGGGAAATTATCATTCTCAAATCCGGGAGGTTGTTCAACATAAACTTTTTCGAAAATAAAACCATTAAGAAAAGCACTCTTAACATCTATTTGAAATAACTTAAATTTATTACTACTAGCATAGGCAAGGAGCATTCTGTTAGGATCAAGAGCAATAAGAGGGGGGGGTGAATTAGTGCAGCGGAAAACTTTTGACGATTAAAACGACGTTCGTATGATAAGAATGATTTCGGTATGAAAGTCGATTCGGAAATTGCTTTAACTTAAGATCAAGCAAAGTGCAGTTAAAGTAAAGCTATGGAAGTAATTGCAGTTAAGATAGAGAACAAAATGTAAATGCAAACCGAGATTTAGAGTGGTTCGGTCAATCTTGACCTACATCCACTTTTGGCTTCCTCCTCCAATGAGGTCACCGACGTCCACTAGAGGCCTTCCTTCAATAGGCGAAGGCCAACCACCCTTTTACAGTTTCACTCCTTTTGACGGGCTTAGGAGACAACCCTTACAGATTTTTCACTCCTCTCTTGAATGATCAAAACTTTGAAGAAAAGAGGGAGAAGAACTTCTAGCCTTTTACAACACTTTTAAGCTCTCAAAATCTCAGAATAAATGCTAAGTTTCGGTGCCCTTTCATGCATGAAAGGGTGGGGTTTATATAGGCCCCAAATTGATTTGAATTTGGAGCTCAAAAATGTCATATCCCATGTTTTTGGGGTCTTAGCGGTACTACCGCCTGACAGAGCTCGGAGACCGAGCTCGGGCGGTACCACCGCTTGTCAGGGGCGGTACCACCGCTTGTCAGGGGCGGTACTACCGCCAGTCTCACTCGGAGACTGAGCCCAGGCGGTGCCACCGCCTGACAGGGGCGGTGCTACCGCCCACCCAGTCTTACTCGGACTAAGCCCAAGCGGTGCCAAACCGCCCACCCAGTCTTACTCGGACTAAGCCCAAGCGGTGCCACCGCCTGACAGGGGCGGTGCTACCGCCCACCCAGTCTTACTCGGACTAAGCCCAAGCGGTGCCACCGCCTGACAGGGGCGGTGCTACCGCCCACCCAGTCTTACTCGGACTAAGCCCAAGCGGTGCCACCGCCTGACAGGGGCGGTGCTACCGCCCACCCAGTCTTACTCGGACTAAGCCCAAGCGGTGCCACCGCCTGACAGGGGCGGTGCTACCGCCCACCCAGTCTTACTCGGACTAAGCCCAAGCGGTGCCACCGCCTGACAGGGGCGGTGCTACCGCCCACCCAGTCTTACTCGGACTAAGCCCAAGCGGTGCCACCGCCTGACAGGGGCGGTGCTACCGCCCACCCAGTCTTACTCGGACTAAGCCCAAGCGGTGCCACCGCCTGACAGGGGCGGTGCTACCGCCCACCCAGTCTTACTCGGACTAAGCCCAAGCGGTGCCACCGCCTGACGGACTAAGCCCAAGCGGTGCCACCGCCGGCCAGGGAATTTGGGTCCGAATGGGCTGATCCATTCGGCCCAATTTGGGTCTGTCAAGGGCCCAATTGCCCCAAGATAAGTTAATGGGATCACTCCCATTTCTAACTTAATCATCATGCTAACTACGATATTTTCAAGACATTTACTGCAACTTGCTCCGGTGCGTCAATCGCTTCTTCCATCGAGCTTCCGGCGAACTTCCGACGATCATCCGACGAACCCTCGGCGATGCTCCGGCGGACTTCCGGCAAACTCCTGGACTTGCGACGATCCACTTGGCAAGTTCCGATGAGCTTCTTTGGCAAGCTCCTGGACTTCTCGGATTTGTTCCCGCAGAACCTCCGATGACCGTCCGGACTTCCGTCGAACTCTCGAACCCCCAACGTGATCATAGTCTTGACTTCGGCGTAACTCCTGCTGCATGTCTTACTTTCATCGTAGTTAATCCTGCACACTTATCTCAACATATGGATTAGATAACAAATGACAATTGACTTCATCATCAAAATCCGAGATTCAACAATCTCCCCCTTTTTGATGATGACAATCAATTGATAACTGAGTTAACTTTAACTCCCCCTATCTATATGCCATACTCAAGATAAGTCATTCTTGAATTGAAAGCCTTTGAATTCAAGAGACATATTGATAAGTTAAGATTGTTTAACCTTATCAATACTTTCATCATGATTCCTATCATGATGTATCTCTCTGAAAATGATGTCAAGGCTTGATATCCATTTTCAAGTTTTACATTTCAAATGTGAATGATAGTAATGGTAGCAATTCATCATATGGTAAGATATCAACATATGAAATTACGATGCAAGTTCTTGATATCTTAACATAATGCAAATATTTCAAGTGTTTAGCAATCATAGCATTTCTATCATCAATTTACCATATATTTCGATGCAAGCTTTTTTTAACATAATTCAAATTCAAATATGGCACTCATAGCATCAATTCATATATTTCTCCCCCTTTGTCATCAACAAAAAGGAGAACGATATAAGCAAATTTTAAATACAAGTGAGTGATTGGTAATTTTTCAACAATGAGTGATAGGATACCAATTATACAAACATCTCAAGGAAAGATTAAATCACGCTTTATTTTCACAAGGATCAAGATATGTATGTGAATCAATATCCTTGCAAGTAAAAAATCTTCCTTTTTCAAAAAGGAAATTATAAGAAGGAATCATTTTATCAAATCCATTTCTCGAAAATATTTTTCACATTATAAGCCTATGAAAGATGTATTTGCTAATTGATTCCATATGTCAAAAATCAATGATATGAATCAAACTCGATATGACATATGCTTATTAAGTTCGGAAGAGAATAACGTATCAAGAAAATCCAAAAATAAAATTTAACACTTTCATGCATTCGGACAAGGTTTTGCTATAGATTTTCCAATATAATCATGAAGATAAAACATGCTCATTATCATGGAAATTTTTATATCCAAAACACATAATTTCCAACATATTATTAAGGCATGTAATTATGTAAAATCATCATAGCAATTAAGTGATTTGATTATTGAATCAAGATAGTCCGAAAAATAGATTTAATGAGTTCAAGCATTCGGACACATTAACATTCCTAATTCTCTTCTAATGAAATTAAATTGTTCTTCACTCAAAGGCTTTGTAAAAATATCAGCTAGTTGATGTTTAGTATCAATGAACTCTATAACTATATCATGATTAGTGACATGATCTCGTATAAAGTGATGTCTAATATCAATATGTTTTGTTCTTGAGTGTTGAATGAGATTCTTTGTTAAACATATAGCACTTGTGTTATCACATTTAATGGGAACATTTTTAAGATAAACTTTATAATCTTCTAAGGTGTTTTTCATCCACACAACTTGTGCACAGCATGCACTAGCTGCAATATACTTGGCTTCGGTTGTTGATAGTGCAATCGAGTTTTGTTTCTTAGATGACCAGGAAACAAGAGCATGTCCCAAAAATTGACATGTTCCTGATGTGCTTTTTCTATCTAATTTACATCTAGCAAAATCTGCATCAGCATAAGCAATTAACTCAAACTTCTCGGTTTTTGGATACCATAATCCTAGATTTGTGGTACCTTTAAGATATCTAAGTATTCTTTTAACCGCTTTGAGATGAGATATCTTAGGGTTCGATTGAAACCTAGCACAAAGTCCTACACTGAACATGATATCTGGTCTAGTTGTAGTGAGATAAAGTAAACTTCCTATCATACCCCTATAAGTTTTTTGATCGAAGTTTTCTCCACTTTCATCAACTTCTAACTTAGTGGATGTGCTCATAGGAGTGTTAATAGCTTTTGAGCTTTCCATATTAAATCTCTTTAGCAAATCTAAAGCATATTTAGTTTGACTAATAAAGATGCCATTTCTTAGTTGCTTAATTTGTAAGCCTAAGAAAAAGGTTAATTCTCCCATCAAACTCATTTCAAATTCTAAACTCATGGTTTTAGCAAAGGATTCACAAAGAGATTCGTTTGTAGAACCAAAGATAATATCATCAACATAAATCTGAACAATGAGAAAATTATTTTCAAAATTCTTGATAAACAATGTAGTATCAACCTTGCCTTTTGTAAAATTATTTTTAATAAGAAAAGAACTAAGTCTCTCATACCAAGCCCTTGGGACTTGTTTTAAACCACAGAGAGCTTTAGTTAATTTAAACACATGATTAGTGAGGCTATTATTTTCAAATCCGGGAGGTTGTTCAACATAAACTTCTTCGAAAATAAAGCCATTAAGGAAAGCGCTTTTAACATCCATTTGAAATAACTTAAAATTATTATTACTAGCATAGGCAAGGAGCATCCTTATGGCTTCTAATCTAGCCACAGGAGCGAAGGTTTCTTCGTAATCGATACCTTCTTCTTGGTTAAAACCTTTGGCTACTAATCTAGCCTTGTTTCTAACCACGATACCATTTTCATCTTGCTTGTTTCTAAAGACCCATTTAGTACCAATAACTAAATGGTCATTTGGCCTAGGAACAAGCTTCCACACCTCATTTCTCTCAAATTGATTTAACTCATCTTGCATTGCGATAATCCATGAATCATCTTTCATGGCTTCATCAATACATTTAGGTTCAATTTGGGAGAGAAAAGCAGCGTTGACACAAAATTCTTTAAGAGAAGAACGTGTTTGAACCCCCTTAGATGTGTCTCCTAGAATTAGCTCCTTAGGATGAGCATCTACATATTTCCAATCCTTGGGTAAGGATGTTTCGGAAGTGGATGCATCCAAGTTGCTAGTTGGAGAAGGGGTTTCATTTAAATTCAAAGAATCAAAATTAACATCATCATCAAAATCATTTTTCTTGATTTCAGAAATCTCATTGAAAACAACATGAATGGATTCTTCTATAATTAAAGTTCTTTTATTGAAGATACGAAAAGCTTTAGAAATCGAAGAATAACCAAGGAAAATTCCTTCATCGGATTTAGCATCAAATTTTCCTAAGGCATCTTTTTCATTCAAGATAAAACACTTACACCCAAAAACTTTAAAATATGAAACATTGGGTTTTTTGTTGTTCCACAACTCATAGGGAGTTTTGGTGAGTCTTACTAGAACTCTATTCAAAATATTGCATGCAGTGTTTACGGCTTCGGCCCAAAAATATTTGGGTAGGCTATGTTCATTCAACATGGTTCTTGTCATTTCGTATAAATTTCTATTTTTTCTTTCTACTACTCCATTTTGTTGAGGATTTCTTGGAGTAGAGAAGTTATAATTGTATCCATTAAATTCACAAAATTCTTGAAAATCATGGTTTTGAAATTCACCACCATGATCACTTCTAATTGATGAAATCATAGAACCCTTTTCATTTTGGACAAGTTTGCAAAACTTGGTAAAATATCTAAAGCATTCATTTTTATGTTTTAAGAAATAAGTCCATGTGTATCTACTATAGTCATCTACAATGACGAAAGTGTATTTGCTACCTCCTAGACTTGATGTAGAGATAGGTCCAAACAAGCCCATATGGATCAATTGTAAAGGCCTAGAGGTGCTTATTTGATTCTTAGATTTGAAACTACCCTTAATTTGTTTTCCTAATTGACAAGCATCACACACATTATCTTTGATGAACTTGATATGAGGAATTCCTCTTACAAGTTCTTTGGATGATATTTGAGTGATTAGTTTCATGCTAGCATGACCTAATCTCCTATGCCAAAGCCAAGCATCCTCATTCAAAACCGAGAAACACATTTCATTACAAAGATCATTGATGTCAATAGTGTATACGTTATTTTGTTTTAATGCAATCATAGATGTGTTTTTGTGTGGTTTTTCAATGATGCAAGCATTAGATTCGAATTTGACAACATATCCTTTATCACACAATTGACTAATGCTCAAGAGGTTATGTTTTAAACCATCAACTAATAAAACATCTTCAATAAAGAAGTTGGATTTGTTACCTATGGTTCCTTTGCCAATGATTTTACCCTTGTTGTTGTCTCCGAAGGTGACATAGCGTTTGTCTATGCTAGTGAGTTTAGAGAATTGAGATGGATCTCCGGTCATATGCCTTGAGCATCCACTATCAAGGTACCATCTCTTGCTCCTAGCTTGTGATGATGTATGTTTCTACAAGAAAGGATGATTTTTAGGTACCCATTTACTTTTGGGTGCCTCAAACACTGATCTAAATTGTTTATCATGTTGCATAGAATTTATCGTGGTTCCTTTAGGAACCCAAATCAATTTGTTTGGACTAACTTTCTTGAGTGGACAATGATAAGTTCTATGTCCATGTTTGCAACAAAAGTTGCATTTGCTTTGGTGCCGAACATATAAGATAGGGCCTTTAATGAAGGTGGTTGGATTTTGGTGAGGACTTCTCACAAATCCGATTCCACTTCTTTTAGGAACATGACTCTTATTTGTAAGGATCATATTCAAAGACTTGCTACCAACCTCGAATTTCTTCAAGGTGTCCTTAAGTAGCAAGTTCTCCTTTTGGAGAGTTTCTAGATCATGACATTTTTTACATGGAGCTAAACTATCATGATATTGAATTTCTAATTTATCGAAATTACAAGTAAGACTATCATGCTCCTTTTTTAGCAATTTGTATTTTCTACTAATAGTTTTGCATTCATCAAATAAGTCATGGAAGGCATTTAGTAATTCATCAAATGATAAATTTGCATCAATTAAATTTGTTACCTCATCACCGATGGCCATTAGGGCGTAATGAGCAACTTGCTCGATGTTGGACTCCTCTTCTTCGGATGCGCTCGAATCATCCCACGTTGCTTTGAGCGCCTTCTTCTTTGGTGTTCTCTTCTTGGCTTGGGGACAATCACTTTTGTAGTGTCCCGGCTTCTTGCATTCGTAGCAAATAACTTGGTCCTTTTTGGGTTCAAATTTATTTTTTGAGTCATTTTTAAACTTGTTTCTTTTAATGAATTTTTTGAATTTCCTTGTTAGAAGTGCCAAGTCATCGTCACAGTCTTCATCACTTGATTTTTCTCTCAAGTGGTCTTCGAAAGTTCTAAGTGCCATATCCTTCTTGTTCTTTGGAAGGATGTCTTCTTTCTCTTCATGAGCTTTACAAGTCATTTCGTAGGTCATTAATGACCCGATTAATTCTTCAAGAGGGAAATTGTTTAGATCTTTAGCCTCTTGAATAGCAGTGACTTTAGGATCCCAACTCTTAGGAAGGGATCTTAGAATTTTATTTACGAGCTCAAAATCCGAAAAGCTTTTGCCGAGTCCTTTTAGACCATTGACGACATCCGTGAAACGGGTGTACATATCGCCAATAGTCTCGCTCGGTTTCATTCGGAAAAGTTCAAAAGAATGTATCAAAAGATTGATTTTTGACTCTTTCACTCTACTTGTGCCTTCGTGAGTCACTTCGAGTGTATGCCAAATATCAAATGCGGTTTCACAAACCGAAATACGATTGAACTCATTTTTATCAAGTGCACAAAATAAGGCATTCATAGCCTTTGCATTAAGAGCGAAAGTCTTCTTCTCCAATTCATTCCAATCGATCATTGGAAGAGAAGACTTCGAAAATCCATTTTCGACAAGATTCCAAAGTTCAAATTCCATTGAAATAAGGAAGATCCTCATTCGGGTCTTCCAATAGGTGTAGTCCGTCCCATTGAACATGGGTGGACGTGTAATAGAGTGGCCCTCTTGATTTCCGATGTAAGCCATCTCTCTTGGGTTTTAATCCGATTGAGAGTTAACCCCGCTCTGATACCAATTGTTAGGATCAAGATCACTAAGAGGGGGGGGTGAATTAGTGCAGCGGAAAACTTTTGACGATTAAAATGATGTTCGTACGATAAGAACGATTTCGGTATGAAAGTCGATTCCGAAATTGCTTTAACTTAAGATCAAGCAAAGTGCAGTTAAAGTAAAGCTATGGAAGTAATTGCAGTTAAGATAGAGAACAAAATGTAAATGCAAACCAAGATTTAGAGTGGTTCGGTCAATCTTGACCTACATCCACTTTTGGTTTCCTCCTCCGATGAGGTCACCGACGTCCACTAGAGGCCTTCCTTCAATAGGCGAAGGCCAACCACCCTTTTACAGTTTCACTCTTTTTGACGGGCTTAGGAGACAACCCTTACAGATTTTTCACTCCTCTCTTGAATGATCAAAACTTTGAAGAAAAGAGGGAGAAGAACTTCTAGCCTTTTACAACACTTTTAAGCTCTCAAAATCTCAGAATAAATGCTAAGTTTCGGTGCCCTTTCATGCATAAAAGGGTGGGGTTTATATAGGCCCCAAACTGATTTGAATTTGGAGCTCAAAAATGTCATATCCCATGTTTTTTGGGTCGTGGCGGTACTATCGCCATAAATGGGCGGTACTACCGCCTGACAGAGCTCGGAGATCGAGCTCGGGCGGTACCACCGCCTGTCAAGGGCGGTACTACTGCTAGTCTCACTCGGAGATTGAGCCCAGGCGGTGCCACCGCCTGACAGGGGCGGTGCTACCGCCCACCCAGTCTTACTCGAACTGAGCCCAGGTGGTGCCACCGCCTGACAGGGGCGGTGCCACCGCCGGCCAGGGAATTTGGGTCCGAATGGGCTGATCCATTCGGCCCAATTTGGGTCTGTCAAGGGCCCAATTGCCCCAAGATTAAGTTAATGGGATCACCTCCCATTTCTAACTTAATCATCATGCTAACTACGATATTTTTCAAGACATTTACTGCAACTTGCTCCGGTGCGTCAATCGCTTCTTTCGTCGAGCTTCCGGCGAACTTCCGGCGATCATCCGACGAACCCTCGGCGATGCTCCGACGGACTTCCGGCAAACTCCTGGACTTGCGACGATCCACTTGGCGAGTTCCGATGAGCTTCTTTTGCAAGCTCCTGGACTTCTCGGATTTGTTCCCGCAGAACCTCCGATGACCGTCCGGACTTCCGTCGAACTCTCGAACCCCCAACGTGATCAAAGTCTTGACTTCGGCGCAACTCCTGCTGCATGTCTTACTTTCATTGTAGTTAATCCTGCACACTTATCTCAACATATGGATTAGATAACAAATGACAATTGACTTCATCATCAAAATCCGAGATTCAACACATTCTTATGGCTTCTAATTATGCCATAGGAGTGAAGGTTTCTTCATAATCGATACATTATTCTTGGTTAAAACCCTTGGCCACTAATATAACCTTGTTTCTAACCACAATACCAAATTTCTCTTGCTTGTTTGTAAAGACCCATTTAGTACTAATAACTAAATGATCATTTGGCCTTGGAACAAGCTTCCATACCTCATTTCTCTTAAATTGGTTCAACTTTTCTTTCATTGCGATAACCCATGAATCATCTTTCAATGCCTCGTCAATACATTTAGGTTCAATTTGGGAGAGAAAAGCGATATTAGCATAAAAATTCTTAAGAGAAGAAAAAGTTTGAATCCATTTTGATGTGTCTCCTATAATTAGCTCTTTAGGATGAGCATCTATATACTTTCATTCCTTGGGTAAGGATATTTCGGAAGAAGATACATCTAAGTTACTAGATGGAGAAAGGGATTCATTTAAATTTAAAGCATTAAAATTAAGGTTATCATCAAAATTATTTTTTTTAATTTCGAAAACTTCATTAAAAATAATATGAATAGACTCTTCTATAACCAAAGTTCTTTTGTTAAAAATATGAAAGGCCTTAGAAATAGAAGAATAGCTAAGAAAAATTCATTCATTGGATTTTGCATCAAATTTTCCTAAGTCATCTTTTTTGTTCAAGATAAACATTTACACTCGAAAACTTTAAAATATGAAACATTGGGTTTTTTGTTGTTCCATAACTCATAAGGAGTTTTGGAAAGTAATGGTTTTACTAAAACCCTATTCATGATATAGCATACCGTATTTATGGCTTTGACCCAAAAATATTTTGGTAGGCTATATTCATTTAAAATGGTTCTTGTCATTTCTTGTAAGTTTCTATTTTCTTGGAGTAGAGAAACTATGGTTGTATCCATTAGATTCACAAAAATCTTAAAAGTCATGGTTTTAAAATTCACCACCGTGATCACTTTAAATTGATGAAATCATAAAACCCTTTTCATTTTGAACAAGTTTACAAAACTTAGAAAAATACCTAAAGCAATCACTTTTGTGTGCCAAGAAGTCCAAGTGCATCTATAATAATCATCCATGATGACAAAGGCATATTTGCTACCTCCTAGGCTTGTTGTAGTAATTGGTCCGAACAAGTCCATATGAATCAATTGCAGTGGTCTAGAGGTGATTATTTAGTTCTTTGGTTTGAAACTACCTTTTATTTATTTTCCTAGTTGACATACATCACACACATTATCTTTAATGAATTTAATGTGAGAAATTCCTCTTACAAGTTCTTTAGATAAGATTTGAGAGATTAGTTTCATGCTAGCATGACTTAATCTCCTATGCGAAAGCTAAGCATCATCATTCAAAATCGAAAAATATATTTCATTACAAAGATCATCAATATCGATAGTATATACATTATTTTATTTTAGGGCAATCATAAAAATATTTTTGTGTGGTTTTTCAATAATGCAAGCATTGGATTCAAATCTAATAATGTATCCTTTATCACATAATTGACTAATGCTTAAAAGGTTATGCTTTAAGCCATCAACCAATAACATATCTTTAATAAAGAAGTTAGATTTCTTACTTATGGTTCCTTTCCAATTATTTTACCCTTGTTGTTATCTCCGAAGGTGACATATCCTTTGTCTAAGCTAGTGAGCTTAGAGAATTGAGATGGATCTCCAATCATATGCCTTGAGTATCCACTATCAAGACACCACCTCTTGCTCCTAGCTTATGACAATAAACATTTCTACAAAAAAGGATGATTTTTAGGTACCTATTTGATCTTGGGTGCCTCAAAAATCGATCTACACAACTTATCATGTTACATTAAGTCATTTGATGTTCCTTTAGGAACCCAAATCAATTTATGTGGACTATATCTATTAAATAGGCATTTGTACGCAACATGTCCAAATTTACAACAGAAGTTGCATTTGTTTCGGGGTGAAACATGTAAGGTAGGGCCTTTAACAAAGATGGTTGGATTTTGGTGAGAGCTACTCACAAATCTAATTCTGCCTTTTCTATGAACGTGACCCTTATTGGCAAGGATCATGTTCAAGGACTTGCTACCAACCTTAAACTTTTATAAGGTTTCTTTGAGTAGTAAGTTTTCCTTTCTAAGCGTTTCTAATTCTCACATTTTATGCAAGGAGTTAAACTATCATCATGCTCAATTTTTAGTCTATCAAAATCACTAACAAGAGAAGCATGCTCCTTTTTTAATAATTTATATTTTTTACTAACTAATTTACATTCATCAAATAAATCATGAAAAACACTTAGTAATTAATCAAAAGATAAATTTGCATCTAATGAACTGCTTACCTCATCTCCAATAGCCATTCGCGTATAGTGACAACTTACTCAGTGTTGGTTTGCTCCTTTTCTTCGAATGCACTTGAGTCGTCCCATGTTGCTTTAAGAGCCTTCTTCTTCTTTAGTTGTTTCTTCTTTGCTTGGGGACATTCGTTTTTGAAATGTCCCGGCTTCTTGCATTTGTAGCATATGACTTATTTTTTCTTGGGTTTAAATTTATTTTTAGTGTCATTTCTAAATTTATTCCCTTTTATAAATTTTTTAAACTTTCTTGTCAAGAGTGCCAAGTCAACATCATAGTGCTCATCACTTGAATTTTCTTTCAAGTGGTCTTCTTAAGTTCTTAGTGTCATATCCTTCCTGTTCTTTGGAAGGTTGTTCTCAAGCTCTTCATGAGCATTACAAGTCATCTTTTATGTCATTAGTGACCCGATTAGTTCTTTGAAAGGAAAATTATTTAAATCCTTGGCCTCTTGAATGATCGTTATTTTAGGGTCCCAACTCTTTGGAAGGGATCTTAAGATTTTATTAACAAGTTCAAAATCCAAGAAACTTTTACCAAGTCCTTTTAGACCATTGATGACATCCGTAAATCAAGTATACATGTCTCCAATTGTTTCACTCGGTTTCATCCGAAATAACTCATAAGTATGGACTAAAAGATTAATTTTTGACTCATTTACTCTACTAGTGCCTTTATGAGTAACTTCGAGTGTATGCCAAATATCAAAAGCTTTTTTACAAATCGACACTCGATTGAACTCATTTTTATCTAAGGCATAAAACAAGACATTCATAGTCTTGACATTTAGAGCAAAAGTCTTCTTCTCCAACTCATTCTAATCATTCATTGGAAGAGAAGACTTTTGAAAGTCATTTTCTACAATGTTCCATAATTTGAAATTCATAGAGATTAGAAAAATCCTCATTCTAGTCTTCCAATAGGTGTAATCCATTCCATTGAACATGGGCGGACGTGTAATTGAGTGACCCTCTTAGTTGCCGACAAATGCCATCTCTCTTGATTTTCAAACCAAATGAGAGTGACCTTGCTTTGATACCAATTGTTAGGATCAAGAGCGGCACTAAGATAGGAGAGGGATGAATTAGTGCAATGAAAATATCGTTGATTTTAGAAAATATTCATTTCGATTAAATCCATTTCGGAAATATATTAGCCTTGAAAGAGCTCGTAAGAGTGTAAAGAGAAAATTAAGGAAGTTTGCAGTAATGTAAATTGCTTAAATAAAATGCAAACTAGAATTTAGAGTGGTTTAGTCATTGTGACCTACATCCACTTACGATTCCTCCTCCGTCGAGGTCATCGGTGTCCACTAATGGCCTTCCTTCAATAGAGAAAGACCAACCACCTTTTACAGCTCTTTCTTCTTTTATCGGGTTTAGGAGATAACCCTTACAAGCTTCACTCCTCTTTCTTGAATGGTTACAAAGCTAAGAGAGGAAGGAGGAGGACTCTTCTCACTTTGACAACACTTTTAACACCCCAAACATTTAGAATTTTTCACAATTTCGATTGCACTTTGTTACCCTTTCATGCAGAAAATTTATAGGCCCCAATGACTTCTGAATTGGAGCCAAAATGTGTCACTTCCCCGGATTTCGGGTTACTAGCGGTACCAAAACCACTATTGGGCGGTACTATCACTTGCAGACTGACACTGGATGGTACCATCACTCCATCTAGGTGGTACGATTGCCTGACATGGGTGGTACCACCACCTGATAGCATTAACTGTTGGCGGTACCACCGCCTAGAACACTCGGGAGACTGAGTCCTAGGCGATGCCACCGTCGGTCATGATTTTAGGTGCAGAATGGGCTATTCAATTCGGCCCAATTCAGCCATGTTAAAGGCCTAGTTGGCCCCTAACTGAGTTAGTAAGATCACCTCCCAATCCTAACTTAATTAATGTTCTAACTACGATTAAGGCAAGTAATTAGTATGGTATGTCAATTTTTCTCTCGACGATCCTCTAACGAACTTCTTAGCGAGTCTTCCAGTGCGCTTCTGGTGAACTCCCGACGAATCTTGGCAATCTTTCGACAAACTCTCGGTGATCTTCCGATGAGCTTTTGGCAACGAACTCTCTGCAATCTTCCGATGAGCTCTCGGCGAGCTCCTGGTACATCGTTCGAATCTTTGACTCTGACCAATCATCTGCTTTACGCCTTACCACTATTGTAGTTAATCCTGCACACTTATCTTAACATATAGATTAGGTCAAACAATTTACCAATTGATTTCATTATCAAAATTTGAGATTTAACAATTAGGTGATGTTTCCTAGAACTTTGTGAAACTAATTATGAAATTTTATAGTAAGGGGGAACAGGTGATACTGCACGGGAAACGTGGGGGCAATGTAATGACGATTTGCACACAACGATTGGAGGAGGTTTTATACAAAGCGTGCAGCAGAGTTTTGGTACAACTTGAGCAACAAGCTAAAGGAGAGCCAATAGAATTTGAAGACCCAAACCTACTTCCTTTGCTTGCTGAATTTTTAGATATATTTGATGAATTGCGCAACCTACCTCCTACCCATCGGAATGATCATTGTATACCGATTCTTACAGGAAAACCTCCAGCAAATACTCAGTCATATTAGTATCCACATCTCTAGAAGGATGAAATAGAAAGGATTGTAAAAGAGATGCTCAAAACAAGAGTTATTCAGCCAAGTTGTAGCCCCTACTCTTCACTGGTGCTCCTTGTACGAAAGGACGAAACATGGTGAATGTGCATTGATTATCGAGCTTTCAATGGTATAATCGTCAAGGACAAATATCCTATTCCAGTAGTAGATGAATTACTTAATGAACTAAAGGGAGCATGAGTCTTCACAAAGCTGAACCTTCGATCCGGGTATCATCAAATACAAGTGTGCGAAGAAGACATATCGAAAACCGCCTTTCGAATGCACAACGACCACTACGAATTTTTGGTAATGCCCTTTGGTCTCACCAATGCTCCCTCCAACTTCCAGAGCCTTATGAATGATATTTTCTAGAATTATCTTCGTAAGTTTGTGCTATTTTTCTTTGACGATATCCTTATTTACAGCCCTTCTCTTGAAAGTCATTTTCAGCACTTATGACTTGTTTTGACGATTTTACGAGAACATATTCTTTTTGTCAAAAAATCAAAGTATAGCTTTCTTCAATGAAAGATGAAATATCTTAGGCATATCATATCAGAGGAAGGTGTGGCAGTGGACCCCTCCAAAATTAAAGTAATGCAGAATTGGCTGACCCTGAGGAATATAAAATCGCTACGTGGCTTTCTCAGTTTAACAGGCTACTACCACAAGTTTGTGAAAAACTATGGAAAGATCAGTGCACCCCTTACTTCCTTGCTAAAAAAAGATGCTTTCTAATAGTCAGACAAAGCCACCACCATCTTCGACGAACTTAAAGCCGCAATGACGACAATGCCCGTACTAGCGCTACCCAACTTCGGTGAGACTTTTGTTATTGAAGCCGATGCCTTCGGAGTTGGAATTGATGTTGTACTAATGCAAGATGGCCACCCTCTCGCTTATACTAGTAAGGCATTATCTCCTTTCCATCGCAAGATGACTATTTACGACAAGGAGATGTTCGCGATTGTGCATACGGTGACCAAATGGAGATTGTACTTGATCGTGCGATGCTTTCAAATCAAGACCGACCATAAAAGCCTAAAATATTTCTTAGAACAGAAGATATCTTCCCTCGAGTAGCAAAAATGGGTAATAAAGCATCTTAGATATGATTATGAAATAACTTACAAAAAGGGGAAAGAGAATGTTGTTGTAGATGTGCTTTCATGGCTACTTGAGCAAGCTGAATTTTTGGCTATTTCATTTCTGACCAACGACATCCTTGAGGATATTAAGAGGGAATGGTAGGAAGATCCAAAAACTAGTAGGATTATAAAAAAATTGGTGGAAACATCAAGCTCCGTGGCTCATTACAGTTGGGACTCAAAAGAATTGCGCTATAAGGGATGCATTATGCTTGTGCCCAATTCTACTTGCATAAAGACCATCCTTCAAGAGATGCATTCCATACCTGCGGTTGGGCACTCCGGGTTCCTTAGAACCAATAAGAGAATTAAGCAAAATTTTTATTGGATAGGGATGAAAAATATTATTGCTAAATTTGTGGCACAATGTGATATATGTCAATGACATAAAGGCGAGATAGTGACAAGTCCCGGATGTTGAATCTCGGATTTTGATGATGAAACCAATTGATAAGTGTTTATGATTTAATCTACGTTTTGAGTAATGCAGGATGCTTAGATCAGGGAGAGACAATTAAAGAAGGAAGAATCATATTGGGCCGGTGGTACATGTCAGAAGATTGAACGTCAAGCCGGAGGATCGGTCGACGTATTGACAGAAGGCTTCGGGTCATGGTTTCGAGCATCGGGCCAAGAAGAGCGGATGTTGCGCCAAGGACATCGGAGTTGCAGAGGTCAATTGGCTGATTAGGCAATAGGTCACAATAGAGGACGATGCGCCGAAGAATCGGATGAAGCGTCGATAGACCAATGACATGCCGGACAACATGATTCATGCTTAGTAATAATTTTCAAGATAAAAGTGTGTTTTATATGTGCAGGATTAACTACGATAGCAAGACATAAAGCAAAATGAAGTCCTAGAGTCAAGAACGTGATTTCGTTGGGAGTTCGAGAGTTTATCGGAAGTTCTGTCGGAACCAACTGAGAAGTCCAGGAGCTTGCCAAAGAAGCTCATTGGAACTAGCTAAGAAGATCATTGTGAAGTCTAGGAGCTTGCCGGGAGTCCGTTGGAACATTGCCAAGAGATTGTCGGAAGATTGCTATAAGAAACCTTGACTTATCAAACTTATTTAGCTTAGTGTATGCCTTAGAATTCGTAGTTAGCACATATTTGGGATTGGAATTGGGCCAACCCAATTAGGGGCTAGTTGGGCCCATGTAAGGACTGTGTTGGGCCCAATGAAAGGCCCGAACAGTGACCCAAGAGGTGGCATCATCGTGGCATTGTCTCTGAGACTGTGTCAGGCAGTGGTACTACCCAGACACAGTCTCCGAGAGACTGTGAGGCGGTGGTACCACCAGTTTGGGCCATGGTACTGCCTAGTGGCAGGGTGCCAGGCGGTGGTACCACCCAGTGCAGTGTTAGTGTCAATTGACACTAGCGGTGGTATCACCCAGCATAGGCGGTGGTACTGCCTGTACCCAGGAAACCTGGGATGGGATATTTTTAGGCTCCAAGTTTGAATCAACTTGAGACCTATAAATACCCCTCTCGTCCTTAGTTAACACACACAAGCACAAAGAATTTAAAAGTGAGAAAATACTGTTGCAATCCCTTGAGAAATTCCCTCCTCTACTCTAAGTCTAGAATTCTATTTAAGAGAGGAGTGAGTGCTTGTAAAGATTGTCTCCTAAATCTGTGAAAAGGAGAAGAGGGGTGTAAAAGGGTAGTTGGTCTTCTCCCATTGAAGGAAAACTGATAGTGGATGCTATTGGCCTCGATGGTAGAGGAATTGACGGAGTGGATATAGGTCACGACGACCGAACCACTATAAAAATCTGGTTTGCATTTCTTTGTACAATTTACTTTAAACTACAAACTACCTTCACTACTCTACTTTCAATACGTTTATGAACACACTTTCAAAGTTTAGCATTTCTGATATCGGTTTTCATCGAACGTACGAAAATTTCAGAACCGACGTTTGATTTTACCGCTGCACTAATTCACCACCCTCTCTTAATGCCGACTATTTCCTAACAATTGGTATCAGAGCCTTGTTTTCTCATTTGGTTTAACACCCAAAGAGAAATGGCTCTTTTCGGCTTTCAAGAGGATCACTCTCTCATTCGTCCTCCCATGTTCAATAGGACGGAATACACTTATTGGAAAACTCGAATGAGAGTTTTTTTGCTTTCTATAGATTTGAGTTTATGGAATATTATCAAAAGTGGTTTTCAAAAGTCGTCTACTCCAATGAAAGAATGGAATGATTTGGAGAAGAAAACTTTTTCCTTAAATGCTAGAGTTATGAATGCTCTATTTTGCGCTTTAGATAAAACTAAGTTTAATCGAGTTTCTACTTGCAAAACAACTTTCGATATATGGCACACCCTTGAAATCACAAGAAGACACTAGTAGAGTAAAAGATTCTAAGATAAATCTTTTAATGTATGATTTTAAACTATTTCAAATGAAGCCAAGTGAAACCGTTGTTGATATGTACACTCGTTATATGGATGTCATCAATGGTTTAAAAGTTCTTGGCAAATGCTTTTCTAATTTTGAACTCGTTAACAAGATCTTAAGATCTCTATCAAAAAATTGGTAATCGAAAGTAATGGCAATACAAGAAACAAAGGATTTAAATAAATTTTTACTTGAAGAACTTATCAGGTCCTTAATGACCCATGAAATAACTCATGATACACTTGACGAACATGAGAACAACCTTCCAAAGAACAAAAAGGATTTCAGACTTAGAACAATCAAAGACCACTCAAGCATAAGCTCAAGTGATGGTGAACTTGAACTCCTCACTGTGTAATTTAAAAAGTTCATAAACCAAAAATTAAAGAAAAAAAAGAACGCAACTACTTGCTATAAGCGCAAGAAGAGGGAAGCACTTTGGGATGAATCAAGATTTTCCGAAGATGAGGAGAAAATCAACAAAGGCGAGGTGGCAAACTACGCCTTAACGGCTTTCGACGACGAGGTAATCAAAATCCCCTTAGTTTACTTCAAAATTACATTATGTTTTTCATGAGTTATTTTTAATTTAGTTTAGAAAATTTATTTTTTTTATAAATTATATGTTTAATAATGTAATGAAAATGTAAATATTGGGATCATACTAGTAATTTTGAAAATGATAATGAAAATTACATGTCTTATGATCAAGGAATAAAATGTTAGATTTAAATCTAATGATAATCATATATATGTTTTTTTAAGAAGAAATAATATATATCTTGATGATTTTCAATTTTGATTGAAAATGTGTTATAAAACTATGCTTGATGTCGTAATGAAAATGTTAAAAAACTTGAACCATGTTTTGATATATGCCCAAAGTAATGATGCATAATGATTATGCTTAATAAGTTTATATTTCAAAATTATGCATGATGATTTTTGTGTTTTATGGCTTATTGGTTTGTACCATAATAAAAGTTACTTTTTTGGTTTTAAAAATGATGCATTTTTTGATTTGACATAACTGAAAAAGGTATACTTATATGAAATAATGTAAGTATCATGCTTGACGATTTTATATTTAAATTATGCATTATGATTTGAAGTAATGATGATTTTTAGGTAAATTATTGTTTAGTGATCTTGATGATTTATATGATGAGATTTGTTCTTTCGATTTTAAACTATGATGTATGGTTTTCATACAAAAAACTTGAGCATACTTATATGAAATCAATCACTTAAAATGAAACACACATAAAAAAAGAAATACATTTTTCATCTCTATCTTATTGATTTTTCGATAAAAGATTAATGAATCCATGTATATTATGCTTTTGTGAATCTCTTGAAAATGATTTTGATTTGACAATTTGAATTTGAATGAGCTTATCTTGATTTTTTCGAGATTTATAACTTAAGATTTATCCTATATAAATCGAGACCTTTTATCCTCAATGTTTCCTTTTGCTATCTACTATCCAAATGAATCATAATTTTTTAGAATTATAATTTTTTATGATTCATAATGAATTAAGAGATATTATACATAAATCAAGATCGTTTATGTGTTCTCTCATGACACCTTTTTGCTATAGGAATGTTTTTATCTATATCATGATCTTAATTCCTTGATATTTACAAATTAAGATTTATTATGAATCAAGATTTTTCATTAATCGTTCTCCTACGATTTTACTTGGTATTTTCTTAAGAGGAAATTTTCTAAATGAATCATGATTTTTCTTGTGAGTTCTTGGATTTATAACTTGAAAATTTTCACTGAATCAAGATCTTGTTTTTTGAACTCCCATGTTTCTTTTTGTTATTTACTAAAAGGGAGATTGTCAAAATAAATCATATCATTTAGCATTCATGACTTAATCATTCATGATCTTTGATATTTTATTTTTCATGATATAATTTTTATATACAATTCCTTGTATTCATGAAGTATATCTTATCACTGAAATTTTCTTATTATTCTTTATGTGTTGATTTAAAAATTGATGAAAAGGGAAATGAATTGCACCATTATATTTTTATTCCCCTCTCTTTGCCTATGACAAAGAGGGAGAAAATTAATGATGAATGTTTGGTATTAACAATCATGAAGTGATAAATACTTAAAAATATTGATTTAATATTTGGTATCATGAATGCTTTATTATCACGTATGAGAGTAATGTTAAAGGATTTGAACACAAATGTTTATATCATATTTGATGATTTTACATCTTGAATTTATGCATGATGAGTTGAAATGATGTTGGTTTAAATGTATGAATCAACAATCATTTTGTTAAATGAATCATGATTTTTTTTGAATTCTTGAATTATAACTTGAGTTTTCTTTCTGAATCAAGATTGTTTCCTATTATGCTTTTTATTTACAAAAAGAAGAAACTTGTTAAAAATGATATATGACTTTTGACATTTATTTTTGTTATCTACCTTTGTCATGATTTGGAAATTACTGTAGAGGGAAAAAAAATTACAAAATTGTATTCTTTCTTTTTTTTTTGACAATGATAAAGGGGGAGAAAAATTGATAATGTGTACTTCTCAAAAGAGAAGAAAGAACTTGCTATCATAAACATCTTAAAAATTTGCTGGCTTGCATATTCGAAAATAATGTAAAACTTGCCAAAGTTGCTAGCTTTGCATGTTGTAATATTTGTAAAATTTTGCTAGCTTACGCTTAGCAAAGAAAGCAAAAAATCACACTTCTCAAAAGAGAAGAAAGAACTTGCTATCTTGAACATCACCAAAATTACTAGCTTGCCTACCTTAAGAAGCAAAAATGTAAACTTGTAAAATTTGTAATCTTGCAAAATTTTAAAATTAATGTTGATTTGGTGATTATGCATGTTGTAAAGTAATTTGCTAGCTTATATGTTGTAAAACTTGTATATCATAAAAATTGCTAGCTTGTAATCTAAAGAGAAGCAAAAAGTTACTATCTCAAGAAAAGCAAACATGCTAAACTTACACATCTCTAATTTTTGCTAGCTTGCATGATGATAAAACTAAAGATTATATTTATGATACAATAAGCTGAACTTGTATGTCCTAAAAACTTGATAGTTGCACTTCTCCTTTTTGTTGATGACAAAGGGGGAGAAGTTATGAGGACAATCATGCATAGAATGATGTATTGAATGATTTAATTATGCATGATTTTATGATGACATGTTGCAAATATCTATGATTAAATTTGCCTTAACTTGAATTTAATTTGAATTCAAAAGTTCTCTCAAATATGTCATATTGATAGGGGGAGTTTGGTTAAACTCCAAGAGTTTGGTTAACTCCATCATCAATTGGTTGTCATCATCAAAAAGGGGGAGATTGTTGAATCTTGGATTTTGATGATGAAACTAATTGATAAGTGTTTATGATTTGATTTGCATTTTGAGTGACGCAAGATGCTTCGATTAAGGAGATACAATTAAAGCAGGAAGAATCATGTTGGGCCAGTGGAACATGTCAGAAGATTTGAAGTCGAGCCGGAGGATCGGTCGACATATCGACAGAAGGCTTCGGGCCAAGAAGAGCGGATATTGTGCTAAGGATATCGAAGTTGCAGAGGTCAACTGGCCGATTGAGCAATAGGCTGCAAGAGAGGACGATGCGCCGAAGAATCAGACGAACCGTCGATAGACTAATGACATGCCAAACAACATGATTCATGCTTAGTAATAATTGTCAAGATCAATGTGTGTTTTATGTGTACAGGATTAACTATGATAGCAAGGCATAAAGTAAAATGAAATCCCGGAGTCAAAAACATAATTTCGTTGTGAGTTCGAGAGTTCATCGGAAATCTGGACGTTCGTCAGAAGTTCTATCGGAACCAATTGAGAAGTCTAGGAGCTTGCCAAAGAAGATTATCGTGAAGTCCAGGAGCTTGCTGGGAGTCCACTAAAACATTGTCGAGAGATCATCAGAAGATTGCCGAAAGAAACCTTGACTTACCGGACTTATTTAGCGTAGTGTATGCCTTAGAATCCGTAGTTAGCATATAATTTGGATTAGAATTGGGCCAACCCAATTAGGGGCCAATTGGGCCCATGTAAGGATTGTGTTGGGCCCAATGAAAGGCTCAAACAGTGACCCAAGAGGTGGCACCATTGTGGCATAGTCTCCGAGACTGTGTCAGGTGGTGGTACCACCAGTTTGGGCGGTGGTTCCGCTAGTCTAGGCGGTGGTACTACCCAATGGTAGGGTTCTAGGCGGTGGTACCGCCCAATGTAGTATTAGTATCAGATTGACACTAGTGGTGGTATTGCCCAGCATAGGCGGTGAAAGCGCATTTGCAACAACATTCTCTTTCCCCTTTTTGTAAGTTATTTAATAATCAAATCTAAGAAGTTTTGTTACCCATTTTTGCTGCTCAGGGGATGATATCTTTTGCCCCAAAAAATACTTGAGGCTTTTATAGTCGGTTTTAATTTGAAATCGTCGACTGATCAAGTAGGGTCTCCACCTCGTTGCTGCGTGCACAATGGCGAGCATCTCCTTATCATATGTTGACATGTTTTGATGGGAGAGAGACAATGTCTTGCTAGTGTATGCGAGTGGTCAACCATCTTGCATGAGAATGGCTCCAATTTCAACTCCAGATGCGTCAGCCTCAATAATGAAGGGTCGGCTGAAATCTGGTAGTGCTAGCACCGGTGTCGTCGTCATGGCTGCCTTAAGTTTGTCGAAGGTAGTGAAAGCTTTTTCCAACCATTGGAAGACATCTTTTTTTAGTAAGGAAGTAAGTGGTGCACTGATCTTTCCATAGTTTTTCATAAACTTGCGGTAATAGCCTGTTAAACCCAGAAAGCCATGTAGCAATTTTATGTTCCTCGGGGTCGGCCAGTTCTGCATTGCTTTTATTTTGGAGGGCTCTACCATCACATCTTCCTCTAATATGATATGCCCAAGATATTCTACCTTCTGGTGAAGAAAGCAAAAATTTTTAGTGGCCGTTGTGTGTTTGAAAGGCGGTTTTCGGTATGTCTTCTTTACACACTCATATTTGATGATACCCGGATTGAAGATCTAGCTTTGTGAAGATTTGAGCTCTCTTTCATCTAGCAATTCGTCTGCTATTAGAATAGGGTATTTGTCCTTGATGGTTATGCCATTGAGGGTTCGGTAATTAATGCACATTCACCATGTTTTGTCCTTCTTTCGTATGAAGAGCACCGATGAAAAGTAGGGGCTGCAACTTGGCCGAATAACTCCTATTTCGGGCATCTCTTTAACAATCCTTTCTATTTCATCCTTCTGCAGATATGAATATTGATATAGCCAAGTATTTGCAGGAGGTTTGTCCAGAAGAATCGGTATACAATGATTATGCCGACGGGCAAGAGGTAGGTTGCGCGGTTCGTCAAATATATCTGAAAATTCAGCAAGCAAAAGAAGTAAGTTTGGATTTTCAAATTCTATTGGCTCTCCCTTAGTTTGCTACTCAAGTTGTATAAAAAAGCCGCTGCATACTTTATGCAAAACCTTCTCCATTTGTTGTGTGCAAATCATCATTACGTCGCCCCCACGTTTCCTGTGTAGAATCACTTGTTTCCCTTTACTGTAAAATCTCAAAATTAGTTTCATAAAATTCCACGAAACATCACCTAATGTTGTCAACCATTCAATTTTGAGCATGGCCTCATGATCATCAAGAGGGAGGAGGAAGAAATCTGCAATTATCTCTTGGTCCTACAGTAATAGTTTCTCCCGCGGGCGCCTACGATCACACTTCAAAATCCGTCCGTCGGTGAACTTGACGTCAAACCTACTATAATACTCAATAGGTAAGGCCAACCGAATAGCAACTTTACTATCTAGGAAGTTATTAGTGCTGCCCGTGTCGATGAGAACAGTGATCGATTGTTGTTTGAGAAGGCCTTTAACTTTCGTCGTTTGCGGGTTTGAGTAGCCGGCTAGTGCATGTACCATAACTTTGGTTGGTTGTGGCTCTTCTTCCGCATCTTCTTTTTCATTATCAAGGCTCTCTTCTAGATATTCAATGACATCTTCTTCTACTGGTTTAATCATAAGAAGTCTTCCTTTTCTATAGTGATGCTCGCGGCTCCATGGCTCGTCGCGGTGCCAACATAACTCCTTCGTAGATCGCTCCCGAAGCTCTTCTCTTGTCATCATTTTTGGTGCAGGACTCGATTGATAGTAGGGGGGCTGAGGGCTTCTGCATTGTAGGTCGAGAAGCGATCCTAGTCCTCCGAGCTTCATGGTTCAATCGCTCCTCTTGATGTCGTGCGAAAGAGATGGCTACCATAAGCGTGTATGGTTGTCATGCTTTAACTTCTCCCCGGATCTCCGGCTTTAAGTTCTCAATGAAGGTCCCCAATAGCTATTTTTGAGACCAATCATATGTTTGATTAGATAACCTTTCAAACCTGGTTTGGTACTCTTGAACGGTAGAGGTTTGTCGGATCTTTGCTAGTTGTTCGTCAATGTTCTCGTAATTGAGGGACACTGGTTCAAAACCAAGTCCTAAAGATCACTGAGTGAATTGAGAAACTCAGGTCTAGGAATAGTCCTAGAGGATGACTTATGTATAGACCTTGTACTTCAATCCCTACTAGATTCCTTTTTGCTAGTCATAGGTGTTCTCCAAGCCAATCACGTGAGTGATGACATGTGTGATATGATACATATTCTTTTTGCTTATTATGTTTTGGTATTTTATCACTTTATATTGCTTATTGCATATATGCATATATGCATATATATATTGTGATTTTCATGGATCTATGCAATTGGAATCGGATTGTGATAAGTGTTGGGAAATCTAGGGGTGACATCACATGCGCAACGGTAGAACAAAAAACAAAATCCCCAATTTCCCAAAAAAATGTTTGTCATCATGTTAAGATTAGTATGTAAAAATCCAAGAAACTTAAAACTATGTATAAGATAAATTGTGTTACCTAGGGAGATCGTATATTCTTGTTTCCCTACAGATCTCTAGGAGAGGGTGAAGGAGGTCAAATGCTCTCCTCTCTAGTGGTGATCCACACAGTAAGGCTACGACAATGCTCCTAAAACTCCAGGCCTGCTTTGAGGTAGAGAGGGAGAGGAGAATAGGAGAGGTGAGCAAAGGCTCTAGCCTATGAACCACTAAATCCCTTCTATTTATAGAGGTCCCCTATCAAACCCTAATGGATCCTCCCCTATTGGGTATTGGATCTGCATCCAATTACCTATACCTATTAGATTAGTGGATCTCTATCCAATAATCTATCATGGGTTATTATTGGATCTCATTCATAGGATCCAATAATTCAGAGGCTTATTGGATATCTAATAAGATAGGAGCTCCAGCAGATATCTCATATTTGAACATCTACTCATCGCAACGCCAACCATATGTTTGTGACTCTCTAGGCCCAATATCGAGCTGGCCGTGAGTCATACCTGTCAGAACTCTTTTTGGCTTAGTGAATTATTATCTCCATAATAATTCACCCGACTTATCGACTACGGACGTACTAGGGCACTACGCTGCAGTCCCCAAACAATACAGGGGAATCCAATCCATTGGACCTATTTGTCCTCAGTTACCATGTACCTATAGTCCCTTATCATCTAATATCCTAGAGACCGTATACCGGGCATGGTGCTATCAGACCCATACAGTTTCTACTCGAGTCTCGCTCTAATCGGATTCTCCCGGAGAACTTTTTTCTCTCAATTCGAATGACCCTGGCTAGGGATTTGTTTAAGCAAGAACACATGGGATATTCCTCCCATGACACCGAGAGTGGATGATCCTCTATCGACATTCAATAGCCCTCGTAAGGTTGATTGCCACTCTCGATGACCGGTTGTACTAGATCTGGGACATCCAAACCTATAAGTCTGGTATCATAGAGTGGAGCACTCATACAGGACATCCTTGGTGTCTCAAGTCTAAGGACCAGATATACCACTAGGACTACGGAATTGCTGTTTGACAATAAGGCATCATCAACTATCTAACATTCTATAAGCGGATCAATCAGTGAATTCATTCTGTAATGAGCACTTGTACTATATCCCTAGTGTCCCCACACGAGCAGCTATGAGACCAACTGCATCCATCATATGGACGGGTATACAGCACACCAATCTGTCTAGTTACCTCGATGTCCCTCTCGAGTAACCTATAACTGGGATTATTTAGGATCTATGTTTAAAGGTGAATCAATCTTATTATCGTGATCTTATCATGATCCGATTCCCATTGCACAGATCCAAGAACATCACAATATATATGCATATATGCAATAGTCAATATAAAGTGATAAATGCCAAAATATAATAAGAAAAATACTACGTGTCAAGTCACACGTGTCATTACTCACGTGATTGGCTTGCAGGGCACATATGACTAGCAATCTCCCACTTAACCTAAAGCTAATCACCTATGTCTAATCTCTATCAAACTCCTATGACGCTCAAAGACAATATGAGACAATGGCTTTGTTAGTGGATTTACAATGTTATTTTTGGATGGAACTCTTTCCACTACTACATCTCCTCGGGTCATGATCTCTCTAATAAATTGGAACATACTCAGAACACTTCTGATGAGACCCGGGTTCCCTTATTTGAGTAATCGCCCTGTAGTTGTCACAATATTAGAAATCGACTCCTCGCTACTTGGCACGACTTCCAGATCTGTGATGAACTTCTTCATCCAGACTCCCTCTTTTGTTGCCTCTACTGTAGTAATGTACTCCGCCTCTATGGTCGAGTCAGTAGTAGTATCTTCTTGGAACTCTTCCAGCACACTGCTCCTCTATTTAGGGTATACACATACCCCGAATTCAACTTGCTATCATCGATATCAGACTGAAAACTCAAATCTGTGTAGCCTTCAACCTTGAGGCTACTACCTCTATATACTAGTAAAAGATCATTAGTCCTTCTCAAGTACTTAATGATACACTTTACGACTTTCTAGTGCTCCAAGCTTGGATCCACCTAATACCTGCTCGTGCACTCAAAGCATGTGTTATATCAGGTCTGATGCATAGCATGACATACATGATATACCATATTACTGAGGCATAGGGTATCTTATCCATATTCACCTTTTCTTCAGGAGTCTTTGGGAACATACTCCTAGAAAGCGATATCCCATGTCACATCGGTATGAGACCTCTCATGGAATTTTTCATGCCAAACCTTTTGACAATGGTGTCTATGTACCTAGACTGGGACAAACCAAGCATCCTCTTGGATATATCTCTATAGATCTGAGTCCCCAAGATATAGGATGCTTCCCCTAAGTCCTTCATGGAGAAGTGTCTAGACAAGCCTTTACTATGGATAACATTCCTACATCATTCTTAATGATTAGAATGTTATCCATATATAATACTAAAAAGGTGATAGCGCTCTCACTTACCTTTTTGTACACATAAGGCTCATCTTCATTCTTAATGAAGTTATAAGATCTGATTGCCTCATCAAATCTTATATTTCAACTTTGGAAAGCTTGCTTTAGTCCATAAATGGATCTAAGTAACTTACACACCTTATCTGGGTAGTCCTTGGACACGAATCTCTCGAGTTGTATCATATACACCTCCTCCTCGAGGTTCCCATTGAGGAATGCAGTTTTTATATCAATCTGCCAGATCTCATAATTATAGTGTGTTGCAATAGACAATAGAATTCGGATGGATTTTAGCAATTCTATGGGTGAGAAGGTTTTGTCATAGTCAATACCTTGCCTTTGATGATACCCCTTAGCCACTAGCCTTGCGTTATAGGTCTCTACCTTTTCATATACTCCAATCTTTTTCTTAAAGATCCACTTGCAACCAATGGGTACAATACCCTCAAGCGCATTAACTAGGTTCCAAACCTTGTTGGAGTACATGGAATCTATCTCAGAATTCATAGTTTTTTGCCACTTCCTAGAGTCTATACTCATAATAGCCTCCTCGTAGGTCTGAGGATCAATATCCTCAACATCCTCTCCTCTAATATGTCCCATATTTCTCTCAAGAGGATGAGATACTTTATCGGACCTACGTAAAGTTGGAACATGTATATTAGGTACTTGAACAAACTCGGATTGTAGAGTGGTGCTTGAGCTAGGTTCTCCAACCTCGCTCAACTCTATCATGCTTCTACTATCTCTACTAAGAATGTGTTCCTTCTTAAGGAACATTGTTCTCTTAGCTACAAAGACCTTTTGGTCATCGAGATAATAGAAATAATACTCACAAGTTTCCTTGGGATATCCCACGAACTTGCACCGCTCTGTCCTTGATTCCAATTTATCGAGGTTGTGTCTTTTAACATGGGTAGGGAAGCCCCAAATCTTAACAACTTTAAGATCAAGCTTCTTCCCTTTCCGTGTCTTATATAGTATCGACATTACTGACTTAGTTGGAACTCTATTCAGAAGGTAAGCTGTGGTCTCTATGGCATATCCCTAGAATGAGATTGGTAGGTTAGCAAAACTTATCATGGACCGTTCCATGTCTAACAACGTACGATTCCTCCTTTCAGACACACTATTGAGCTGAGGTGTATAAGGAGGTATCTATTGGGATAATATCCCATGGTCCTTGAGGAATTGAGTGAACTCTGTACTTAAGTACTCACCTACTCGATCTGATCGAAGAGTCTTGATACTCTTTCTAGTCTGGTTCTCCACTTCATTCTTATATTCTCTGAATTTCTCAAAGGCCTCGGACTTATACTTCATTAAGTACACATATCTATAGCTTAAGAAATCATCAATAAAGGTAATGAAGTAGGAGTAACCACCAAGGGCATGAGTTGACATTGGTCCACATACATCACTATGTATGAGTTTTAGTAGCTCAATGACTCTTTCTCCAGTTCCACTAAATGGAGAGTTGGTCAGTTTTCCACGAAGGCAAGGCTCACAAGTTGCATATGACTCATAGTTGAATGGATCTATATATCCATCCTTTAGTAACTTTTGAATTCTTCCCTCATAGATGTGACCTAGCCTGCAATGCCATAGGTATGTACTATTCACCTCATCTCATTTCCTCTTAGACACACTTACATTTATGATATGTGAAGTAGTGTCTAGCATAAACAAACAATTATGCAATGTTCCTTTTGTGATGATCTCATCATCAAATAATATTGAACAACCATTATTCTCAAAAACTAATTTATATCCACTAACTATCAAACATGAAATGGAAATAAAGTATTTTATAATAGAAGGAACAAAATAACATGCATCTAATGCAATAATAGCTTCAGCAGGCAAATGTAGGGTGACCTCGCCAATAGCTACTGCAGCAACTTTTGCTCCATTGCCCATCTTGAGGGTCATCTTGCCTCTTGCCAATCTCCTAGGCCTTGCTAGGACCTGCAACGAATTGCAAATATGATAAGCACTTCCAGTATCTAATACCCATGTGTTATCATAAGAGTCTGACAAATGGAGACTGATCATAAATGTACCTGAAGCTTCTCCAAGCTTCTGTTTCGCTCTCTCTGCAAGGTACTCTTTGCAGTTCCTCTTCTAGTGCCCATTTTTGACGCAGTGGAAGCATAGGTCTTTGTCCTTTGTCGAGTCTTTCTTAGCAACCTTTGCTTTACCTGGTCTGTGCTAGTCATATGTGCCCGGCAAGCCAATCACGTGAGTGATAGCATGTGTGACTTGACGCACAATATTTTTACTTATTATATTTTGGCATTCATCACTTTATATTGCTTGTTGCATGTATATATTGTAATGTCCTTGGATCAATGCAATGAGAATCAGATCGTGATGATACCACGATAATGAGACCGATTCACCTTTAAACACAAATCCTAAATAATCTTGGTCATAGGTTACTCGAGAGGGATATCGAGATAACCGGACAGACTAGTGCGTTGTATACCCGTCCATATGATGGTTGTAGCTAATCTCATAGCTGCTTGTGTGGGGACACTAGGGATATAATACAGATGCTCATTGGGGAATGAGTTCACTAATTGATTCGCTTACGGAATGCTGAATGGTTAATGATGCCTTAATGTTAGACAACGATTCCATAGTCCTAGTAGTATATCTGGTCCTTAGACTTGAGACACCATAGATGTCCTGTATGAGTGCTCCACTCTTTGATACCGGACTTATAGGTTTGGATGTCCCAGATCTAGTACAACCGATCATCAGGAGTGGCAGTCAACCTTATGAGGGCTATTGAGTGTCGACAGAGGATCATCCACTCTTGGTATCATGAGAGGAATATCCCATGTGTTCTTGTTTAGACAAATCCCTAGCTATAGTCATTTGGATTAAGAGAGAAAGAGTTCTCCAAGAGAATCTGATTAGAGAGAGACTCGAGTAGAAACCGTATAGGTCTGACAGCACCATGCCCGGTATACAGTCTCTGGGATATTAGATGGATAAGGAACTATAGGTACATAGTAACTGAGAATAGATAGGTCCAATGGATTAGATTTTCCTGTATTGTTTGAGAATTACGGCGCAGTGGCCTAGTACGTTTGTAGTCGATAAGTCGAGTGAATTATTATGGAGATAATAATTCACTAAGCTAGAAGGAGTTCTAACAGGTCTGACTCACGGCTAGCTCGATATTGGACCTAGAGGGTCACACACATATGGTAGGTGTTGCGATGAGTAGAGGTTCATATATGAGATATCCGCCAGAGCCCCTATCTTATTGTATATCCAAGAAGCCCCTGAATTATTGGATCCTATGAATGAGATCCAATAAAAGCCCATGACAGATTATTGGATAGAGATCCACTAATATAAGAGGCTTGGGTAATTGGATGCAGATCCAATACCCAATAGGGGAGTGATAAGAACCCTAAGGTTTTATCATTGAAGAAAGAGGGGAAAAGGGGAATAATTGCTTCGAGGGGATCGACCTCCTTGATCACTTTGAGGGGATCGACCTCCTTGATCACTTCGAGGAGATTTGCCTCCTAAGGTTTGTCCAGAGATTGAGATAACATTTAATTGATTTATTTATTTCTTGATTTCGAAAAGAAAGGCTTACATCACTATTTATAGAGTTCCACCCATAGTCCATCAGGACTTGGACTCTTAACAATAAATAAATATTAAATAAACTCTATCTGACTCTAACTGAATTTAATATACTCCATAAACATTATTCAGAAGCTTAGAAAATAAAGGGATCCTAACAATTCTGCCCCCTTCATATCAGCCTTGTCCTCAAGGCTGAGCTGCATCAAACTCGGGGAGCTTCTCTTTCAGTACTTCAGTCATAGGCTATCTATAACGCATCACAACCCATTGATCAAGTAAGTATGATCTCTACTTTTTGATAGTGTAAGCAATATGTTGATCTTTCAGTGTAACAATCATTGTAGAAAACCTCTAGCCCTGTATAATCACTTTTATCTTTGAACATTTGCTACCACAAGTGAAAATCAGCCCATCAGCGATCTTTACTTCAAATCTGTTATAGCCTTCAATGTGGTGGGCCAATCGGTTAACAGTCTCACTGTCCATAAAATTGTTAGTGCTACCAGTATCAATAAAAAATATAACAGGCTGATGTTCTAGAGTTCCACCAACTTCCATAATTTACGGGTTAGAGTAGTCGGTTAATGTATGCATTGTATGTATGGCAGGTCCAACATCTTTATTAGAATTTATACCTTCATGATCGGAGTTTACATTCTTAGCTTTCGGTTCCTCTCCAATTGGTTTAATCATTAAAAGTTGCCCTTGTTTGCATCGGTGCTCCATACTCCACTTTTCATTATAGTACAAACCCCTTGCTGATATTTCCTTGCTAATTTTTTTCTCATGTAGATGTGTGAATGAGATCACAACTATCATAGTGCAGGGTTGATGAGCCTTAACTTCATACCAGATCTATGAAATAAGCCCTTCAATAAATGTACTCAGAAGTTGTCGTTCCGATCAATTTCTAACTTAATTTGACAATCTTTCAAACCTACTATGATATTCCAACACTGTAGAAGTCTGACAAATTTTGGCAAGCTGTCCATCCACCTTTATGTGTGAGTAGTTTGTGTCACAATCTTAGGGCTCTTTTCCTACATTTTCATATCTGTGCAATGTAGAACTTGAGCTCCTATCTTGTTGAAATTTATTAAGGCTCTCCAGTAGATCCTTTTTGAAATCATTAAGTGTTTCTTGCAACCAGTTCTCAATTCTAATTTCCAATGCTTCCATTTGTGTTTTCACTGAATTATTGGTGGCCATTGCGTAAGATTGTATATCTGTAATCTCAACTCCTATTTCTGGTGTCAGGACTAGGACATCAATCATTACCGTACTCGGTGCTGCTATTGTGATGTAATCGGTGGTAACACTATGGGAATGAAGGGTTACTGCGAGGATGTAGCTGCGTTCGCTATGAGAGAGGTAGCGATGCTTACTGTGGTCGCTGCGTGGAGGGATCACTACTGTTGAGGGCTAGGAGGCAACGATGGTGGTGCGGCTGGGGGCAATGTCGCCAAGGGCTTGCCGCTACGATGGTTACGATAACATAGATGGAAGGCAGCATTGCTCTGTCTCTACCGCACTACGAAAGGAGGTGCTGGTGACGCTGAGGGATCGCGTGCAGTTTAGGACACGACGGTACCATTGAAGCGACTGAGGTTGAGAAGAGGAGTCGGTGCGTACGTTGCCAAGGTTGAAGCGGCCGCACAAGAACTTGCTGCGGTTGCTGCGCATGCTGTTGGAGGGCAACTATGACAATGGTGGTCACTGGCCGGAGCACAACGGTGGCGGTGGAGAAGGAGGCAGTGAGGGTCGCGGTAGGGATTGACGGGGGGCTGCGGTGCATGTGTTGTCGGGGTTGAGGAAGCGTCGTGCAAGAACTTGCTGTGGTTTCTACATGTGCTGTTGGAGGGTGGTTGCGATAGTGGTGGTCGTTGGCCAGAGTGCAGTGGCGACGATGGAAAAGGAGGCAGTTAGGGTCGCGATAGGGTTCTAGGGGGGCTGTGGTAATAGAGGAAGATTGGTTTCTGCAACCGCTGCAACGAGGGCTGCGACAACCAACGATTGTGGCTACGACCCGGAGGGGGTGGGGGGGCGCTTGGTTAGGGTTGCGGTTGGTGGTTGGGATGCGGGCGGTGGAGATCGAGTGGCCAGGAAGCAGCAGTGGTGGTGGGGAAGAAGTTGCCTTGTAGTGGCAATGGGGAAGAAGGGAAGCAGGGGTGTGGTGGGTTGAAACAAGGGTGCGAGCTGTCGGGAAGTAGGAGCGGCAGCGAGGAGGTGAGTCGCCTTATCCAAACCGCAGTGGCGGTGCTTGAAAGGGGGAGGTTGGTGGCTAGGGAACAATGGTGGCGGTGAAGAACGGGTTGCCCTGTAATGGTGGTGGAGAAGGGGAGCGGGGCTGTGGCAGGATGAGTCACTGGCAACGTCATCTCCTAGCAGCGGTGGTGGCTCGGGTGGGAGGCGACTACCATGGTGGACTCTGGCTAGAAGCGAGGCAGGGTCAGTCACTGGCCGGAGAGCAACGACGACCGACGGTGGGCTGGCCGCAAGCAGAGGAAGTAGGGGTGCATGGCTGCGGATTCTTCTTCTTCTCTCTCTTTTTTTTTTATTGTTGAGATGATGACTGCAATGAGAATGTTGAGAATCGCTGCTCTGATACCAATTGGCAGGAACCCTAAGGTTTTATCATTGAAGAAAGAGGGGAAAAGGGGAATGATCGCTTCGAGGGGATCCGCCTCCTTAATCACTTCGAGGGGATCGACCTCCTAAGGTTTGTCCAGAGACTGGGATAACATTTGATTGATTTATTATTTCTTGATTTCGAAAAGAAAGGCTTACATCACTATATATAGAGTTCCACCCAAAGTCCACTGGGACTTGGACTCTTAGCAATAAATAAATATTAAATAAACTCTATCCGACTCTAACTGAATTAAACATACTCAATAAACATTATTCAAAAGCTTAGAAAATAAAAGGATCCTAATAGGGAGGATCCATTAGGGTTTGATAAGGGACTTCTATAAATAGGAGGGATTCAGTGGTTCATAGGCTAGAGCTTTTGCTTACCTCTCCTATTCTCCTCCCCCTCTCCATCTCAAAGCAAGCTTAGAGTTTTGAGGAGTGTCGTCATAGCCCTACTGTGTGGATCACTATTAGAGAGGAGGGCGCTTGACCTCTTTCACCCTCTCCTAGAGATCTACAAGGATACAAGGATATACGATCTCCCTAGGTAATACAATCTATTCTATATGCAGTTTTAAGTTTCATGAATTTTGCACACCAATCTTTGCACGACGATGAACAAACCTTTGGGGAATTGGGAATTTTATTTTTTGTTCTTATGTTGTATATGTGATGTCGCCCCCTAGATTTCCAAATAGTCTGCCCTTGCCCTTGCCCTTCTTAAGGAACCTTTTTGCTTTCCTTTTCTTTCTGGTCTCACAAGTGTAGATAACTGGCTTCTCCTTTTTGATAGTGCTCTTTGCCTCCCTCAATGTATTGAGGAGCTTTGGGAGAGTTACCTCAAGCTTGTTCATATTAAAATTCATTATGAACTGTGAAAGAAATCTGGTAGGGACTGAAGCATAATATCCACACACAAGTTATACTCTAGGACCATTCCTAGAGCTATGAGTTTCTCTATTCACTCAATCATCTTTAAGACATGGTTTTGAACCGGTGTCCCCTCAATCATCCTAGTGAGAAAGAGGCTCTTGGATATCTTATATCGCTGAGTCCTTCCATGTTCCTTAAATAGTTTGTGGACATATAGGAGAATGGATCTGATATCCATCTTTTCATGTTGTCTTTGTAACTCATGAGTCATGGAGCCCAACATGTAACACTGAGTAAGAGTGGAGTCATCAATGTACTTCATGTAACGAGCGATCTCATCCTTGCTTACCCCTTCCTCGGGCATAGGCATCACTGTATCAAGGATGTGCTAGTCAAAGGTGCCCAGTAAGCCAATCACGTGAGTGATGACACGTGTGACTTGACACGAAATCTTTTTGTTTATTATATTTTGATATTTATCACTTTATATTGACTATTGCACATATGCATGTATATATTGTAATGTCCTTGAATCTGTACAATGGGAATCGGATCGTGATGAGATCATAATAATGAGACTGATTCACCTTTAAACACAGATCCTAAATAATCCCGGTCATAGGTTACTCGAGAGGGACATCAAGATAACCGAATAGACTGGTGTGCTGTATACCCATCCATATGATGGATGTAGCTAGTCTCATAGCTGCTCGTGTGGGGACATAGGGATAGAATACAGGTCATTGGAGAATGAGTTCATTGATTGATCCGCTTACAGAATGCTGGATGGTTGATGATGCCTTATTGTCAAACAACGATTCCGTAGTCCCAATGGTGTATCTGGTCCTTAGACTTGAGACACTAAGGATATCTTGTATGAGTGCTCCATTCTTTGATATCGGACTTATAGGTTTAGATGTCCCAGATCTAGTATAGCCGGTCATTGGGAGTGGTAGTCGATCTTACGAGGGCTATTGAGTGTCGATAAAGGATCATCCTCTCTTGGCATCATGAGAGGAATTTCTCATGTGTTCTTGCTCAGACAAATCCCTAGCTAGGGTCGTTTAGATTGAGAGAGAAAGTGTTCTCCGAGGGAATCCGATTAAAGCGAGACTCGAGTAGAAACCATATGGGTTTGACAGCACCATACCCAGTATATGGTCTCTAGGATATTAGATGGATGAGGGACTATAGGTACACGGTAACTGAGGACAAACAGGTCTAATGGATTGGATTCCCTTGTATTGTTTGGGGACTATGGCGTGGTGGCTTAGTATGTCCGTAGTCGATGAGTCGAGTGAATTATTATGGAGATAATAATTCACTGAGCCAGAAAGAGTTATGATAGGTATGACTTTTGGCCAACTCGATATTGGGTTTAGAGGGTCACATACATATCGTAGGTGTTCCGATGAGTAGAGGTTTGAATATGAGATATCCATTGGAGCCCCTATCTTATTGGATATCCAATAAGCCTCTAAATTATTGGATCCTATGGATGAGATCCAATAGGAGCCCATAATATATTATTAGATAGAGATCCACTAATCTAAGAGGCTTGGGTAATTGGATGCAAATCCAATACATAATAGGGGAGGATCCATTAGGGTTTTGACAGAGGACCTCTATAAATAGGAGGGATTCAATGGTTCATAGGCTAGAGCTTTGCTTGCCTCTCCTATTCTCCTCCCCCTCTCCACCTCAGAGCAGGCTTGGAGTTTTGAGGAGCGTCATCGTAGCCCTTTTGTGTGGATCAATGCTAAAGAGGAGGATGCTTGAGCTCCTTCACCCTCTCCTAGAGATCTACAAGGAAATAGGGATATACGATCTCCCTAGGTAACACAATATATTCTATGCGCAGTTTATTTCACGGATTTTTTACGCATTAATCTTTGCACAATGACAAACATCTCTTTGGAAATAGGTGATTTTGTTTTCTTATTCTTCCACTACGCATGTGATGTCGCCTCCAACATTTCCCAACAGTGGTATCAGAGCTAGGTTGTTCGTGCGATAGATTGGTTTTGAACTGCATGTGTTATGTTTTGGAGAAACTTTTGACGTCAAAATCATTAACCCAAAAGCGAGAAAGGGCAGCAACAATAGCTGCCCTCGATCTACATGAGTACAACCGCATACAGCGCGACCGCAGGAAGGTAGCATTGAGGTTGCGCCTGCAGCAGCCGGTCGGCAGCCTGCTTGCAGCAGGCTAGTAGGAGGCTGGGTTGGCAGCCCGCGGGTGTTGCCTGCAGCGACGCCGGCAAGCAGAGCTGCAGGCAAGATGGCCACCTGCGCGCGGGCATTGTGCCCGCGCGCAAGGGCGGCGCCTGCGGGTGTTGGACCCATGGGTAGAGGCACCAGGAGGCGAGGCACCTGCTGTCACTGCTCCTGCAGTCGCCCGATGGGGCAATGCACCCGCGGGCACAATGCTCGTGGGGGGCAGCGCCGTCTGCAAATAGGGGCGACGCCTCGGCCCCCACTGCATAGGCCATCGCCAGTAGGGTGGTAGCAGCGGTGGCGGTAGTAGCAAGGGGGAGTAGGGTATTAGGGCATTCTTGGGCAAAAAGAAAGTTTTGCCCCTATGAATTTTAGACATTTTAGTTCTGTCCTTTTTAAATTATGGAAATACCCTCACAATTTAGAAAAATTCCCTACATATCCCTGATTTGAAAATATTAATAAATTAAAAGATTTAATTGATTATTATTTTTTATTATCTAGTAGTCCTATATAATGACGATTTATACATTTGATGTATAATGTGTGGACGAATGATCATGGACCGTGTGATGTGTGTGTACTTGTGATTATTATTATTGGAGCCTACGAGCCTCCATTATATTTCTTGTTTATTGTCGGGCCTACGTGCCTATGATTAAGCTGTAATCACATGAGGAGGCATAGCGGGAATGTGGATGTGATAGCGGGACCCACGAGATGGACGATCACGATGTATAGAGATGCATCTAGATGTCGACAGAGCCAACGAGGACGAGATGGACGATCACAAGGCATGGAGATGCATCGTTGCACACATAGATCTTGATGTGAGTGATTAGACCTACTGGATCGGGCCTGATTACATTAGGTTGTGGTCCATGATCATTTGGTATGATTATTTTTACATCTACTAGATATGTATATATATTTGCATGCGATATAGATATATGTTAAATATGTATATGTGTGACATATCATATTGGGAGACCAAATTATAGAAACCTCTCTCTCAACAATATTAAGTCGGTAAACGTGAGGCAATTAGATTGACCCACGTGGCCTTCCATCGTTATAGATAGTAACTAATTCCCGGTGTAAGTTGAGTTGGTTGAGTCCTTTGAGGCTCACCTATATCACGATTCGCTATCTTATCTACGACATACTGATGTCACCGGTGACCTTAGGACATGGTATGCTTGGTCGAGTTCCTCGAGGGTATATCATCGAATCAGACTCATCTTGTAACGATGGTGTTGACTTAACCGAGCATCATGGTTAGTCAAGTCCCTCGAGACCATGGTGATTCGGAGGCCGAACAGGATGGGAATCACAAGGAGTTGTGATCGGCAAGAGTTGCCTACCTTTTGGGCTTAGTGTGATTGGTCGAATCCCTCGAGGTTACACTAAGACACTGATTGAATCCTGATCCCCACTAGAAGCCTGCCGGAGACTTCCGTTTTACGTGCTGAGGGTGTCGCGTGACTCGCTAGTAAAATAGTGGGAGCATATTAAGATAGAAGTTCATATCTTGATTGTTTATTTCTTACAAAATCTGTATGTTATTCATTTCTACTATATCTTTATTTTCAGAAAATGTTGCTTTCAAATCCTTTACGTGGAATACTTGATGTCAACCACCTCACTGGTCCAAATTATATGGATTGGCATCGCAACTTGAGAATTGTTCTCACGGTGGAGAAAATCATGTACGTCATTGATATAGTGATGCCTACGCCCGAAGAAGGGGTAATCGAGGATGAGATCACTCGCTATGTGAAGTATATTGATGACTCCACTTTTGCTCAGTGTTACATGTTAGGCTCTATGACTCCTGAGTTACAAAGACAACATGAAAAGATGGATGTCAGATCCATTCTCCTACATGTCTGCAAATTGTTTGAGGAATAGGGATGGACTCAACGATATGAGATATCCAAGAGTCTCTTCCATGCTAAGATGACTGAGGGGACACCGGTTAAGAACTATGTCCTAAAGATGATTAAGTGGATAGAGAAACTCACAGGTCTAGGAATGGTCCTAGAGGATAACTTGTGTGTGGACATTGTGCTTCAGTCCTTACCAGATTCCTTTTCACAGTTCATAATGAATTTTAATATGAACAAGCATGAGATGACTCTCCTAGAGCTCCTCAATATGTTGAGGGAGGTAGAGAGCACTATCAAAATGGAGAAGCCAATTCTTTACACTTGTAAGACCAAAAAGAAAAGGAAAGCAGAAAAGTTCCTTAAGAAGGGCTAAGGCAAAGGCAGATCATGTAAAGCAAAGGTTGCTAAGAAAGATCCAACAAAGGACAAAGGCCAGTACTTCCACTATGACAAAGATGGGCACTAGAAGAGGAACTACAAAGAGTACCTTGTAGAGAGGGCAAAATAGAAGCTTGGAGAAGCTTCAGGTACATTCATGATTAGTCTCCATTTGTCAAACTCTTATGATAGCACATGAGTATTGGATACCGATAGTGTTTATCATATATGCAATTCGCTGCAGGTTCTAGCAAGACTTAGAAGACTAGAGAGAGGCGAGATGGACCTCAAGATGGGCAATGGAGCAAAAGTTGCTGTAGTAGCAGTTGGTGAGGTCGCCCTACATCTGCTTGGTAGAGCTATTATTGCATTAGATGTATGTTATTTTGTTTCTTTTATTATCAAAAACATTATCTCCATTTCATGTTTGATAGTTAGTGGATATAAATTAGCTTTTGAGAATAATGGTTGTTCGATATTATTAGATGATGAGATCATCATGAAAGGAATATTGCATAATGGTTTGTTTATGTTAGACACTACTCCACATATCATGAATGTAAGGTGTCTAAGAGGAAACAAGATGAAGTGAACAATGCATACCTGTGGCATTGTAGGCTAGGTCACATCCATGAGGGAAGGAATCAAAAGTTGCTAAAGGATGGATATCTAGATTCATTTGACTATGAGTCATATGCAACTTGTGAGCCTTACCTTTATGGAAAATTGACCAACTCTCCATTTAGTGGAACTAGAGAGAGAGCCATTGAGTTGCTGGAACTTATACATAGTGATGTATGTGGACCCATGTCAACTCATGCCATTAGTGGTTACTCCTACTTCGTTACCTTTACTAATGATTTCTCAAGGTATAAATATATGTACTTAATAAAGTATAAGTCCGAGACCTTTGAGAAATTCAGAAAGTATAAGAATGAAGTGAAGAACCAAATTGGAAAGAGTATCAAGACTTTTTTATCAGATCGAAAAGGTGAGTATTTAAGTACAGAGTTGACTCAGTTCCTCAAAGACCATGGGATATTATCCCAATGGACACATCCTTATACACCTCAGCTCAATGGTATATCTGAAATGAGAAATCATATGCTGTTAGACATGGTACGGTCCATAATGAGTTTCGTTGACCTACCCATCTCATTCTAGGGATATGCCCTAAAGACCGCAGCTTACCTTCTGAATAGAGTTCCAACTAAGTCGGTAGTGTCTACACCATATGAGATATGGAAAGGGAAGAAGCCTGATCTTAAGGTTGTTAAGATTTAGGGCTGCCCTGCCCACGTTAAAAGACACAACCCTGATAAGTTGGAATTGAGGACAGAACAGTGCAAGCTCATGGGATACCCTAAGGAAACTTGTGGGTATTATTTCTATCATCTCGAGGACTAAAAGATCTTTGTAGCTAAGAGAGTAGTATTCCTTGAGAATGAACACATTCTTGGCAGAGACAGTGGGAGCATGATAGAATTGAGTGAGGTTGGAGAACCTAACTCAAGCACTACTCTACAGCTTGAGTCTGTTCAAATACCTAATACATAAGTTCCAACTTTATGTAAGTCCGACAAAGTATCCCATCCTCCTGAGAGATATGTGGAACATATTAGATGAAAGGATGTTAAGGATATTGATCCTCAGACCTACGAGGAGACTATTATGAGTATAGACTCCGGGAAGTGGCAAGAAGCCATGAATTCTGAGATGGATTCTATGTACTCTAATAAGGTTTGGAACCTAGTTAATGCACCGAAAAGTATTGTACCCATCGGTTAAAGTGGATCTTTAAGAAAAAGATTGGAGTAAATGGAAAGATAGAGACCTATAAAGCAAGGCTAGTGGCTAAGGGGTATCATCAAAGGTAAGATGTTGACTATAACGAAACCTTCTCACCCGTAGTAATGCTAAAATCCATCTGAATTTTATTGGCTATTGCAGCACACTATGATTATGAAATCTGGCAGATGGATGTGAAGACCACATTCCTCAATGGGAACCTCGAGAAGGAAGTGTATATGATACAACCCGAGGGATTCGTGTCCAAGAACTACCTAGATAAGATGTGCAAGTTGCTTAGATCCATTTATGGACTAAAGCAAGCTTTCCAAAGTTGAAACATAAGATTTGATGAGGTAATCAGATCTTATGACTTCGTTAAAAACGAAGATGAGTCTTGTGTGTATAGGAAGGTAAGTGGAAGCGTTGTCACCTTTTTGGTGTTTTATGTGGATAACATCCTGATCATTGGGAATAATGTAGGAATGCTATCTACAGTAAATGCTTGGTTATCTAGACACTTCTCCATGAAGGACTTAGGGGAAGCATCCTATATCTTGGGGATTCGGATCTTTAGAGATGATCTAAGAGGATGCTTAGCTTGTCCCAGGCCAGATACATAGAAACCATTGTCAAAAGATTTGGCATGGAAAATTCCAAGAGAGGTCTTATACCGATGAGACATGGGATATCGCTTTCTAGGAGTATATCCCCAAAGACTCTTGAAGAAAGGGCGAATATGGATATGATACCATATGCCTCAGTGATAGGGTCTATCATGTATGTCATGCTATGTACTAGGTCTGATATACCGCATGCTTTGAGTTTCACGAGCAGGTATCAAGCGGATCTAGGCTTGGAGCACTAGAAAGCAGTAAAGTGTATCCTTAAGTACTTGAGAAGGACTAAGGATCTTTTACTAGTATATGGAGATAGTAGCCTCAGGGTTGAAGGCTACATAGACTCAAGTTTTCAGTCCGATGTCGATGATAGCAAGTCGAGTTCGAGGTATGTGTACACCTTGAATGGAGTAGTATGCTGGAAGAGTTCCAAGCAAGATACTATTGCTGACTCGATTGTAGAGGTGGAGTACATTGCTATAATAGAGGAAGCAAAGGAGGGAGTCTGGATGAAGAAGTTCATCATAGTTCTAGGAGTCGGGCCAAGTAGTGAGGAGCTGGTTCCTTATATTGCGATAACTACGGGGCGATCACTCAAATAAGGGAACCCGGGTCTCATCAGAAGTGTTCTAAAGAGGTTTCAGCTTATTAAAGATATCATGACCCGAGGAGATGTAGTAGTGGAAAGAGTTTCATCCGAAGATAACATTGTAGATCCATTGATAAAGTCATTGTCTCAGATTGCCTTTGAGCATCACAAGGGTCTGATGGGGATCAGACACATCAGTGATTGACTTTAGGTCAAGTGGGAGATTACTAGTCATAGGTGCCCAGCAAGCCAATCATGTGAGTGATGGCACATGTGACTTGATACGGAATCTTTTTGCTTATTATATTTTGATATTTATCACTTTTTATTGACTATTGCATATATTGTGATGTCCTTGGATTTGTGCAATGGGAATTGAATCGTAATGAGATCACGATAATGAGACTGATTCACCTTTAAATATAGATCGTAAATAATCCCGGTCATAGGTTACTCGAGAGGGACATCAAGATAATTAGACAGATTGGTATGCTGTATACCCATCCATATGATGGATATAACTGATCTCATAGCTGCTCGTGTGGGGACACTAGGGATATAGTACAGGTGTTCATTGGAAAATGAGTTCACTGATTGATCCGCTTATGGAATGCTGGATGGTTGATGATGCCTTATTATTAGATAGTGATTCCGTAGTCCTAGTGGTGTATCTAGTCCTTAGACTTGAGATACCAAGGATGTTCTGTATGAGTGTTCCATTCTTTGATACCGGACTTATAGGTTTGGATGTCCCAGATCTAGTACAATTGGTCATTAGGAGTGATAGTCGATCTTACGAGGGCTATTGAGTATCGATAGAGAATCATCCACTCTCGGTGTCATGAGAGGAATTTTTCATATGTTCTTGCTTAGACAAATCCCTAGTTAGGGTCGTTCGGATTGAGAGGGAAAGAGTTCTCCAGGAGAATATGATTAGAGCGAGACTCAAGTAGAAACCGTATGAGTCTGACAGCACTATACCCGGTATATAGACTTTGGGATATTAGATGGACGAGCGACAATAGGTATATAGTAACTAAGGACAAACAAGTCTAATGGATTGGATTCCCCTATATCGTCTAGAGACTATGGCGTAGTGGCTTAGTACGTCCGTAGTCGATGAGTCGAGTGAATTATTATAGAGGTAATAATTCACTAAGCCAGAAGGAGTTATGACAAGTATGACTTTCAGCTAGCTCGATATTGGGCCTAGAGGGTCACACACATATGGTAGGCGTTGCGATGAGTAGAGGTTCGGATATGAGATATCCGTCGGAACCCCTGTCTTATTGGATATCCAATAAGCCCCTGAATTATTAGACCCTATAGATGAGATCCAATAAGAGCCTATAATAAATTATTGGATAGAGATCCACTAATCTAAGAGGCTTGGGTAATTGGATGTAGATCCAATACCCAATAGGGAAGGATCGATTAGGGTTTTGATAGAGGACCTCTATAAATATGAGGGATTCAGTGGTTCATAGGCTAGAGCCATTGCTTGCCTCTCTTATTCTCCTCCTCCTCTCCACCTCAGAGCAGGCCTAGATTTTTGAGGAGCATTGTCGTAGCCCTACTATGTGGATCACCACTAGAGAGGAGGACACTTGACCTCCTTTACCCTCTCCTAGAGATTTGCAAGGAAACAAGGATATACGATCTCCCTAGGTAACACAATATATTCTATACGCAGTTTGTTTCATGGATTTTTTATACACCAATATTCACACGATGACGAACATCTCTTTGGGAAAAGGAGATTTTATTTTCTTGTTCTTCCGCTGCGCATGTGATGTCGCCCCCAAGATTTCCCAATAGGATGTACGTGATTTTCTCCACCGTGAGAACAATTCTCAAGTTGCGGAGCCAAACCGTATAATTTGGACAAGTGAGGCAGTTGACATCAAGTATGCCATGTAAGGGATTTGAAAGTAACATTTTCTAAAAATAAAGATGTAGTAGAAATAAATAACATATAGATTTTATAAAAATAAACAATCAAGATATAGACTTCTATCTTAATGTGCTTCCAATATTTTATTGGCAAGTCATGCGACACCCTCAACAAGTGAAATAGAAGTCTCTGGCAGACTTCTAGTGGGGATCAGGATCCAATCAACATCTTAGTGTAACCTTGAGGGACTCGACCGATCACACTAAGCTCGAAAGGTAGGCAACTCTTGCCGATTACAACTCCTTGTGATTCTCGTCCTGTTCGACCTCCAAATCACCATGGTCTCGAGGGATTCGACTAATCATGATGTTCGGTTAAGTCAACACTATTATTACAAGATGAGTCTGATTTGATGATATACCCTCGAGGGACTCGACCAAGCATACCATGTCCTTAGGTCACCGGTGACATCTCTATGTCGTAGGTAAGATAGCGAATCGCGATATAGGTGAGTCTCGAGGGACTTAACCAACTCAACCTACACCAGGAATCGGTCCCTACCTATAATGATGGAAGGCCACGTGGGTCAATCTAATTGCCTCACATTTACCGACTTAATATTGTCGAGAGAGGGGTTTCTTTGGTTTGGTCTCTTAATATGACATGTCACACACATACATATTTAATATATATCTACATCACATGTAAATATATATACATATCTAATAGGTGTATAAGCAATCACACCAGATAATCATGGACCACGTCCTAATGTGATCAGGCCCGAGCCAATAGGCCTAATCACTCACATCAAGATTGTTAGGACTCTAGCTAGGAGAGTCGTGATTGAGAGGGGCATTTATGTAAAACCTACCTAAGCTGACCCCTATTAAAGAGGTGAAGAGGTAGGCTAGGATTTGGAGGTTATTTTTTAGAGAAGAATTAGGAGTTGTAAAGGAATAGGAGTTTTGAGTAGGAGTCCTATTAGGAGTCTTAAGTAGAAGTCTTAATTGAGTAGGAGTCTTATTAGGAGTTAGGGTTTAGAAACCCTATAAATAGCCAAGTATTTATTAGTTTTTGATAAGCAAAAGATGAATATTTTCTGCAGCCTTTGAGCAGCAACTTAGAGGAAGGAACCCCTATAGAGTTCTAAGGAGGTCAATCCCCTAAAGAGATCAACCCCAAGCTTAGAATCTGCAAAGGTTCTATCACTTAGTATTAGAGTAGCATTCTTAGTGTCTTGCTGCCCTTCCACAGCCATCCATCAGCCCTTCATAGCTGCCCAAAGCAATTCCCACAATTTCTTAAAAGATCGTCGCCAAATTCCGCCATCATCTCCACCACCGCGGATCATCCTTTAATCTCCCCGTGAATTGCAACAGGTTCTGGTTTCCTACCTTACTGCTACTGCAATTTAGTTATCCTTATTCAAAAATATAAAAAAATGTGTTCTTATATTGCTGCATAAACTTTTCGTCGCAAAGTTTTCATCTCTACGACGAAAGATACATTGCAGAATTCCAGCTGCATAGTACAGCCTGTTTGATCTTGCTACTGTATTTTTTCTATCCAAATCTCTACAAAATTTTTATGATAGCTTTAACACTTCCTAACAATAGATTTCCCTTTAGTTTTGTCAAAAAATTCTTAATATAAACCATTGATCATTTACATCTAAGCTGCTATACTTGAAAATCTGCACTGTAAAATTCCAACCACATAGCACAATTTGTTTGATCTTGCTACTGCATATTTTCTATCCAAATCTCTACAAAATTTTTATGACAGCTTTGACACTTCGTAACAGTAGATTTCCCTTTAGTTTTGTCAAAAAATTCTTAATATAAACCATTGATCTTTTAAGTCTTAACTGCTATATTTGAAAATCTATACTATAAAATTCCAACTGCATAACACAGTTTATTTGAACTTACTACTATGTTTTTTTGTCCAAATCTCTACGAAATTTTTATGATAGCTTTGACACTTCATAACATTGGATTTCTCTTTGGTTTTGTCAAAAAATTCTCAATATAAACCACTGATCTTTTACGTCCAATCTGCTACACTTGAAAATCTATGCTGTAGAAAATTTCAGCCGCATATTGTTGCCTTAACTGATCTATTTGCAATCTTTTTTGAACAAAATTTTTTATATAATTTATAGATAATCTTGGCTTCTATCTAAGATTGATCTATTGGGGAATTCATCTCTAAAAATGATTTTGTGTTGCTGCAAATTTTCGTCGCAAACCGCTGAAATTTTTCGACGAGAATTCTATTAGCACAACTTGCACCAATTTCCTTATTGTTATACTACCAAAATTTTCTTAATAAAATTGGACATTCTTACTGTCATATAAACTGAGATTTTGCTATTAATTCTCTCCTCAAATCTCTCAAGTTTTTGGTGGAAATTTCATCGAGAAACCATTATTTCTTTTATGATAATTCTGCTCTTACAAGACAACACATTGTTAGGATCAGGGTAGGCACTAAGGGGGGGGTGAATTAGTGCAGCAGTAAAATCACATCGGTTTAAAAAACTTTCGTATAATAAAAACTATTTCCGACGTAAAATCGATTTCGGAAACTTAACTTTGAAACACGTTCGTAAACGAATAGAAGGCAGTAAGCTATTGAAGAGGTTTGTAGTAAAGATAAAAGCAAGAATAAATACAAACCAGAGAAGAAGACAATTTATAGTAGTTTGGTCAATCGTGACCTACATCCACTCCTCCGATTCCTCTTCCGTTGAGGCCACCGGCATCCATTAGAGGTCTTCCTTTAATATGCGAAGACCAACTCCTTCTTACACCCCTCTTCTCCTTTTACTGGGTTTAGGAGACTCACTCTCCTCTTAAGCTATTCTAACACTTCGACTTAAGGAGAAGGATTCTAAAGAGATTACAGTAGAGTTTTCTCACTTTTAAATGCTCTGTGCTTGTGTGCTTTAACTAGGGATGGGAGGGGTATTTATAGGCTTCAAGTTGATTCAAACTTGGAGCCTAAATCTTTCCCATCCCGGGTTCCCCAGGCACGAGAGGTACCACTGCCTGCATTGGGTGGTACCACTGCTTGGTGGCCTGTGTTGGGTAGTACCATTGCCCAAACTAGTGGTACCACCACCTAGCACCCTGCCAGGGGCGGTACAATCGCCAAGACTAGCGGTACCACCGCCTGACACAGTCTCGAAGATTGTGTCACGATGGTGAGACTTCTTTGGGCACTATTTAGGCCTCTTATTGAGCCCAACATAGTTCTTACATGGGCTTAGCTGGCCCCTAATTGGGTTGTACCAAATCCAATCCCAATTTCGTACTAACTACGATTCCTAAGACATATTCTAAGCTAAACAAATCCCTATGTCAATTCTTCCAGCAAGCTTCCGGCTATCTTTCGACGAACCTCTAATGAACTCTTGGCAATGTTCTGGCAGACTCCCGGCAAGCTCCTAGACTTCATGACGATCTTCTTGGTGAGTTCTATCGAGCTTCTCTGGCAAACTCCATGACTTCTCGGCTGGTTCCCGCAGAACTTCCAACGAATGTCCGGACTTCCGATGAACTCTCGAACTCCCAACGTGATCGCGTCCTTGACTCCGGGACTTCATTTTGCTCCATGCCTTGCCATCGTAGTTAATCTTGCACATGTAAAATATACTTCGATCTAGACAACTAATACTAAGCATTAATCACATTGTCCGGTCATGTCATTGGTCCCTTGACGCTTCGTCCGATCCTTCGGCGCATCATCCTCTCTTGTGGCCTATTGCCCAATCGGCTAGTTAACTCCACAACTCCGATATCCTTGGCGCAATATCCGCTCTTCTTGGCCCAATGCCCGAATTCACGGCCCGAAGCCTTCTGCCGATATGTCGACCGACCCGACGTCCAATCTTCTGACATGTTCCTCCGACACAACATGATTTTCCTGTTTTAATTATCTCATCTTGATCGAAGCATCCTATGTCACTCAAAATGTAGATTAAAACATAAATACTATTAATTGATTTCATCATCAAAATTCGAGATTCAACACACATACCTGCAGCAACTTCCACTGATTTCTATCAAACCTTTACTGCCATCTACCACAGATCTAAAACTTTCATCCATAGCCCTAAAACTTTACTAAACTACACCCTCAAACTGCACCCAAAACAGCCACAAAACAAGCCTAAACCGCAGCCTATATCTACTAATCCACCAACCCTTTCGACCAACACTTATCTCAACCTATACATGCCTTTAACCCGATGACAGAAGAGAGATCTTAACATCACAGATTTGGAGGCATATACTATGGCATCTGAGGAGGCAATCAATGCTAAAATTGAAGCCTTCGAAGCATGAATGGAGGATAAGATTCAGACTCTCCTTACCGAACTCAATTTGGGCCGACCACCAAGCCCGAAGAAATCATATCAAGGAGAGAGCTCTAACCAATTGCATCAAGCTCGAAGAGATGACTTCTAAGAGAGGAGAGGCTCTATGACCGACCCTAACTATCTATGCATGAGGGTGGACTTCTCTAGATAGGAAGAAGGAGACTCGGTTGGCTGGATCTCGTGCGTGGAGCAATATTTTCGATACCACAAAATCACGGATGCATGTATGGTGGAAATTATGGTTATACATCTTGAAGGGGATGCCATACAGTGGTTTGACTAGTTTGAACATACTCATGGAGTCCCCTCATGGCGACAATTCAAAGAAGGATTGCTGATCTGCTTCGAATCAACCGATTAAAAGAACATTAACAAACAACTAGAAAAGATCCGACAAACCTCCACCATTTAGGAGTACCAAACTAGATTTGAAAGGTTATCTAATCAAACTCATGATTGGTCTCAAAAATAGCTATTGGGGACCTTCATTGAGGGCTTGAAGTCAAAGATCCGGGGAGAAGTTAAAGCATGACAACCATATAAGCTTATGACAGCCATCTCTTTCGTACGACTTCAAGAGGAGCGATTGAACCATGAAACCAAAAGGACTAGGGTTGCTCCCTGACTAGTAATACTGAAGCCCTTAGCCCCCCTACTATCAACCGAGTCCCTATACCAAAAAGGTTGACAAGAGAATAGCTTCGGAAACGATCTGCGAAGGGGTTATGTTGGCACTACGATGAGCCGTGGAGTTGTGAGCATCATTGTAGTAAAGAGAGACTTCATGTGATTGAACCAGTAGAAGAAGAGGTCATTGAACATCTAAAAGAGAGCCTTAAATATGAAGAAGAAGATATGGAAGAAGAGCCACAACCAACCGACGTTACAGTACATGCACTAGCCAGCTACTCAAACCCGCAAACGATGAAAGTTGGAGGCCTTCTCAAACAACAACCGATCACTATTCTCATCGACACGGGCAGCACTAATAACTTCCTAAATAGTAAGGTTGTTGTCCGAATAGCCTTACCTATCAAGAATTGTAGTAGGTTTGACATTAAGGTCGCCAACGAACGAATTTTGAAGTGTGATCGTAGGTGCCTGTAGGTGAAATTATTACTGCAGGACCAAGAGATAATTGTAGATTTCTTCCTTCTCCCTCTTGATGATCATGAGGCCATACTCAAAATTGAATGATTGATGACATTAGATAATGTTTCCTGGAATTATATGAAACTAATTATGAAATTTTACAATAAAGGGAAACATGTGATACTGCACAGGAAACGTGGGGGTGACGTAACGACGATTTACACACAACAAATAGAGAAGGTTTTGCATAAAGCATGCTGTGGCTTTTTGGTACAACTTGAGTAGTAAACTAAGGGAGAGCCAATAGAATTTGAAGATCCAAACCTACTTCCTTTGCTTGTTGAATTTTTAGATATATTTGATGAACTGCGTAACCTACCTCTTACCTATCAGTATGATCATTGTATACCGATTCTTCTAGGCAAACCTCCTGTAAATATTCAGCCATATCAGCATTCATATTTGCAAAAGGATAAAATAGAAAGGATTATAAAAGAGATGCTCGAAATAGGAGTTATTCGGCCAAGTTGCAGCCCCTAGTCTTCACTAGTGCTCTTTGTATGAAAGGACGGAACATGGTAAATATGCGTTGATTACTGAGCTCTTAATGGCATAACCATCAAGGACAAATACCCTATTCCAATAGTAGATGAATTACTAGATGAAAGGTTGCATAAATCTTCACAAAGCTAGACCTTTGATTCGGGTATCATCAAATACGAGTGTGCGAAGAAGACATACCGAAAACCACCTTATGAACACACAACGAACACTATGAATTTTTGCTTTCTTCAAAAGAAGGTGAAATATCTTGGGCATATCATATCAAAGGAAGGTGTTGCAGTGGACCCTTCCAAAATTGGAGCAATGCAGAACTGGCCGACCTCGAGGAACATAAAATTGCTACGTGGCTTTCTTGGTTTAATAGGCTACTACCACAAATTCATGAAAAACTATGGAAAGATCAGTGCACCACTTACTTCCTTGCTGAAAAAAGATGCTTTCCAATGGTTAGACAAAGCCACCATCACCTTCGACAAACTTAAAGCTGCAATGAAGATAACGCCCATACTAGCGCTACTCGACTTCAGCAAGACTTCCATTATTGAAGTCGATGCCTCTGGAATTGAAATTGGTGTTATACTAATGCAAGATGATAGCCCCCTCATTTATACTAGTAAGGTATTATTTCCTTCTCATCTCAAAATGACTATTTATGATAAGGAGAAGCTCGTGATTGTGCATACGGTGGCCAAATGGAGATCGTACTTGATCGGGCGACTCTCTTAAATCAAGACCGACCATAAAAGCCTAAAATATTTCTTGGAGCAAAAGATATCTTCCCCCGAGTAGCAAAAATGGGTAACAAAGCTTCTTGGATATGATTATGAAATAACTTACAAAAAGGGGAAAGAGAATGTTGTTGCAGATGCGTTTTCACGGCTACCCAAGCAAGCTTAATTTTCGGTCATTTCACTTTTGACTAGCAACTTCTCTAAGGATATTAAGAGGGAATGGCAGAAAGACCCGGAGACTAGTAAGATCATAAAAAAATTAGAGGAAGAACCAAGCTCCGTGGCTTATTACAATTGGGACTCAAAAGAATTACGCTATAAGGGCACCAAATTGAAAAGGAGTACAACGTATCACGTACAAACTGACAGCCAGACGGAAGTGGTAAACAGGTGCTTAGAGTCAGCCTAAAGCTACCCACCAAATATGGCTACCCAAGGAGAACTCCATACCCAGTCGAGTGTCATTATTGATCGATGGATCGTGACTCGATGACGCCGACCCACTACTGAAGTGTTAATACAGTAGGCGAACTTACCAGTAGAAGGTGCTACTTAGGAGAACTATGACGACTTGAAGATCAAATTCCTAGAATTCATGGATTATCAACCTCGAGGATAAGGCTGATTTTTGAAGAGGGCGGGTCTATTAGGACTCTAGCTAAGAGAGTCATAATTGAGAGGGGCATTCATATAAAACCTACCTAAGTCGACCCCTATTAAAGAGATGAAGATGCCATCTAGGGTTTGGAGGTTATTTCTTAGAAAATAATTAGGAGTTATAAAGGAATAGGAGTCTTGAGTAGGAATCTTAATTGAGTAGGAGTCCTATTTGGAGTTAGGGTTTAGAAACCCTATAAATAGCCATGTATTCATCCTCTTTTGATAAGCAATAAATGAATCTTTTCTGTAGCCTTTGAGCAACAACTTGGAGGAAGGAACTCCTGTAGAGTTCCAAGGAGGCCGATCCCCTAAAGAGATCAACCCCAAGCTTAGAATCTACAAGGCTTCTATCAAATATCTATGTGTGCAGTGGTGCATCTCCATGTCCTGTGATCGTCCATCTCATCCTCATTGGTTTCGTCGACATCTTGACACTGTGGGTAGCGCTGCCCCTACGGGCAGCGCCCCTACGGTTGGCGCTGTATGCGACGGTAGCTCCTACGGGCTGCTCACCCGCGGGCAAGCGCTCCGCGGGCGAGCGCTGTGCCCGTAGGCAACGCCTACGGGTGCCACCGCTTGTGCTCCATAAGCGGCTCTTCCTACGGGTGGTCGGTCACCTACGGTTGCAACTACGCACAGGTGGCCTAGTTTCCAACGCCGCCCTTGCGATCGCCATTGTAAGCAGCCTGCCTGCACGAAGAAGGCAACAAGCGAGCATAGCAAAGGCAGCAACAGTTGCTACCCTTCCTTGCCTATTGCATCAACAATTTGACGTCAAAATTCTTCCTAAAACACAACACATGTGGTTAAAACCAATCTATCGAACAAATAACCTGGCTCTAATACCACTATTGGGAAATCTAGAGGCGACATCACATGTACAGGGAAAGAACAAAAAATAAAATTCCCAATTTCTCCAAAAGATGTTCATCGTTGTGTGAAGATTGATGTACAAAAATTTGTGAAACTTAAAACTACGTATAAGATAAATTGTGTTACCTAGGGAGATTGTATATCCTTGTTTCCCTACAGATCTCTAAGAGAAGGTGAAGGAGATCAAGCGTCCTCCTCTCTAGTGGTGATCTACACAGTAGGGCTGCGACAATGCTCCTTAAAACTCCAAGCAGAGGTGGAGAAGGAGAGGAGAATAAGAGAGGCAAGCAAAGGCTCTAGCCTATGAACCACTGAATCCCTCCTATTTATAGAGGTCCCCTGTCAAACCCTAATGGATCCTCCCTTATTGGGTATTGGATCTACATCCAATTACCCAAGTCTATTATATTAGTGGATCTCTATTCAATAATCTATCATGGGCTATTATTGGATGTCATTCATAGGATCCAATAATTCAGGGGCTTATTGGATATCTAATAAGATAGGTGCTCTAACGGATATCTCATATCCGAACCTCTACTCATCGCAACTCCTACCATATGTATGTGACCTTCTAGGCCCAATATCGAGCTGGTCATGAGTCATACCTATCAGAACTCCTTTTGGCTTAGTGAATTATTATCTCTATAATAATTCACTTGACTTATCGATTGCGGACGTACTAGGCCACTACGTCGTAGTCCCCAAACGATACAGGGGAATCCAATCCATTGGACCTATCTTTCCTCAGTTACCATGTACCTATAGTCCCTCATCCATCTAATATCCCAGAGACCGTATACCGGGCATGGTGTTGTCAAACCCATACGGTTTCTACTCGAGTCTCGCTCTAATCGGATTCTCCCGGAGAACTCTTTCTCTCTTAATCCGAATGACCTTGGCCAGGGATTTGTCTGAGCAAGAATATATGGGATATTCCTCACATGACATCGAGAGTGGATGATCTTCTATCGACACTCAAAAGCTCTCGTAAAGTTGACTACCACTCCCGATGATCGGCTGTATTAGATCTGGGACATCCAAACCTATAAGTTTGGTATCAAAGAGTGGAGCACTCATACAGGACATCATTGGTGTCTCAAGTCTAAGGACCAGATACACTACTGGGACTACGGAATCATTATCTGACAATAAGGCATCATCAACTATCCAACATTCCATAAGCGGATCAATCAATGAACTCATTCTCCAATGAGCACCTGTACTGTATCCCTAGTATCCCCACACAAGCAGCTATGAGACTAGTTGCATCCATCATATGGATATACAGTACATCAATCTGTCCAGTTATCTCGATGTCCCTCTCGAGTAACCTATGACTGGGATTATTTAGGATCTGTGTTTAAAGGCGAATAGGTCTCATTATCGTGATCTTATCACGATCCGATTCCCATTGCACAGATCCAAGGATATCACAATATATATATGTATATATATGTATATATATATGTATATATACATATATATATATACATATGTATGTATTATATATATATACATACATATATCATATATATACATACATACATATATATGTATATATATATGTATGTATACATATATGTATATATATATGTATGTATACATATATATATACATATATATGTATACATACATATATATATATACATACATATATATATGTATATGTATGTATACATATATGTGTATATGTATATATATATGTGTATACATATATGTGTATATATATATATATATATATATATATATATATATATATATATATATATATATGTGTATACATATATACACACATATATATATATACACATATATGTATACACATATATATACATATACACATATATGTATACATATATATATATGTGTATACATATATACACACATATATATATATATACACATATATGTATACACATATATATATACATATACACATATATGTATACATACATATACATATATATATGTATACATACATATACATATATACATATACATGTATATGTATACATATATATGTATATATATATATATATATATCTAGGCGGTATCACTGCCTGTCACAGTCTCATAGACTATGCCTCATAGACTGAGCCACCGATGGTACCACATGTTGGGTCACTATTTGGGCCTTTCACTTGACCCAACATAGCCTAAATTTGGACAAAATTTGCCCCTAATTGAGTTGGCCCAATTTCAACCCAATTTTGTACTAACTATGAATTTTAAGGCATACACTAAGCAAATCAAGTCTGAGTAGTCTAGGTTTCTTCGAGTGAGCTTCCGGCGATCTTCCGACAAACGTCCGATGATCTCTTGATAATGTTCCAACGGACTCTCGACAAGCTCCTGGACTTCACAATGATTTTCTTAACGAGTTTTGACAAGCTTCTTTGGCAAGCTCCTAGACTTCTCGGTCAATTCCGGTAGAACTTCCGACGAATATCCAGATTTCCGATGAACTTAAACTCCCAACGAAATCTCGTTTTTGACTTCGGGACTTCATTTTGCTATATGTCTTGATTGCTATCGTAGTTAATACTACACACATAAAACTTACTTCAATCTAGACAATTATTACAAAGCTTGAATTAAATATTATTTGGCATGTGATTGGTTCATCGACGCTTCATTCGATTCTTCGGCGTATCGTCCTCTCTCATAGTCTATTACCCAATCGGCCAGTTGACCTCTACAACTTTGATTTTCTTGGTATAATTTTCATTCTTCTTGGCTTGATACCTAAACCCATGGCCTGAAGCCTTCTATCGATACATCGACCGATCCTTCAGTTCGACGTCCAATCTTCTGATATGTTTTTCTCCAACCCAACATGATTTTTCCTGATTTAATTATCTCTCCCCGATCGAAGCTTCCTGTGTCATTTAAAATGCAGATCAAATCATAAACACTATCAATTGGTTTCATTATCAAAATATGAGATTCAACAATCTCTCCCTTTTTTATGATGACAACCAATTGATGACGGAGTTAACCTTAACTCCCCTTGTCAATATGGCATATTGATAGAACTCTTGAATTTAAAAATTCAAGCAACATATCATCATAAAATCATGTATAACATCATCATACTTCTCCCCCTTTATCATCAACAAAAATGAGAAGTTCAACTATCAAGTATTTGAGATATGTAAGTTTTTAGACATAATTTCAAATCATTGCATAATAAACATAATCTTAAGTTTTATCATCATGTAAGCTAGTAATTTTCTTTCTTCTCTTTTGAGAAGTGTAATTTTTTTGCTTCATTTGCAAAGTGCAAAGTAGCAAAATTTTACATGATTTTACAATATGCAAGCTAGCAACAATTTTGAGTTTTGCAAGGTTGTAAATTTTGCTAGATGTGCAAGTTAGCATGTTTGCTTTTCTTTACGATATTTAAACTAGTAAGTTTTTAAAAAAGAATGTGAGATAATAAATAACAAGTTTAGAACATGTAAACTAGCAAGTTTTTCACATATGAAAGTTGGCAAAATTTTTGTATCTTTTGAAATGAGCAAACTAGTAAGTTTTGCTCTCTTTGCGATGTGCAAGCTAATAAGTTTTAACTTCTTCTTGCATATAGCATCATGCAAGCTAGCAGATTTTATCTCCCCCTTTGTCATTGTCAAAAAGAAGAGAAGAATACAATTTTATAATTTTTTATCCTTTTACAATAATCTTCAAAGCATGACAAAGATAAATATCAAATTTATATCAATATGCCAATCATCAAAACTGAAAGATCAAGTCATGATTTTTGAAATATCTCTTTTTTTGTATATAGAAGGAAGAAAATGATATTAATTCAAAAAGAAGATTCAAGTCTTAAAATCAAGAAATCAAGAAATCAAGATCATAATCCGAAAAATGTATAAGAAAAATTTGTTGAATCTCGGATTTTGATGATGAAGTCAATTGTCATTTGATTATCTAATCTATATGTTGAGATAAGTGTGCAGGATTAACTACAATGACAGTAAGATATGCAGCAGGTGTTGAGCTAGAGTCAAGACCAAGATCACGTTAGGGGTTCGAGAGTTCGTCGGAAGTCCGGACGGTCGTCGGAAGTTCTACGAGAGCAATCCGAGAAGTCTAGGAGCTTGCCAAAGAAGCTCATCGGAACTCACCAAGAGGATCATCATGAAGTCCAGGAGTTTGCCGGGAGTCCGCCGGAGCATCGCCAAGGGTTCGTCGGATGTTCACCGGAAGTTCGCCGGAAGCTCACCGGAAGAAGCGATTGATGCACTGAAACATGATTTATAGTATTAATGTCTTAATTATCATAGTTAGCATGTCGTTTAAGTTAGGATTGGGAGGTGATCCCATTAACTTAATCTGGGGCCAACTGGGCCTTTAACAGACCCAAATTGGGCGAAATGGAATAGCCCATTCGGACCTAGAATTCCTGGTCGGTGGTGGCACAGCCCAGGAGACTTGGTCTCCTAGGAGTTCTGGGTTGTAGTACCGCCCCTATCAAGCGATAGTACCACCGACAGTTATTATTGTCAACGGTGATACCACCCCTGTTAGGCAATGGTATCGCCTGAGCTTGGTCTCCGAGCGATGTCAGGCGGTAGTACCATCTAGACTGAGCGGTAGTACCGCTCAGTGACAGATGACAGGCGGTAGTACCACCCAGTTATGGCAGTGGTACCGCCAGGACCCCGGAAATCCGGGAATGGACACTTTTAAGCTCTAACTTCAAACTGATTGGGGCCTATATAAACCCCACCCTTTCCTACATGAAAGGAAACCGAAAGCTTGCTTTTATTCTGAGTATTTGAGAGCTTAAAAGTGTTGTAAAAGGCTAGAGTTCCTCTCCCTCTTTTCTTTCTAAGTGTTGATCATTCAAGAGAGGAGTGAAAATTTGTAAGGGTTGTCTCTTAAGCCCGTCAAAAGAAGAAAAGTTGTAAAAAGGTGGTTGGCCTTCACCTATTGAAGGAAGGCCTCTAGTGGACATCGGTGACCTCATCGGAGGAGGAAGCCAAAAGTGGATGTAGGTCAAGATTGACCGAACCGCTCTAAATCTCGATTTGCATTTACATTCTGCTTTTTATCTTAATTGCAAACTGCCTTTATTGATTTACATCAACTATACTTCTGCTTACTCTTAACTTTAAAGATCTTTCCAAAACGGTTTTCGTACGAAAGTCTTTTTAACCGACGAAAGTTTTTCGCTGCACTAATTCACCCCCCCATCTTAGTGCTCTTGATCCTAACAAAATTTATGCATTTGGGAGATCTAATATATCTATGTTTATCATTCAAGCTAGCAAATTTGGTTCTCTTGATATGCTAGCTATTTTCTCTCCCCCTTTTGTCATTGTAAACAAGAAAAAAGAAGGGAAGAACATAATGGTGTAAATGTTCAAGTCATCATAAAAAATTAATTTGGTGATGAGATATACAATTTATGAATATAAAGGAATATCAATAATAAATCATGACATGAAAGATATTAATATCAAATCATGAATGCCACAAGACATGATTTATTTCAACAAATCTCTTCTTTTATAAATAGCAAAATAAAATATAGGAGATCAAATGATATAATATCTTGATTCATGCAGAAGAAATCTCAAGTTATAAATATCAAAAAATCAACATAAAGCTCATTTAAATTCAAATTATCAAATCAAAATTATTTTCAAGAGATTCATAAAAAAAGACATAGATAGATTCATTAATCTCTCCTTTTTTTCATCAATGATTCAATTATATTATGAGATATATAAATCATAATTACAAAGGAGTCATATAAAAATTATGACATGAAGGATATTAATATGAAAGATCAATTCGTGAATGATTCATCTTGACAAATCTCCTTTTTAGTAAATAACGAATAGAATCATAGGAGATCAAATAAGATATCTTATTTCAAATAAATATCAAATTATTAATATCAAGAATCAAGATTCGTTTAGATAAATCTTCTCTTAGATAAATAAATTATATGTGAATCAAGAAAAAAATATTTCATATAAAATACATGTCAAGTCACAAACATGGATAAATGATTCGATTAGATATATCATCTCACTATTAAAACAAATCATATTAAAACGAATCCAAAATCATCATCAAAATCACTTTTTGGAAAATTCAATGAAAGCAATGTAGATAGATTCCTATAAGATTAAAGATAGCACAAGTTCTTTTAGTTCTAATATTTTGTGATTGATTTCATATAAGCATACCCAAATTTTTATGCCAAATAAAAACATGCATCAACATTTAAAATAAAAGAACTTTCATTATGGTAAAGATCGATAATCCATAAATCACAAGAATCATCATGCATAATTTTGAAATATAAACTCATTAAGCATGATCATTATGTATTATTAGATCATCAAGCATGGTTTCATTGAAGATAAGGCATCTTTAACTAAAATCGAAAAGCTATACAAAAATCATCAAAATATACATTATTGCTTCTTAAAAATATACATAAGATTAATCTTATTTGGTGTACAAGTATTAGATTTATATCTAAAATTTTATTTTATTTTCATAAAATGTGTAATGGTCATTATCATTTTCAAAATTACTAGCATGATCCCAATATTTTTTTATTTTTATTTTTTACTAACTAATTAAAAATAACTCATAAAAAGTATTAAATAATTTCAAAATAAACCAAAGAGGTTTTGGTTATCTTATTGTCAAAAGTCGTTAAGGCATAGTTTGCCCCCTCGCCTTTATTGGTTTGTTCTTCATCTTCGGATCAACTCGATTCGTCCCAAGCCATCTTAAGTGTTTACTTCTTCTTTTGTAGCTTCTTCTTTTTAGGTTCATTTTTGTTCTTTGATTCTTGTTTTAAGAATCTTTTAAGCTTTATTGTGACGAGTTTAAGGTCATAATCATCTTCACTTGAGTTATCACTCAAGTGGTATTCTATTGTTCGAAATATCAAATCTTTTCGGTTCTTTGGAAGGTAGTTCTCATGTTCATCATGTGTTATACAATTAATTTCGTAAGTCATCAACAACCCAATTAGTTCTTCAATTGGAAAATGGTTCAAGTTCTTTGATTCTTGTATTGTCGTTACTTTCGAATCCCAATTTTTAGAAAGTGATCGTACAACTTTATTCACAAGTTTAAGATTCAAAAAACTTTTACCAAGAGCTTTTAAATTATTGATGACATCTGTAAAACGAGTGTACATGTCTCTAATAGTCTCATTTGGTTCCATATGAAATAATTCAAAATCATGCATCAAAATATTTATTTTAAAGTCTTTAACTCTACTAGTGCTTTCGTGTGTGATTTTGAGTGTGTCAAAAGCCTTCTCGCAAGTAGAAACCTGATTGAATTCATTTTGGTCTAAGATGCAAAATAGAGCATTCATAACTCTTGCATTTTAAGAAAAAGTCTTCTTCTGTAAATCATTCCAATCATTTATTGGAAGAGAAGACCTTTGAAATCTATTTTCAATTATATTCCAAATTTTGAAATCTTAAGAAATCAAGAAAACTCTCATTCGACTTTTCCAATATGTGGAGTCCGTCCCATTAAACATGGGAGAACGAACAATAGAAAAGCCCTCTTAAAAGCCGAAAAGAGTTATTTCTCTTAGGTGTTAAATCAAACAAGAAATAACGTGGCTCTAATACCAACTGTTAGGATCGAGTCTACACTAAGAGGGAGGGGGGGGGGGGGGGGGGGGGAGGGGGGTGAATTAGTGCAGCGGATAAAAATCACATTGGTTCAAAATTTTGTTTCGATTAAACCTATTTCATAAAGATATTAACTTGAAAGTGTATGGGAGCATAGTGAAAGCAATAAGAAGGTAAAGCAGTTTACAGTATAGGTAAATTGCTCGAAAAGAAATACAAACTGATTTATAGTGGTTCGGTCGCTGTGACCTATATCCACTTCCGATTCCTCCTCTGTTGAGGCCACCAGCTTCCACTATCGATCTTTCTTCAATGGATGAAGATCAACTACCCTTACAACTTGATTTTCCTTTTGATAAGTTCAGGAGAGAACCTTTACAACCCCCTTACTCCTCTCTCAAACAAACTAACACTTTGAGCTTAAGAGGAGTTCTTACAAGATTACAATAGTATTTTTATTTCTTTTTTGCTCTCAGTTCTTGTGTGTATTAATCAGAGATGAGAGGGGTATTTATAGGCCTCGAGTGGATTCAAACTTGGAGCCTAAAAATGTCTCATCTCTAGTTTTCGGGGTATCGACGGTAATACTGCTTGTGTTGGGCGGTACCACCGCCTGCAGCACTGACACTAAGTGATACCACCACCTAATCTAGCAGTACCACTGCCTAGAAGACTATGTTTGGGTGGTACCATCGCCCAGACTAGTGGTACCATCGCTTGTCATAGTCTCGGAGACAATGCCTCGTAGATTGAGCCACCGATGGTGCCACCTATTGGGTCACTATTTGAGTCTTTCACTTAGCCCAACACAACCCAAACTTGGGCCCAATTGGCTCCTAATTGAGTTGGCCCAATTTCAACCCAATTATATGCTAACTATAAATTTTAAAGCATACACTAAGCAAATCAAGTCTGGTTAGTCTAGGTTTTGTTGAATCTCAGATTTTGATGATGAAATCAATTATAGTATTGATCTAATATGCGTTTGAGTGACGCATGGCTAACGTCGATTAGGAGAGGCAAATTGATTAAAGTAGGAGGAATCGGATATTGGGTCAAAGTGAATATGTCAGAATATTGGATATCGGGCAGGAGGAATGGTCGACGCATCGATAGAAGGCTTCGGGCAGAGAATTCGGGCATCGGGCCTAGAAGATCGGAGTTGCGGAAGTCAACATGCCGATTGGGTAAAAGCTACAAAAGACGACGATGCTTCGAAGGATCGGACGAAGTATTGAAAGAACCAATGACATGCCGGACAACACATGATTAGTGCTTGTAATAATTTACCTAGATCGAGTTATGTTGATTCAGTTTAGAATATAATTAGACCAACTCAATTAGGAGCCAATTGGCCCTAAAATAGAACTGTTTTAGGCCAAGAGAAAGGCCCATTCAGTAACCCAAGTTTGGGCTATGTTGAGCCAAGTGGAAGGCCCAAACAATGACCCAAGAGGTGGCACCATCATGGCACAGTCTCCGAGACTGTGTCAGGTGATGGTACTGCCCAAACATAGCCTCCGAGAGGCAGCAAGTGGTGGTACCACCAGTTTAGGTTGTGGTATCACCCAGTGTCAGGCGATGGTACTGCCAGACTGGGCGGTGGTACCGCCCAGTGTAGTATAAGTGTCAGACTAACACTAGCGGTGGTACCACCCAGCACAGGCGGTGGTACCGCCCATACCTAGGAAACCCGGGATGAGATATTTTTAGGCTCCAAGTTTGAATCAAATTGAGGCCTATAAATAACCCTCTCATCCCTGATTAACACACACAAGCACATAGAACTTAAAAGTGAGAAAACGCTATAGAAATTGCTTAAGTGATCCCTCCTCTAGCTTAGACTTAGAATTCTATTTAGAGAGGAGTGTGTTCTTGTAAGGGTTGTATCCTAAACCTGTGAAAAGGAGAAGAAGGGTGTAAAAGGATAGTTGATCTTTGCCCATTGAAAGAAGATCAATAGTGGATGCTGGTAGCCTCGACGAAAGAGAAATAAGTGGACTGGATATAGGTCAAGACGACCAAACCACTATAAAAGTCTGGTTTGCTTTTCCTTTATGCAATTTACCTTACTGTAAACCTCTTTACTTGCTTACTGCCTTTTATTTTATATATGAACGAGATTTCAAGTTATCTTCCAAGTTCGGTTTCTATTGTACGAAGAATTTTTCAGAACCGATGTAATTTTACCATTGCACTAATTCACCCCCCCTCTTAGTGCTAACTGCTTTCCTAACAATTGGTATCAGAGCCTCATGATTTCTCATTTGGTTTAACACCCAAGAGAAATGGCTCTTTTCGGCTTTCAAGAGGGACTTTCTCTCATTTGTTCTCCCTTGTTCAATGGGACGAGCTATACATATTGAAAAACTCGAATGAGAGTTTTCTTACTTTCTTTGGATTTAAATTTATGGAATATTATCGAAAGTGGTTTTCAAAAGTCTTCTACTCCAATGAATCAATGGAATAATTTGGAGAAGAAAATTTTTTCTTTAAATGCAAGAGCTATGAATGCTCTATTTTGCGCCTTAGATAAAACTGAGTTTAATCAAATTTCTATGTGCGAAATAGTTTTCAATATTTGGCACCTTCTAAAAAATAGGAAGGATTTCAGACTTAGAATAATCAAAGACCATTCGAGCATAAGCTCAAGTGATGATGAACTTGAACTCCTCATGAAATTTAAAAAGCTCATGAAACAACAATTAAAGAATAAAAAGGGCAGAACTACTAGCTATGAACGTAAGAAGAAGTTGCCAAAAGACGAATCAAGCTCATCTGAAGACGAGAAGCAAACCAATGAAGACGAAGTAGCAAACTTCACCTTGGTGACTCTCGACAATGAGGTAAACAACTCAACAAAACTCCTTTAGGTTATTTCGAAATTACTTGATATTTTCATGAGTTATTGTTAATTTAGTTTAGAAAAATTATTTTTCTTGAAAATTACATGTTTAATAATGTAATGAAAATGTAAAAAATTGGGATCATGCTAGTAATTTTGAAAATGATAATGAAAATTGCATGTTTTATGTTAAAGGAATAAAATGTTAGATTTAAATCTAATGATAATCCTATGTGTGTTTAGAAGTAATAATGTGTATCATGTTGATCTCCGTATTGCTTTTCGATTTTGACTGATGAGGCTTTAATAATATAATGAAGTAATAATATGCATCTTGATTATTTCCGTATTATCTTTTGACTTTGATTTTAATTAAAAATGCTCTATGCAATAATGTTGACGTTTTAATAAAAATGCTAAGATGATTGATATCATGCTTAATGAGTTTTATTTCGAAATTATGCATAATGATTTTTATAATTTATGGATTATCGATCTTTACCGTAATAAAAGTTTTTTTTCGGTTTTAAATGTTAATTCATGTTTTTAATTTGGCATAAATGAAAAAGGTATGCTTCTATGAATTAAATCATATAAATTGAAATAACAAAGAAAAGAAAAGTATTATTCTTGAAATTTTCTTTTTCTCTATCTTATCGATTATTTACTGAGAGATTGATAAAGTTGTTTATATCATTTTTGTTAGGATCGGAGCGACACTAAGAGGGGGGGTGAATTAGTGTAGCGGATTAAAATTTGTAAGTTTAATAACGAATTCGTAAATAAGAGGAGATTTCATTTCGATAGTAACTTGAGTAGATGAAAACCGAAAGCTAGTAGTAGTATAAATGACAATTTCAGGAAAGTAAGAACTCACACATTCAAGGAACATACCAATTTAAAGTGGTTCGGTCAAAATGACCTACATCCACTTGTGAAGCCTTCTTCAATGAGGCTCCCAACTTCCACTAGCAAATCACTTTAAAGGGGAAGGACAAATACCCCTCTTACAACCTTTTACAAGTGGTTCACACTCTTACAAATTTTCAACGAGAAAGAAGGAGGTGAACACTCAAGCAATTGAAAACAAGACTTGCTAAAGACTTTGCTAAGGCTTTTATCTCAATCTATTGCTTCTCAAAAGTTATATTCTATGTTGAGAATTGAGGGGTATTTATAGACCCCAAGAGGATTCAAATTTGGGCTCTAAATTTTGAATTCTCTTGGGTTCCCGAAGCTGGCGGTGCCACCGCCTGTCAATGTCATATTGATCGTTTACAAGTGGTGCCACCACTTGTCGGTGGCGGTGCCACTGCCGGACCTCTCGGGTTTTGGGTGGTGCCACCGCCTAGACTATTTCAACTCACTAGTTGAGCTCCAAACTTGGCCCAAACCAGTCTGAACTCGGGCCTAATTGGCCCCTAACCGGGTTATAGGATTAACCCTTAATCCTAACCCTAATTACATGCAAACTACCAAATAAGATATGGTCCTAAGCAAGTTTTTAACCAGCAACATCGAGTTTCCTTTCGGTGAGCTTTTTGGCGAACTTCCGGTGGACTTCCGATACACCCTTGGATTTCTTCCGGCGGACTCCCAACAGGCTCCTAGTCTTGTGGCGAGTTCAGCGAGTCTTTGGCAAGTAGCCAAACCTTCTCGATGATCTCCGTGAACCTCCGACGATCTCTCCGGCGGACTTCCGAAGACTTCGGCAACTCCCCGATTTCTTCTCGGTTGGTTCCGACAGCACTTCCGACGATTCTTCTGACTTTCGATGGACTCTCGAACACCCATCGAACTTGACTCCAGTAGACTTGCTTTATGTCTTCAAGCTATCGTAGTTAATCCTGCACAAGTAAAGCAAAACTTTGATCTAGACAATTACTCCTAAGCAATTAATCATGTTGTCCGACATGTCATTGGTCCCTTGACACTTCGTCCGATTCTTCGACGCATTGTCCTCTCTTGCGGCCTATTGCCTAATCGGCTAGTTGACTCCGCAACTCCGATATCCTAGGCGCAATACCCACTCTTCTTGGCCTGATGCCTGAATCCACGGCCCGAAGCCTTCTATCGATACGTCGACCGATCCACCGGCCCGACGTCCAATCTTCTGACATGTTCCTCCGGCCCAACATGATTTTCCTGCTTTAATTGTCTCATCCTGATCGAAGCATCCTGTGTCACTCAAAACACAAATAAAATCATAAACACATATCAAGTGGTTTCATCATCAAAATATGAGATTCAACAATATCTCCCTTTTTTATGATGACAACCACTTGATGACGGAGTTAACCTTAACTCCTGGAGTTTAAACAAACTCCCCCTATCAATTTGCCATATTGATAAAAACTCTTGGATTCAAAAATCTAAGCAACATGTCATAATCAAATCATGCATGTCATCAACTTACTTCTCCCCCTTTATCATCAACAAAAAGGAGAAGTCCCAACTCTTATGTGTTTAGAGATAAAAAGTTCAAATCATTGCATAATAAACATAGTATCATAATGCAATCTAGCAAATAAAGATGTGCAAGTTTTATCATGTTTGCTTTTCTTAAGATAGTAACTGTTTGCTTCTCTTTAGACTACAAGCTAGCAATTTTTACGATATGCAAGTTTTACTACATACAAGCTAGCAAAAATTTCAAAAGTAAATACAAGATAGCATTTAAAGAAATTTTTTTCTTTAAATGCTAGAGCTATGAACACTTTATTTTGCGCCTTAGACAATAATGAATTCAATCGGATTTCTACTTACGAAATGGCTTTTGACATTTGGCACACACTTGAAATCACACACGAAGGCATTAGTAAAGTTAAAGACTCTAAAATAAATATTTTGATGCATAATTTTGAATTATTTTGTATGGAACCAAGCAAGACTATTGGAGACATGTACACCCGTTTTATGGATATTGTCAATAGTCTAAAAGCTCTTAGTAAAAGTTTTTCAAATCTTGAACTTATGAATAAAGTTTTACGATCACTTTCTAAAAATTGGGATTTGAAAGTAACGACAATACAAAAATCAAAGGATTTGAACTATTTTTCAATTGAAGAACTTATTGGGTCTTTAATGATATATAAAATGAGTTGTATGACACAAAACAAACATGAGAACAACCTTCTAAAGTATAAGATGGAAAGGATTTAGCACTTGGAACAATAGAATACCACTTGAGCGATAACTTACTTTATGCTCTAAATTAGAAAGTAATTTATATTTACTTTATGCTTTTCATTTACATTGTAAAATAATTTCTTACTCTCACTACTCTCGTTACTATTACGAATGTGTTTTCAAGTTAACATCTTTCCGACATGAGCTTTGTCGAATAAAGTTTTCAAATCATCATAATTTTTACAAAAGCACTAATTCACCCCCTCTTAGTGTCAAAATAATCCAAACACATGTTTTGATGAAAATTAAAAAAAGAGAAAAATAGGAAAATACCAAACTATTTAGATTCTGAATAAAACAAAAAAATAAAAAAATCTTGAAATTAGAAAATATATTATAGAAATCTACCTAGTTTTAAATGAAAACTTTTCTAAAAATTTCAAAGCATTTGGATCATTTTTTAGGTTGATACTGTGATTTTAGAGTCCTAACCAAAATAAGGGTATCATATACTAAGAGTTAACTTTTGTGGATCATACTTTTATCATAAGTTATTGATTTATTTAGAAGCTTAAATATAAAAAAATATTACATGAATCAATCATATTTTGGTGAAAATGGGAAAGAAGAAAATAAAAAAAATCAAACTATTCAGACTCTAAAAAAATAAGATAAATATTTAAAAAAATTAAATTAGATATTTTGTTATAGAGGTCTATCTAGTTGCAATTGAAAGATTTCATACCACCATTCCTTGAGGTTGATATACTGATTTGTCATCCAATCAAAAATTAAGGTATTGTATATTAAGAGTTGACTTTTGCAGATCATATTTTTGCCATAGTTTGGTGACTTATTTAGAAGTTTAAATATTAAATAATATTATATGGATCCATCATGTTTTGATGGAAATGAAAAAATGATGAAGAAAATAAGAAAACATCAAACTATTTAGATTCCAAAAAAAAAAAAAAAGCATAAAAAAATTTTAATTAGAAAATGTATTATATAGGTTCATTCGGTTACAATGGACCTTTCCTAAAAATTTCATATCATATAAACCACTCTTTGAGGTTGATGCTTTGATTTTGGGGTTCAATCAGAATCAAGGTATTGCATACCAAAATTTGACCCTTTTTTATCATAATTTTATCATAGTTTGTTGACCTATTTAGAAGCTCAGTTGTCAAAAAAAAAAAAATTGCAAGGATCTATCATGTTTTGGTGAAAATAAGAAAAATGATGAATAAAATAGGAAAACACCAAACTATTTAATTTTGAAAGAAATAAAAAAATATCAAGAAATTTTCTAAATTAAAAAATTTGTTATAGAGGTTCATGTGGTTGCAATTAAAAGCTTTCCTAAAAGTTTTATTAGTATTTGGTACAAATGAAAAAAAAGATAGAGAAAATAAGAAATGTACTAAATTGTTTTGATTTTTAAAAAATTGAAAAATCTAAAAATTCTCTAAATTAGAAATTTTTTAGAAAGGTTCATCTAGTTGTAACTGAAATTTTTTTCTAAAAATTTCATAGCATTTGAACTATTCCTTAAGGTCAATATTATGATTCTAGGTTCAACCAAAATTAGAATATTATATATCACAAGTTGACTTTTGTTGGTTATACTTTTGCTATAGTTTGTGGACCTATTTAAAAGGTCAAATATCAAATGACATTACATAAATCTAAATTTTTACCATCATTCATTTGTGGAATTTAAAATTTTAAAACTATTATAACCTAATATATTGTTATATTGGTTCATGTTTAGAAATATTATATACTTGTATATTTAATGATCTCATTGTAGGGATGATCCACTTTCCGATGAAATATTTTTTATTCTTGATGAGATTGATATTCATTAACTATGTGAGATATCATCTTTGGGTAAAAGTCAATTGCCAAATAGCTTTGGTTTTGACACTCATACTCTAGTCTAATGACCCATTTTATTGTGATGAAGATGATAATAGTAGTGATATCTTTCAAAATAAATTAGTTGAAAAAAGAATACAAGAAGAGGTTGAAGGTGATACTAATTCTAATAATTTTGATGCATTAGATATTATTGGTGGATAATTTATTTTAAGTGAGGACATGTATGATAATATTGAATAAGTGCTTATTGAATATGATTACAAGTAAGATGATAGTGTGTTAAACGTATAAGAAAATTTAGGGCCACATCATATATATATAGTAAAAAAACATAAAACAAAAATCTCAAATTTTCTAAAAAATGTTCATCATCTTACAAAGATTAGTATGCAAAAACTTACAGAATTGAAAACCATGTGTGAGATAGTTACATTACCTAGGGAGATCATATATTCCTAAATTTCTACAGATCTATGAGAGAAGATGAAGGAGGTCAAGCGTCCTCCTCTCTAGCGGTGATCCACATGGTAAGGGCTATGAAGATACTTCTCAAATCACAGCCCAAATCTCCACACTTGTTGGCTGAGGAGGAAAAAGTGAGAGGAGAATAGGAGGTGGCAACCAAGAAACCTATCCTATAGTTATTTAGTTCTCTCATATTTATAGAGGTCCCCTATCAACTTAACCTTAATGGATCATGCTCTATTAGGTACTAGATTTCCATCCAACTACCCAAGACTCTTAGATTAGTTGGTCTCTACCCAATAATCTATCATTGGCTCTTATTTGATCTTTATCCATAGGATCCAATAATTCAGGAGCTTATTGGATATCCAATAAGATTGGGGCTCCGTAGATATCTCATATTCGAACCTCTACTAATCACAACATCTACCATATATGTGTGACTCTTTAGTCTCAATATCGAGCTGGCTATAAGTCATACCTATCAAAACTCTTTTTTTCTAAGTGAATTATTATCTCTATAATAATTCACTTGACTCAACGACTATGAACATACTAAGCCACTACGCAAAGTCCCCAAATGATATAGGGGAATCTAATTTTTTGGATCTATTTATCCTCAATTATCGTATACCTATAGTCCCTCATCTATCTAATATCTTAGAAACTATACACCGGGCATGGTGTTATCTAATATCTCGGACAACTCTTTCTCTCTCAATTCAAATGACCTTGGCCAAGGATTTGTACGAGCAAGAACACGTAGGATATTCCTCTCATGATATCAAGAGCAAATGATCCTCTATCAATACTCAATAACCCTCATAAGGTTGGCTGCCACTCCCAACAACCGACTGTGCTAGATTTGAAACTTCCAAACCTATAAGTCTGGTATCAAATAGTGGAGTACTCATATAGGACATTCTTTGTATCTCAAGTCTAAGGACTAAACATACAACTAGGACTATGAAATCACTATTTGACGTCAGGTATCATTAACCATCTAGCATTCCATAAACAGATCAATTAGTAAACTCATTCTCCAATGAGCACTTGCACTGTATCTCTAGTGTCCTCACACGAGTAGTATCGAGATCAGCTACATTCATCATATAGATAAATATATAATACATATGTCTATTCGGTTATCTCGATGTCTTTTTGAGTAACCTATCACCCGAATTATTTAGGGTCTATGTTTAAAAGCGAATTAGTCTCATTATTGTGATCTCATCATGATTTGATTCCTATTATACAGATCCACGGATATCACAATATATAAATACAATAAGCAATATAAAGTGAGAAAATACTATAATAATAATAAACAAAAAGACTACTTATCATGTCACACATGTCATCACTCACGTGATTGGCTTTTAGGGCACCTATGACTAGCAAAACGTATCATTTTTTTATATTGAAGATAATGATTGTTCTTGTAATAATCTTTTTGTTGGTTTGGTATGCTATTACGAAGTCTCCAAAATTATTTTATTATATTTTTTATATATACTATTTTATAATCCAAATAATGTCTTTGTACATGTATTTTGAGATAGGGATAAATTTTAAAAAGCTTTGTAAAACTATGTGATTGGAAGAAACTTTTAAGATCAAACATGTTGCAACTAGAAGTTATAAGATAAAAGTAAAATATAAAGTTTTCGATTGCTAATGGATGATAGTAGCTGGAATTGATAGTTTTAGAATTACCAAGTTTTATAAAGAGCATAAATGTAATTTTCCAAGATTAAGTAGCAATCATAAGGAATACAATAGTTCTTTCACTACAGTTTTTATCAAATCAGGGATCAAGATACGGCAAATATTGATTATATTCTAAAAATGATTATTATTGATATTCAAAAAAAATTGGAGTTAATGTGTCAAACAAAAAGGTTTATCCTTCGTAGGAACTTACACTTAATGAGATTCGTGGTGATTTTAACTAGTAATACAATGATATAAATCCAGTTCTATAGGAGTTAAAAATATATGACTATGAGACTCATGTTCAAATTCCAATTTTATTCAAAAATTATTTTCAAAGAATATTTTGAACTTTCAGAGCTTGCCTTCAAAGTTTTCAGATTATATATATGATCTACTTTTGGAATTAATGTTGCATATCTATCAAACAAATATCCTGATGCTTTTGATGGTTATAATACCTGTGACATAGATTGAGTGTAAGGATTTATTAGAGTAGTTCTTGCTTCAATTGAGAATATATTATAGGATATAAAAATTTGATTATTATCAATGTTCAAAATTCAAGAATTCTTTCCGAGATATTCTTAGAAGCATTTCATAGTACATCTATCAAAAAATCTTATGAGCGATGTACGAGATAAAGTTGTGGCAAAGTTATTTAGGTTGTTACTAGAGCCCTAATTATGTATAAGTTTTATGAATATATACAAAATTGAGAGAAAATCACTGAATAGTTTTATATAGATATCTAAAATTGAGAAAGAGAAATGAGCTTTTATTTTCTTTTTTTCTTTATTGTTGTTATACAATATTGATAACAAATGCATAAAAAACTATGAATTCATTGCTCAAAGGATGTTCGTGGCTTACCTATTACCTTTATGATTGAAATAATAAGAAAGGAATATAGTTGAATGATTTTACATTTATTGTGAAATAGTTATTAATTTAAAATTAACTATGACAAGTATCGTAGAGGATGAACTTGTCAATATAAAGGACAAGGGTTGATACTACAGTATCTTTCCACATACTCATACTAAATTATAAATATAGACATCCTCTAAGATATTTATATATTTGGAGAAAAGAAATTATTCATTTCGGCATTTTAACATTTTTAGAATTCCTTATTCTTATGCAATAGTTGCAATTGGATATATAAGTGCTAATTCGTATTTGTTTTATGAAGAATTTTATATAACTGATGCTTATAAATATATCTAAAATGATAAAAAAAATTTATAAGAAACAAATAGTATTGGATATGATGAGAATATGATCGTATTATATTACCTCCAAGAAGTATGGTATAATCTTATAGAAGAAAAAAAGCAAGAATTGAATCAATGTGTCAATAATTTATACATAATCATCGATCATGTAGTCCCCACTTGTATCATAATATTTATGTGCAATAACAATTACATTGGAAATTTGGTTCAGTTTTGGTGGAAATGAAAAGAATATGAAAAAAATAAGAAAAAACAAAAGTATTTGGTTTTTTAGAAAATATAATTTTTTTTAAAATTATAAAATTTGTTATAGAGTTCCATATGGTTGAAATTAAAAACTTTAGGTTGGTACTCTAATTTTGGGGTCCAACCAAAATCAAAATATGGAATACAAAGATTTCACTTTTTTGGACCAACTATTGCCTATAGCAACCAAAATTATGATATTGAATATCAAAGTTGATTTTTTTGAGACTGACGTTTTACCATAGCTTAGAGACACATTTAGTAGCTCAAATATTAAAAAATATTGCATAAAGGCATCACATTTTAATGTAAATGAGAAAATTATGGAGAAAATAGAATAACCATATATTATTAAGATTCTACAAAAATTAGAAAATATCAAAAAAATTAAATTAAAAAAATTATTATAGAGGCATATGTTGTTGTAATTAAAAGTTTTCTTAAATTTCTTATTTAGAGTATTCCTTATGATTGATACCCTAATTTTATAGCACAACCAAAATCTGGATATAACGGGAGTTGATTTTTTTAGACCAAATTTTTATCGTAGTTTATGAATATATTTAAAAGCTCAAATGTTAAAAAATATTAGAACAATATTTTGATGAAAATAAAAAATGATGGAGAAGATAGAAAAAATATAAACTATTCAGATTCTAAAAGAAAAAATAGTGAAAAAAAAATGTAAATTAGAAAATTTATCATAGATGTCTGTTTTAAATTGAAAGTCTTCCTAAAAATTTCATATTATTTGAACCATTCCTTGAGGTCAATACTCTAATTTTGAAGTCCAACCAAAATCTAAGTATCATATACCAAAAATTGACATTTCTAGATCAAATTTTTACTATAACTTTGGGATATATTATGAAGCTCAAATATCAAAAAATATTATATAGATCCATCATGGTTTGATAAAAATGGGAAAAGATTAAAAAAAAAAAAAAACCAAACTATACAGATACTGAATAAATCAAAAAAATATTAATAAAATTCTCTAAATTAAAAAAATTATAGACTTCCATTTGATTGCAATTAAAAGCTTTTTTGAAAAGTATATATTTGGACCACCTTGAGGTCAATATTTTAATTTTGGAGTCTAATCAAAATCAAGATTTGAATAAACTGTCATATACAATGGGATATGACTGCAGAATTGCTTTATAACAACCAACAATTATTTTTTTAATATGTTACAATTGTTCTCATTTGAACAATGTTTATAAATTGTTTTGTACAATTTCAAACTTCACCAAAGTATGTACCAAATCATAGTTCAAACCTTAATTAATTCACCAAACTATACAGATACTGAATAAATCAAAAAAATATTAATAAAATTCTCTAAATTAAAAAAATTATAGACTTCCATTTGATTGCAATTAAAAGCTTTTTTGAAAAGTATATATTTGGACCACCTTGAGGTCAATATTTTAATTTTGGAGTCTAATCAAAATCAAGCATTTGAATAAACTGTCATATACAATGGGATATGACTGCAGAATTGCTTTATAACAACCAACAATTATTTTTTTTAATATGTATACAATTGTTCTCATTTGAACAATGTTTATAAATTGTTTTTGTACAATTTCAAACTTCACAAAGTATGTACCAAATCATAGTTCAAAAACTCTTTACAATTTTAAAATTTCTTTTTTACAATTAAAAATATCACAAATTTCCAAGTTCATGTATACAAACTCAGAATCAAATTTTTAATAAAATCCTAAGTCATCCATAATTGCTCCCATGATATCCAATCAAAAACGCCTCATCTCCCTGTGGGTGGAAATAGCACAATCATTCTTGGAAAAAAAAAGTCCATTAATTAATATACTTCTTCAACGATAAAATACATGCATTGTGTTAAAATATGATAACTTATGAGGCAACTTGCTTCAAACATACTACATTTTTTAACCTCCATCATTTTAGATTTGATGATTGGTGTCATCACGAGATGCAACAATTTTAGAATGGTGTCCTTTGTATTCTTCAATGTATTCATTTGAAATGTTAGAAAACATCATTATTAGAAAAATTATTGATTGAAATAAACCCAATTACAAATTTGATATGTAATGCTCCCAAATCTTCTTATATAGATTAACAATCGAAAGGTGCCAATGCGAGTTCTTTGAATTATGCAGTGTCACAAAAGTATATTTTATTTCTCTAGCATCACGAGTCTTACAGTACTGTATAATTAATTGGGGTTCATGTACTTTGAAATATTTCTTAATAGCACAAATATTAGTGGCCTCAAATGTTTTTACTAAATAAGAAAAATAATTTGAATCCTGAATACAAATGTACTCGAATGTATTCTTCAATATATTACTATCGACGACGCATGAGATTCTTCAAGTGAAAATTTCACATACATCCTTCAAATTAGAATATTGAAATATATATTTCTAACATTATCGTTGTTGGTGAATTGGTGCACCGTGGCTGGTGAGTTAGCATGGCCTGGTCCACGGGTCGATGTCTCGAGCTCGCAATTGATGGGGCGAGGTGTCAGGATTGACCACGTCCGTAGGTCGGGATGCCAACATCATCTGAGAGGAGGGGCCTCTCGGTCGAGACGTTGATACCGTCTTCAGAGAGGGCGTATCGGATTGATTAGGGCGGTCGCGCTCCTGCATAGAAGAAGGCCCTCGTTGGATGGTTCCTGACTTTGGCCCCTCAACGATTGAGTTAGTGGTTGGTTCTCCTTTTTCTTTCCCCCGGCCAAATGTCGATCAAAGGCTTTTATACTATTGTGCAAGGATCGGTCGTACGCAGGTTTGGAGTGGCAACCAATCCCCGAGGGGCGAGATGGTACCTTCATACGGTCGTCGTCCCGGAATGCATGGAACGACGCCATACGGTGCCATCCCGAGCTTTCCGGGACAGGATGTGCTAAGGGGTGCATTGGCACGGATCTTGGCTTGGCGTGTGGAGGTGCTCCTTGTGCTGACTTGGTAGGGACGTGGTGCGGTATTGGTTGTGACGTGGCTAGGGCCCAAAATATGCCTTATCACTTCTCCCCCCCCACTAAGGCGTGCCATAGGGTCCTTGCAGAAGGGCGAGGGGCACGCCTAGCTCGTAGGAGTGCCGCATGTGGACTGATTGCTCATGGAGAGTAGTTGAGCTGGTCCGTTGCGGGGCTGCTCGGCAGGTTGTGCTTCATACTTTAGGGAGGGTTGGAACTGTTGGCCAAGCATATGAGTTCGGGCAGGGTTGGACCGACGAGTTGCTAGTCGGGAATCCGAGCTGCACGACCTGGGCAGAGATAACCTGTTAGCTAAGCAATTGAACTCGGGCTCGGGTTTGGACTGACGAGTCGCTAGTCAGGAGGTCGAGCTGTACGACTCGGTCAAAGACTGAACCTGTTGGTTGAGCAATAGAACTCAGACTCAGATTTAGACTGACGAGTCGCTAGTCGAGAGGCCAAGCTGTGCGACTTGGGCAAAGACTAAACTTGTTGGCCGAGCAATTGAACTCAGGCTCAGATTTGGACTGATGAGTCATTGGTCGGGGGATTCGGGCAAAGATTGAACCTATTGGCTAAGCAATTGAACTCGGGCTTAGATTTGGACTGACGGTTGGTCTGAGGACTCAGGTAGAAACTGAACCTGTTGGCCAAGAAACTGAACTCCGGCTCGAGTTTGGACTTATGAGTCGCTAGTCGAGAGGCTGAGCAGCGTGACTCGTGCAAAGACTAAACCTATTGGTCGAGCAACTAAACTCGGGCTCAGATTTAGACTAACGAGTCACTAGTCGGGAGGCCGAGCTACACGACTCAAGCAAAGACTGAACCTATTGGTGGAGCAACTGGACTCGGGCTCGGATTTGGACTGATAAGTTATTGGTCGGGAGGCCAAGCTGCATGACTCATGCAAAGACTAAACCCGTTGGCCGAGCAACTGAACTCGAGCTCAAGTTTGGACTAACGAGTCGCTGGTCGGGAGACCGAGCTACGTGACTCATGCAAAGACTAAACCCATTGGCCGAGCAACTGAACTTGGGCTCAGGTTTGGACTGACAAGTCATTGGTCGAGAGGTCGAGCTGCGCGATTTAGGTAAAGACTAAACCTATTGGTCGAGCAACTAAACTCGGACTCAGATTTGGACTGATGAGTCGCTGGTTGAGAGGCCGAGCTGTGTGACTTGTGCAATGACTGAACTTGTTGGTTGAGCAACTAAACTCGGGCTCGGATTTAGACTGACAAGTCACTGGTCGGGAGGCCGAGCTGCATGACTCGGGCAAAGACTGAACCTATTTGCTGAGCAATTGAACTCGAGCTTAGGTTTGGACTGACGAGTCGCTATTTGGCGTGGCCGCTGGGTAGCGTGCCAAAATACACGTGCGATAGCGTGCAAGCGTGTCCAAGTGCTCATGTCGAGCGAGGTGACCCAGGTCCTAGTGGGAAACTTCCCATGACAAGGGGCTTCTAGCGGGAGCTTTGAGACTGGGAAATCTGGGGGGATCCAAGGAGTTATGGCGGGTTTTAAATGCCGCAATCATCTCTTTCCTCGGGGAGCCCAAACGTCAGCTTTGGGGGTGGCGAGTTTCATCTTTATAAACCCCTGATTGTGGAAAGTGGTGGCATTGCTCTGTTGCTGCTTTCCTTGCTTACAACTCAGCTTGCTACTCGTTGCTTTGAGGTTGGGATGTCTTCGTCCTCTTCTCCCCCCTCTTCAAGTCGATCAGTTTCCGAGATCAATAGCTTAGGCTCCAGTAGTTGTAGGGTAGAGGTGATTAGTTCTTCATCGGGTGGCTCGACCCCAACTGATTTAAGGGCCTTTAGCTCTACAAGTGATTAAGTCATGGAACGACGTTGACTCAGTGGTACCCGAGAGCCTACTAGGTCCGATCCGGGATCATTACAGTATCCGGAGGATTATGAGCTTCACGCTCCACGTCTAAGTCAGCGTCCTTATGACCCATTTCCCAATAGGTTCGAGCTGACCATGGACACTATAGAGGCGGGGCTACGTTTTCCATTGCACCCGGTCATCCAAGAATACCTCCATTAGTGAAGGATTTCCCCGTTCCAGATGGCGTCGAACTCCTAGCGCTATCTGGTGATTTTCCTCGAGGAGTGTTGGGGGGCAGGGATCGAATCGACCCGAACTCTCTTCTTGGCCTGCTTTCGCCTGTGCAAGGGGATGGGTGGGTACTACTTAACTGCTCGAAGTGGATTCAAGATTAGTGGGGCTCTCTCCAACAACAAGGGGTGAAAGGTCCGATACTTCTTTATGAGTTGCAGTCGGGGGTTGGAGTTTTGCTTTGGGTGGACCTCCGGGCGATCAACAACGTTCCTCCTTTTCTTTTGCACGAAGAGGCTGAGTGCGTGGAGCGACTGAGAGAAATCTTCCCCTCCTCTCGAGCCATCAAGGGGATGACCGAGAGGTGGTTGGCTGATGTAGGGCTAAGTCTGGCTACTATGGGTACGATCAGATTCGTGCTCGGGGTGCTTTCTTTCTTTTTTCTTTTCCTAACATCTCACCGATCATGCCTTCATTTTGCAAAAGATGGTGAACCTCTAGATTCTGAAGGGGATGCCTTGTTCTGTGACCGTGGCGCAGTCGACCCGAGACCACGAAGGATCCGGCTCTAGGGCCCCCTCGAGAAAGGGGACACTAGCATGTAGGTCGAAGTCGCCCGGGGATTCGGAGGTGGGTCGGCCGAAGAAGAAAGTCAAGGTCAGCACCCGGAAGGTCTTGGAAATTACAACAAACAATGGAAAGGTGGTGCTAGGGACTGGTGAGTCGGGTGGAGGCCTCCAGGGCAAGGTCTCTACGCACGTACGGGATAAGCATCTACATACTTCCAATCCTTTGGTTAGAATGTTTCAGAAATGGATGCATTCAAGTTGCTAGTTGGAGAAGGGGTTTCATTTAAATTCAAAGAATTGAAATTAACATCATCATTAAAATTATTTTTCTTGATTTTGGAAATCTCATTGAAAACAACATGAATGGATTCTTCTATAATTAAAGTTCTTTTATTGAAGATACAAAAAGCTTTAGAAACCGAAGAATAACCAAGGAAAATTCCTTCATCGGATTTAGCATCAAATTTTCCTAAGGCTTCTTTTTCATTCAATATAAAAACACTTATACCCAAAAACTTTAAAATATGAAACATTGGGTTTTTTGTTGTTCCACAACTCATAGGTAGTTTTGGTGAGTAAAGGTCTTACTAGAACTCTATTCAAAATATAGCATACAGTGTTTACGGCTTTGGCCCAAAAATATTTGGGTAGGCTATGTTCATTCAACATGGTTCTCACCATTTCTTGTAAATTTCTATTTTTTTCTTTCTACTACTCCATTTTGTTGAGGATTTCTTGGAGTAGAGAAGTTGTGATTGTATCCAATAAATTCACAAAATTCTTGGATATCACGGTTTTGAAATTCACCACCATGATCACTTCTAATTGACGAAATCATAGAACCCTTTTCATTTTGGACAAGTTTGCAAAACTTGGTAAAATATCTAAAGCATTCATTTTTGTGTTTTAAGAAATAAGTCCATGTATATCTACTATAGTCATCTACAATGACGAAGGCATATTTTCTACCTCCTAGGCTTGATGTAGAGATAGGTCTAAACAAGTTCATATGGATCAATTGTAAGGGCCTAGAGGTGCTTATTTGATTCTTAGATTTGAAACTACCCTTAATTTATTTTCCTAATTGACAAGCATCACACACATTATCTTTGATGAACTTGATATGAGGAATTCTTCTTACAAGTTCTTTGGATGATATTTGAGTGATTAGTTTCATGCTAGTATGACCTAATCTCCTATGCCAAAGCCAAGCATCCTCATTCATATGATGTGTTTTTGTGTGATTTTTCAATGATGCAAGCATTAGATTTGAATTTAACAATATATCCTTTATCACATAATTGACTAATGCTCAAAAGGTTATGTTTTAAACCATCAACTAACAAAACATCTTTAATAAAGAAGTTTGATTTATTACCTATGGTTCCTTTGTCAATGATTTTACCCTTGTTGTTGTCTCCGAAGGTGACATAGCCTTCGTCTATGCTAGTGAGCTTAGAGAATTGAGATGGATCTTCGGTCATATGCCTTGAGCATCCACTATCAAGGTACCATCTTTTGCTCCTAGCTTATGATGGTATATGTTTCTACAAGAAAAGATGATTTTTAGGTACCAATTTACTTTTGGGTGACTCAAAAACTGATCTACATTGTTTATCATGTTGCATAGAATTTATCATGGTTCCTTTAGGAACCCAAATCAGTTTGGTCATACTAATTTTCTTGAATGGACAATGATAAGTTTTATGTCCATGTTTGTAACAAAAGTTGTATTTGCTTTGGTGTCGAACATGTAAGATAGGGCCTTTTATGAAGGTGGTTAGATTTTGGTGAGGACTTCTCACAAATCTGATTCCACTTCTTTTAGGAACATGACCCTTATTTGTAAGGATCATATTCAAAGACTTGCTACCAACCTCAAATTTCTTCAAGGTGTCCTTAAATAGTAAGTTCTCATTTTGGAGAGTTTCTAGATCATGGCATTTTTTACATGAAGCTAAACTATCATGATATTCAATTTTTAATTTATCAAAATTACAAGTAAGACTATCATATTCCTTTTTTAGAAATTTATATTTTCTACTAATAGTTTTGCATTTATCAAATAAGTCGTGGAAGGCATTTAATAATTCATCAAATAATATATCTGCATCAATTAAATTCATTACCTCATCTTTGATGGCCATTAGGGCATAATGAGCAACTTGTTCGGTGTTGGACTCCTCTTCTTCGGATGCGCTTGAGTCATCCCATGTTGCTTTGAGCGCCTTCTTCTTTGGTGTTCTCTTCTTAGCTTAGGGACAATCACTTTTGTAGTGTCCTGGCTTCTTGCATTCGTAGCAAATAACTTGGTCCTTTTTGGGTTCAAATTTATTTTTTGTGTCATTTTTAAACTTGTTTCTTTTAATGAATTTTTTGAATTTCCTTGTTAGAAGTGCCAAGTCATCGTCACAGTCTTCATCACTTGAGTTTTCTCTCAAGTGGTCTTTGAAAGTTCTTAAGTGTCATATCCTTTCTGTTCTTTGGAAGGATATCTTCTTGCTCTTCATGAGCTTTGCAAGTCATTTCGTAGGTTATTAATGACCCAATTAATTCTTCAAAAGGGAAGTTGTTTAAATCTTTAGCCTCTTGAATAGTAGTGACTTTAGGGTCCCAACTCTTAGGAAGGGATCTTAGAATCTTATTTACGAGCTCAAAATCCAAAAAACGTTTACTGAGTCCTTTTAGACCATTGACGACATCCATAAAACGGGTATACATGTCACCAATAGTCTCACTCGGTTTCATTTGGAAAAGTTCAAAAGAATGTATCAAAAGATTGATTTTTGACTCTTTCACTCTAGTTGTGCCTCCATGAGTCACTTCGAGTATATGCCAAATATCAAATGCAGTTTCACAAACCATAACATGATTGAACTCATTTTTATCAAGCGCACAAAATCAGGCATTCATAACTTTTGCATTAAGAATGAAAATCTTTTCTCCAATTCATTCCAATCGATTATTGGAAGAGAAGACTTCGAAAATCCATTTTCGACAAGATTCCAAAATTCAAAATCTATTGAAATAAGGAAGATTCTCATTCGGGTCTTCCAATAAGTGTAGTCCGTCCCATTGAACATGGGTGTACGTGTAATAGAGTGGCCCTCTTGATTTCCATCATATGCCATCTCTCTTGGGTTTTAATCCGATTGAGAGTTAACCTCGCTTTGATACCAATTGTTAGGATCAAGAGCATTAAGAGGGGGGGGGGGGTGAATCAGTGCAGCGGAAAACTTTCGACAATTTAAAACTACATTTGTATGATAAAAAATGATTTCGATGCGAAAGCTGATTCGGAAAGTTCTTTAACTTAAGATCAAGTGAAGTGCAGTTAAAGTAAAGCTATGGAGGCAGTTTGCAGTTAAGATAGAGAACAGAATATAAATGCAAACTGAGATTTAGAGTAGTTCAGTCAATCTTGACCTACATCCACTTTTGGCTTCCTCCTCTAATGAGGTCACTGACGTCCACTAGAGGCATTCCTTCAATAGGCGAAGGCCAACCACCCTTTTACAGTTTCACTCCTTTTGACGAGCTTAAGAGATAACCCTTACAGATTTTTCACTCCTCTCTTGAATGATCAAAACTTAGAAGAAAAGAGGGAGAAGAACTTTTGCCCTTTACAACACTTTTGAGCTCTAAAAATCACAGAGTAAAATCAAGCTTTCGGTGCCCTTTCATGCAAGAAAGAGTGGGGTATATATAGGCCCCAAACTGGTTTGAATTTGGAGCTCAAAAATGTCATATCCCGGATTTCCAAGGTCCTGGCGGTACTATCGCCTGACAGAGCTCGGAGACCGAGCTCAGGTGGTACCATTGCCTGACAGGGGCGGTACCACCACCCAGCCTCACTCGGAGACCGAGCCCAAGCAGTGCCACCGCTTGACATGGGCAGTTCCACTACCCAGCTTTCTTGGGAGACTGAGCTCCTGGGCGGTGCCACCGCTGGCTAGGAAATCTGGGTCTGAATGGGCTGATCCATTCGACCCAATTTGGGTCTGTCAAGGGCCTAATTGCCCCAAGATTAAGTTAATGGGATCACCTCCCATTTCTAACTTAATCATCATGCTAACTACGATATTTTTAAGACATTTACTGTAACTTGCTCCGGTGCGTCAATCACTTCTTCCGGTGAGCTTCCGGTGAACTTTCGATGAACATCCAACGAACCCTCGGCGATGCTCCGGCGGACTTCCGGAAAACTCTTGGACTTGTGATGATCCACTTTGTGAGTTCCGATGAGCTTCTTTGGCAAGCTCCTGGACTTTTCGGATTTATTCCCGTAGAACCTCCGACGACTGTCCGAACTTCCGTCGAACTCTCGAACCCCTAACGTGATCATAGTCTTGACTCCGGCGCAACTCCTACTATATATCTTACTTTCATCGTAGTTAATCCTACACACTTATCTCAACATATGGATTGAATAACAAATGACAATTGACTTCATCATCAAAATCTAAGATTTAACAACGACAAGGAGATACTCGCAATTATGCATGTGATGATCAAATGGAGACCATACTTGATTGGGTGACACTTTTAAATCAAGACTGACCATAAAAACCTAAAATATTTCTTGGAGCAAAAGATATCTTCCCCTAAGCAACAAAAATAGGTAATAAAACCTCTTGGATATGACTATGAAATAACTTACAAAAAGGAAAAAGAGAATGTTGTTGCAGATGCGCTTTCACGACTACCCGAGCAAGCTGAATTTTCGGTCGTTTCATTTTCGACCAACGACTTCCTTGAGGATATTAAGAGGGAACTACAAGATAGAGACAAAATACTAAAGTCGCTAAAAGATAATCTTACTATAGCTCAAGCATGGATGAAATAACAATATGATCAACACAAAGGTGAAAGAGAATTTTCAGTAGGAGATTGGGTCTTCCTACGACTCTAGCCATATAAGGAAACATCAATCCAAACCAAAGCATCTATGAAGCTTTCACCTCGGTTCCATAGACCCTACCAAATTTTGGAGCGCATCGAAGCGGTAGCATACAGATTGGACTTACTCGCCAGCTCACGAATCCATCCAGTCTTCCATGTATCATGTTTAAAGCTCAAGTTGGGACAAAATGAGATAGCTCAAAGCCATCTACTAGATATGACTACCCAAGGAGAACTCCAGACCTAGCCAAGTGCCATTATTGATCAACAGATCTTGACTCGACGACAATGACCCACTACTAAAGTGCTAATATAGTAGGTGAACCTACCAACAGAAGATGCCACTTGGGATAACTATGATGACTTGAAGATCAAATTCTCAGAATTTATGAATCATTAGCCTCGAGGACAAGGCTAATTTGAAGAGGGCGGGTCTATTAGTGTTAGGATCGGAGCGGCACTAAGAGGGGGGTGTGAATTAGTGCAGTGGATTAAAACGTCGGTTTTGGAAACTTTTTCGTACGATAAAAACCGAACTCGGAAGTGCTTAACTTGAAAGCGTGTTCGTAAAGGTGTGTAGCAAAAGTAATAAGGAAGTAAAGCACATATGAAGGTTTGCAGTAAGGTAAATAGCAATAAGTAAATGCAAACCAGAAAACATGTCAATTTTAATGTGGTTCAGTCAAAATGACCTACATCCACTTATGAAGCCTTCTTCGATGAGGCTCCCAACTTCCACTAGCAAATCACTTTGAAGGGGAAGGACAAATACCCCTCTTACAACTTTTTACAAGTGGTTCACACTCTTACAAAGTTTCAATGAGAAAGAAGGAGGTGAACACTCAAGCAATTGAAAACAAGACTTGCTAAAGACTTTGCTAAGGCTTTTATCTCAATCTATTGCTCCTCAAAAGTTGTTATCTCAGCTGAGAATAGAGGGGTATTTATAGGCCTCAAGAGGATTCAAATTTGGGCTCCAAAATTTGAATTCTCTTCGGTTCCCGAAGCTAGCGGTGCCACCGCCTGTCAGTGGCGGTGCCACCGTCTGTCAGTTGTGACACTGATAGTGTACTAGGTGGTGCCACCGCCCAGTCCAGCGGTGCCACCGCCAAGCTCTCGGGTGCTGGGCGGTGCCACCGCCTGGCTATTTCAGCTCACTGGTTGGGCTCCAAACTTGGCCCAAACCAGTCCGAACTCGGGCCTAATTGGCCCCTACTTGGGTTATAAGATTAACACCTAATCCTAACTCTAATTAACATGCTAACTATGAATTTAAAGACATTTCCTAAGCTATTACAAAGTCCACAAGTCAAGACTTCTTCCGGCGAACTTCCGGCGATCTTCTGAGAAACTCTCGGAAACCATTCTGCGGACTCCCGGCAAGCTCCTAGACTTCACGATTTGATCTTGGCGAGTTCCGATGAGCTTCTTTGGCAAGCTACGATCTTTCTCGATGAGCTCCGCGAACTTCCGACGTACATTCTGGCGAGCTTCCGAAAACCCTTCGGCAAGCTTCCTACTCATTCTCGGCTAATTCCGGCAGCATTCCCGACAAACCTTCAGACTTCCGTCGGACTCTCGAACTCCCAATGAATCCTTCGCGCTTGACTCTGGCACTTTGTTTTGCTTTATGTCTTCATCGTTATCGTAGTTAATCCTACATACACAAGCCAAAACTCTACTCCGATCTAGACAATTATTACAACGTGAATTGACATTCTGTTGCCCGGCACGTCATTGGTTGGCGCTTCGTCCGATTCTTCAGTGCATCGTCCACTCTTGCGGGTTGTTGCCCAATCGGCGGTTGACCTCCGCAACCCCGATATCCTAGGTGCAATTTCACTCTCCTTGGCTCGATGCCCGACGTCCGAAGCGTTCTACCATCCAATATCTTAACGTGATCTCCTCCGGCGCAACGTCAATTCCTCCTGCGTCAACTGTCTAATCCTGATCGAGTAGACCTGCATCACTCAAAATGCAGTTAAACATCTAAACACAATCAATTAGTTTCATCATCAAAATCCGAGATTCAACAATCTCCCCCTTTTTTATGATGACTACCGGAGTTAACCTTAACTCCCCGGAGTTTAAACAAACTCCCCCTTGTCAATATGCCATTGATAGAACACTTGGATTATCCCAAATCCAAGCAACATTCATCACATGTTATGAAAAACATTTAAACCATCATGCAAATATATAAAATATTCAATTCAATGCATGAAGTCATCAATATACTTCTCCCCCTATGTCATCAATGTTAGGATCGGAGCGGCACTAAGAGGGGGGGGTGAATTAGTGCAGCGGTAAAAACTACGTCGATTTCTGAAATTTCTTTGTATGTTGAAAACCGATTCCGAAAATATGGTTAGATTGAAAGCGTAGGGAAAAATATTGAAGGCAGTAAGCTATTGAAGGGGTTTGCAGTAAGGTAATAGCAGGAAGTAAATGCAAACCAGAGAAGACGGTAGTTTATAGTGGTTCGGTCAATCGTGACCTACATCCACTCCTCCGATTCCTCTTCCGTCGAGGCCACCGGCATCCACTAACGATCTTCCTTTACTATGCGAAGATCAACCACCTTCTTACACCCCTCTTACAACCTCTTATAAGTGGTTCACCCTTTTACAATGATTTCAATGAAAAGAAAGGAGGTGAACACTCAAGCTATTGAAAACAAGACTTTTCCTAAAGATTTTCTCAACTTCTAGCTTCTCAAAAGGTTGTTGTCTTTGCTGAGAATTGAGGGGTATTTATAGGCCTCAAGAGGATTCAAATTTGGGCTTCAAAATTTGAATTATCTTCAGTTCCCGAAGCTAGCGGTGCCACCGCTTGTCAGTGGCGGTGCCACCGCCTAGTCCAGCGGTGCCACACTCATTTATTTTCAAAATATTCATCATGTTTATTTTTATGAGATTCACATGATTGGTAAAATAAATTCATTAATCTCAATAGGATAGAAAATTCATTTCCATTTCATACAATTGATTTCATGTGAGGGTATTCAAGTCTTTTGTGAAAACATGTATCATCATTTAAAATCGAAAGTGTAAGATTTATTACAATAAAGATCAATAAGGTACTTTTATTTTGATAAAAAATCAATAATACGTAAATCACAAGATTCATCATCATATTTTCAAATTGCACAATTTCAAAACTATACCTTTCATTTTTCATGCATGATACAAATAAATCAATCATCATTATGAGCATATTATACATGATATTCAAGCATTCATGATACATTATTTTGGCAACGTGATCATAGCTTTTCAAATGATGGTATCTAAATGTCAAAGTTCATTACATCCTATCATGCATGATAATTAACTTTTCATTTGTATTTCATGCATAATTTCATTTCATCATATTAGGAATATCAAGAAGAATTAATTGGATGATGAGATGAATATTTTCATGAACACAAGCCATTGCATAAAAATCATATCATGAAGGATTAGAATATGTGTATACCAAAAGGCATGATTTCTTTTTGAAGAACCTCCTCATAAATAATCAAAAGAAAATCTTAGGAGATTGATTAAAGAAAAATCTTGATTCATTATAAAATATCATATATCAAATATCGAGAAATCAAGATAATGATTCATAAAAAATATCACAAGTAATGTTCAAGAGAAAATTCATCATTCATTTTCAATTCATTCAATTTGTCAAATCAACATTTCTTGGGTATGCATGATATCAAAACATGGTTTCAAATCTTCAACATATAACATGTATAAATTTAAAAATCGAAGGGAGAAGGGAAAGAATTCAAAGGTACAAAGATTTCAACCATCTCATAAAGAAATGAAGGATCAATTCATGAATCCAAAATTCTATGAATCATTTCGACAAATCTCCTTTTAAATAATCAAAATGATCGTCAAAGGAAATCTCATGTTATTCCAAGAAATCAATATCATGATTTTGATAAAACTCATTTCAAATTTTAATCATCAAAATCATTTTTCAGGTTCACAAAATTCATAACATAAATAGATTTATAATTTCATTGATAATATATTTTCCCCCTTTTTTAAGTGTTTCATTTTAAGTGATTGATTTCATGTTAGCATGCCTTTTCATTTATGTCAAATAAAAACATGCATCAACGTTTAGGATCGAAAAATGAATTTCGTCATAAAACCATCAAGACCAATAAATCACAAAAATCATCATGTATAACTTTAAAATTTTATACATAAAATCGTTATATCATGGTATCACAACTTTAATATTTTCATTACAACATTAAGCAAGGTTTCATTGAACATAATTTTGAATGATTCTTATAGATACCTAAAACTTCTTTAGTTTTAATTTATATGATTGATTTTATAATAGCATGCTCAAATTTTTGTTCTTGTGTCAAAACCATACATCATGTTTGAAAAACAAAGATAATGTACATAAAAAATATCAAGCCTTCCATACAAAAGCCATGCATCTTCATTGAAAAGCAATATGAAAATCTTCAAAATACACATTCTTGCTTCTCAAGCACATATATAAGATTAATCTCACTAGGTTTACAATCATTAGATTTATATCTAACTTTTTATTCCATTAACATAAAACATGCAATTTTTAAGAAAAATAATTATTAAAAAAAAGAAAACGCATCATGGAAAACATCAAGTAATTTCAAAATAAATTAAGGGAGTTGAGTTACTTACCTTGTAGTCGAAGCCCATCAAAGCCCAATTCGTCGTTTCACCTTTGGAAGTTCTTGATTCATCCTTGGTTGCCTTCCTCTTCTTTGGCCTCTTCCTCCGTTCAAGTTCATTGTTTATTTTAGATTTTTATTTAATGAACTTATTAAGATTTAGTGTTCGAAGTTCAAGTTCATCATTGTCCTCATCACTTGAGTCATCTCTCAAGTGGTATTCATTTGTCCGGAGTTCCAAATCCTTCCTATTCTTTGGAAGGTGGTTCAAGTGCTCATCGGGTTCAAAATGTTTCAAAAGTGTCATTTCATAGATCATTAGTGACCCGATTAATTCTTCTAATGGAAAATCATTTAAATTTTTTGTCTCTTGTATTGCGGTTATTTTAGGATCCCACCTTTTTGGAAGGGATCTTAAGATCTTACTTACGAGATCAAAATTCGAAAAAGATTTACCAAGAACTCTTAGATTATTGACGACATCCGTGAAACGGGTATACATGTCGCCTATAGTCTCGCTTGGTTGCATTCAAAAAAGCTCAAAATCATGCAATAAAATGTTAACTTTCGAGTTTTTGACTCTACTAGTTTCCTCGTGCATGATTTCAAGTGTTCGCCAAATATCAAAAGCCGTTTCGCACGTAGAAATCCGATTGAACTCATTTTTGTCCAAAGCGCAAAATAAAGCATTCATAGCCTTTGCGTTTAAAGAAAAATACTTTTTTTCCAAATCCGACCATTCGTTCATCGGTTTAGAAGGAAGTTGAAAACCGTTTTCAACAATATTCCATAAATCCAAATTCATAGAAATCAAGAAAACTCTCATTCGAGTTTTCCAATAAGTGTAGTCTAATCCGTTAAACAACGGTGGACGAAAAACCGAAAAGCCCTATCGAAAGCCATGAAGAGCCATTTCTCTCGGGTGTAAATCCGAAATGAGAAATACTGGGCTCTGATACCAATTGTTAGGATCAGAGCGGCACAAAGAGGGGGGGTGAATTAGTACAGCGTTAAAAACTACGTCAATTTCTGAAATTTCTTTGTATGTTGAAAACCGATTCCGAAAATATGGTTAGATTGAAAGCGTAGGGAAAAGTATTGAAGGCAGTAAGCCATTGAAGGGGTTTGCAGTAAGGTAATAGCAGGAAGTAAATGCAAACCAGAGAAGACGGTAGTTTATAGTGGTTCGGTCAATCGTGACCTACATCCACTCCTCCGATTCCTCTTCCGTCGAGGCCACCGGCATCCACTTACGATCTTCCTTTACTAGGTGAAGATCAACCTCCTTCTTACACCCCTCTTACAACCTCTTACAAGTGGTTCACCCTTTTATAAAGATTTCAATGAAAAGAAAGGAGGTGAACACTCAAGCTATTGAAAACAAGACTTTTCCTAAAGATTTTCTCAACTTCGAGCTTCTCAAAAGGTTGTTGTCTCTGCTAAGAATTGACGGGTATTTATAGGCCTCAAGAGAATTCAAATTTGGGCTTCAAAATTTGAATTCTCTTCGGTTCCCGAAGCTAGCGGTGCCACCGCCTATCAGTGGCGGTGCCACCGCCTGTCAGTTTTGACACTGACAGTGTACTGGGCGGTGCCACCGCCTGGCTCTCGGGTGCTGGGCGGTGCCACCACCCAGACCGGCGGTGCCACCGCCTGGCTATTTCGGCTCATTGGTTGGGCTCCAAACTTGGCCCAAACCAGTCCGAACTCGGGCCCAATTGGCCCCTACTTGGGTTATAAGATTAACACCTAATCCTAACCCTAATTAATGTGCTAACTACGAATTTAAAGACATTTCCTAAGCTATTACAAAGTTCGCAAGTCAAGACTTCTTCCGACGAGCTTCCAGCGAACTTCCGGCGGTCTTTCGAAAAACTCTCGGAAACCATTCTGCGGACTCCCGACAAGCTCCGAGACTTCACGATTTGATCTTGGCGAGTTTCGACGAGCTTCTTCGGCAAGCTACGATCTTTCTCGGTGAGCTCTGCGAACTTCCGACGAACCTTTCTGCGAGCTTCCGAAAAACCCTTCGGCAAGCTCCCTACTCATTCTCGACTAGTTCCGACAGCATTCCCGATGAACCTTCGGACTTCCGTCGAACTCTCGAACTCCCAACGAATCCTTCGCGCTTGACTCCGGCACTTTGTTTCACTTTATGTCTTCATCGTTATCGTAGTTAATCCTGCACACACAAGCCAAAACTCTACTCCGATCTAGACAATTATTACAACGCGAATTGACATTCTGTTGCCCGGCACGTCATTGGTTGGCGCTTCATCCGATTCTTCAACGCGTCGTTCACTCTTGCGGCTTGTTGCCCAATCGGCGGTTGACCTCCACAACCCCGATATCCTTGGTGCAATTCCGCTCTCCTTGGCCCGATGCCCGACGTCTGAAGCGTTCTACCGTCCAATATCCTAACGTGATCTCCTCCGGCGCAACGTCAATTCCTTTTGCGTCAACTATCTAATCCTGATCGAGTAGACCTGCATCACTCAAAATGTAGTTAAACATCTAAACACAATCAATTAGTTTCATCATCAAAATCTGAGATTCAACAATCAACAAAAAGGAGAAGTCCCAACTCTTATGTGTTTAGATATATGAGTTCTAATCATTGCATAATAAACATAGTATTCAATTTTATCATCATGCAATTTAGCAATTAAAGATGTGCAAGTTTAGCATGTTTGCTTTTCTTGAGACAGCAACTGTTTGCTTCTCTTTAGACTACAAGCTAGCAATTTTTACGATATGCAAGTTTTGCTACATACAAGCTAGCAAAAATTTCGAAAGCAAATGCAAGATAGCTTTCTTGTGTAAGCCCATGATTCTTGCTTCCTATTGCAATTTACAAGTTTTTGAAATATCCAAGTTCAACACATTGCATAATTAACATAATCTCCTAGTTTTATCATTATGTAATTTTGCTATCATCATAGATATGCATGGTAGTATGATAGCAATTTCTATAACATGTATGTTATAGAAATTGTAAGCTAGCAAATTTTATAATATTTTTAGAACGTGCAAGCTAGCAGTTTTGAGATGTTCAAGAAAGCAACCCTTGCTTCTTAAAATATACAAGTTTGCTAGATGTGCACGTTAGCATGTTTTGCTTATTGAGATAGGCAAGATAGTGATGTTCAAGAAGACAACTTTTGCTTCTTGAAATAAGCAAGTTAGCAATTTTTGCTACTTAAGATAGGCAAGCTAGCAATCAAGTTTTTGCATCTTCTTGACTTGTATAAATTAGCTATCTCCCCCTTTGTCATTGTCAAAAAGAAGGGAAGACCCTTTACATCAATTATGACAAAGGTAAGTATCAATCTTATTTGTGCATCATTATCATACGTTAAAGTATTGCATGCATAATACCAAATCATCAAATTCATCAAAATCTCAACATTACTTTCAAGATATTCAAAATGGTATACATAGATTTATCATAAAGTAAATTAATTTTCAATCATCACATAAGGCATTTAAAGAATTTTTGAAACATAGGAGAATGATTAATTTAAGCATGCAATATTTCAATCAAATTCAAGTCATGAATACCAATACTTTCATGTGAGTATCAATTCATGAATACCAAAAGATATTATTTGTGATTCCAATTTTGCAAGATCAAGATGATGATTTAGATAAAACTTATTCAAATCAAATCATTAACTTGAAACTCATAATCAAGTCATCAAAATCAATTTCGAGATTCACAAAATATCATGAAATCATTAATCTCGATCAGATAGGAAAAGCATTTTTTAAGTAATTCTTTTTCATCTAAGCATGCCTTAGTCTTTATATGCCAAATCAAGATAAGCATGAAAGTTCAAGACATAAAGGCAAAATCTTATAAAACAACTCATCAAGCAAGATTTTAACCATCTATTCTCAAGCCATATAAAGAGTAAGTCAAGGATTCAATTATCTCATGTCATGAATTCCAATAGGCATCTCAAATTATCAACATCACATTAAAAAGATATTTCAAAAAGATATAACATGATTGAAGCATAAGTGATTCATTTGTATTATTTCATTCATTCGGAAGATTCTCCTCTTTGGTAAATAAATCTAGGAGAACAACATGAATTAAGGGAGATATAACATGATTGAAGCATTGAACATGATTCATATTTAAAATGTGTCTCATGTCATAAGTATGAATCAAGCATTTGTGAAATCCGAAATCATCCTCAAAGTCACATTCAATAAATTCATACTTGACAAGCATAGATTTATTGAAAAGTCGATAAGATAGAGAATCGCATTTCGTTTTTATAAATTTCTATTCATGTGATTTGCTTCTTATAAGCATGCCTTTACCTTTAATAAAACAAGTGTCAACATTTAAGACGGAAAGGTAAATTTCATAAAATAAATCATCAAGCATTATTCCATGATAACATCCTTTTAATATCTTGATATTCATCATCAAGTATGATTTCAAAAAGTATATTCAATAGAAATCATTAAGACCAAATGTATGATACACTCATTTATTTTCAAAATATTCATCATGTTTATTTTTATGAGATTCACAAGATTGGTAAAATAAATCTAGGAGAACAACATGAATTAAGGGAGATATAACATGATTGAAGCATTGAACATGATTCATATTTAAAATGTGTCTCATGTCATAAGTATGAATCAAGCATTTGTGAAATCCGAAATCATCCTCAAAGTCACATTCAATAAATTCATACTTGACAAGCATAGATTTATTGAAAAGTCGATAAGATAGAGAATCGCATTTCGTTTTTATAAATTTCTATTCATGTGATTTGCTTCTTATAAGCATGCCTTTACCTTTAATAAAACAAGTGTCAACATTTAAGACGGAAAGGTAAATTTCATAAAATAAATCATCAAGCATTATTCCATGATAACATCCTTTTAATATCTTGATATTCATCATCAAGTATGATTTCAAAAAGTATATTCAATAGAAATCATTAAGACCAAATGTATGATACACTCATTTATTTTCAAAATATTCATCATGTTTATTTTTATGAGATTCACAAGATTGGTAAAATAAATTCATTAATCTCAATAGGATAGAAAATTCATTTCCATTTCATACAATTGATTTCATGTGAGGGTATTCAAGTCTTTTGTGAAAACATGTATCATCATTTAAAATCGAAAATGTAAGATTTATTACAATAAAGATCAATAAGGCACTTTCATTTTGATAAAAATCAATAATACGTAAATCACAAGATTCATCATCATATTTTCAAATTGCACAATTTCAAAACTATACCTTTCATTTTTCATGCATGATACAAATAAATCAATCATCATTATGAGCATATTATACATGATATTCAAGCATTCATGATACATTATTTTGGCAACATGATCATAGCTTTTCAAATGATGGTATCTAAATGTCAAAGTTCATTACATCCTATCATGCATGATAATTAACTTCTCATTTGTATTTCATGCATAATTTCATTTCATCATATTAGGAATATCAAGAAAAATTAATTGGATGATGAGATGAATATTTTCATGAACACAAGCCATTGCATAAAAATCATATCATGAAGGATTAGAATATGTGTATACCAAAAGGCATGATTTCTTTTTGAAGAACCTCCTCATAAATAATCAAAAGAAAATCTTAGGAGATTGATTAAAGAAAAATCTTGATTCATTATAAAATTTCATATATCAAATATCGAGAAATCAAGATGATGATTCATAAAAAATATCACAAGTAATATTCAAGAGAAAATTCATCATTCATTTTCAATTCATTCAATTTGTCAAATCAACATTTCTTGGGTATGCATGATATCAAAATATGGTTTCAAATCTTCAACATATAACATGTATAAATTTAAAAATCGAAAGGAGAAGGGAAAGAATTCAAAGGTACAAAGATTTCAACCATCTCATAAACAAATGAAGGATCAATTCATGAATCCAAAATTCTATGAATCATTTCGACAAATCTCCTTTTAAATAATCAAAATGATCGTCAAAGGAAATCTCATGTTATTCCAAGAAATCAAGATCATGATTTTGATAAAACTCATTTCAAATTTAAATCATCAAAATCATTTTTAAGGTTCACAAAATTCATAACATAAATAGATTTATGATTTCATTGATAATATATTTTCCCCCTTTTTTAAGTGTTTCATTTTAAGTGATTGATTTCATGTTAGCATGCCTTTTCATTTATGTCAAATAAAAACATGCATCAACGTTTAGGATCGAAAAATGAATTTCGTCATAAAACCATCAAGACCAATAAATCACAAAAATCATCATGTATAATTTTAAAATTTTATACATAAAATCGTTATATCATGGTATCACAACTTTAATATTTTCATTACAACATTAAGCAAGGTTTCATTGAACATAATTTTGAATGATTCTTATAGATACCTAAAACTTCTTTAGTTTTAATTTATATGATTGATTTTATAATAGCATGCTCAAATTTTTGTTCTTGTGTCAAAACCATACATCATGTTTGAAAAACAAAGATAATGTACATAAAAAATATCAAGTCTTTCATACAAAAGCCATGCATCTTCATTGAAAGGCAATATGAAAATCATCAAAATACACATTCTTGCTTCTCAAGCACATATATAAGATTAATCTCACTAGGTTTACAATCATTAGATTTATATCTAACTTTTTATTCCATTAACATAAAACATGCAATTTTTAAGAAAAATAATTATTAAAAAAAGAAAACGCATCATGGAAAACATCAAGTAATTTCAAAATAAATTAAGGGAGTTGAGTTACTTACCTTGTAGTCGAAGCCCGTCAAAGCCCAATTCGCCGTTTCACCTTTGGAAGTTCTTGATTCATCCTTGGTTGCCTTCCTCTTCTTTGGCCTCTTCCTCCGTTCAAGTTCATTGTTTATTTTAGATTTTTGTTTAATGAACTTATTAAGATTTAGTGTTCGAAGTTCAAGTTCATCATTGTCCTCATCACTTGAGTCATCGCTCAAGTGGTATTCATTTGTCCGGAGTTCCAAATCCTTCCTATTCTTTGGAAGGTGGTTCAAGTGCTCATCGGGTTCAAAATGTTCCAAAAGTGTCATTTCATAGGTCATTAGTGACCCGATTAATTCTTCTAATGGAAAATCATTTAAATTTTTTGTCTCTTGTATTGCGGTTATTTTAGGATCCCACCTTTTTGGAAGAGATCTTAAGATCTTACTTACGAGATCAAAATTCGAAAAAGATTTACCAAGAACTCTTAGATTATTGACGACATCCGTGAAACGGGTGTACATGTCGCCTATAGTCTCGCTTGGTTGCATTCGAAAAAGCTCAAAATCATGCAATAAAATGTTAACTTTCGAGTTTTTGACTCTACTAGTTCCCTCGTGCATGATTTCAAGTGTTCGCCAAATATCAAAAGCCGTTTCGCACGTAGAAATCCGATTGAACTCATTTTTGTCCAAAGCGCAAAATAAGGCATTCATAGCCTTTGCGTTTAAAGAAAAATACTTCTTTTCCAAATCCGACCATTCGTTCATCGGTTTATAAGGAAGTTGAAAACCGTTTTCAACAATATTCCATAAATCCAAATTCATAGAAATCAAGAAAACTCTCATTTGAGTTTTCCAATAAGTGTAGTCCAATCTGTTAAACAACGGTGGACGAAAAACCGAAAAGCCCTCTTGAAAGCCATGAAGAGCCATTTCTCTCGGGTGTAAATCTGAAATGAGAAATACCGGGCTCTGATACCAATTGTTAGGATCGGAGCAGCACTAAGAGGGGGGGTGAATTAGTGTAGCGGATTAAAACGTCAGTTTTGGAAACTTTTACGTACGATAAAAACCGAACTCGGAAGTGCTTAACTTGAAAGCGTGTTCGTAAAGGTGTGCAGCAAAAGTAATAAGGAAGTAAAGCACATATGAAGGTTTGCAGTAAGGTAAATAGCAATAAGTAAATGCAAACCAGAGAACACGCCAATTTTAAAGTGGTTCGGTCAAAATGACCTACATCCACTTGCGAAGCCTTCTTCGATGAGGCTCCCAACTTCCACTAGCAAATCACTTTGAAGGGGAAGGACAAATACCCCTCTTACAACTTTTTACAAGTGGTTCACACTCTTACAAAGTTTCAATGAGAAAGAAGGAGGTGAACACTTAAGTAATTGAAAACAAGACTTGCTAAAGACTTTGCTAAGGCTTTTATCTCAATCTATTGCTCCTCAAAAGTTGTTATCTCAGCTGAGAATAGAGAGGTATTTATAGGCCTCAAGAGGATTCAAATTTGGGCTCCAAAATTTGAATTCTCTTCGGTTCCCAAAGCTAGCGGTGCCACCGCCAGGCTCTCGGGTGCTGGACGGTGCCACCGCCCAGACCGGCGGTGCCACCGCCTGGCTATTTCAGCTCACTGGTTGGGCTCCAAACTTGGCCCAAACCAGTCCGAACTCGAGCCCAATTGGCCCCTACTTGGATTATAAGATTAACACCTAATCCTAACCCTAATTAACATGCTAACTACGAATTTAAAGACATTTCCTAAGCTATTACAAAGTCCACAAGTCAAGACTTCTTCCGGCGATCTTCCGAGAAACTCTCGGAAACCATTCTGCGGACTCCCGACAAGCTCCTAGACTTCACGATTTGATCTTGGCGAGTTCCGATGAGCTTCTTCAGCAATCTACGATCTTTCTCGATGAGCTCTGCGAACTTCCGACGTACATTCTGGCGAGCTTCCGAAAACCCTTCGGCAAGCTCCCTACTCATTCTCGGCTAGTTCCGGCAGCATTCCCGACGAACTTTCAGACTTCCGTCGGACTCTCGAACTCCCAACGAATCCTTCGCACTTGACTCCGGCACTTTGTTTTGCTTTATGTCTTCATCGTTATCATAGTTAATCATGCATACACAAGCCAAAACTCTACTCCGATCTAGACAATTATTACAACGCGAATTGACATTCTGTTGCCCGGCACGTCATTGGTTGGCGCTTCGTCCGATTCTTCAGTGCATCGTCCACTCTTGCGGGTTGTTGCCCAATCGGCGGTTGACCTCCGCAACCCCGATATCCTTGGTGCAATTCCGCTCTCCTTGGCTCGATGCCCGACGTCCGAAGCGTTCTACCGTCCAATATTCTAACGTGATCTCCTCCGGCACAACGTCAATTCCTCCTGCGTCAACTGTCTAATCCTGATCGAGTAGACCTGCATCACTCAAAATGCAGTTAAACATTTAAACACAATCAATTAGTTTCATCATCAAAATCCGAGATTCAACAATTAGGACTTTAGCTAGGAGAGTCCTAAATTGAGTTTCATTGAAATGTGCATTCATGTAAAATCTACCTAACTGACCCCTATTAAATAGGTGAAGAGACTAACTAGGGTTAGGAGAGTATTTCTTAGAGAGGTATTAGGAGTTGTAAAGGAATATGAGTCTTGAGTAGGAGTCCTATTAGGAGTCTTGAGTACGAGTCCTAATTGAGTAGTAGTCCTATTAGGAGTTCAGGTTTAGAAGCCCTATAAATAATCATGTATTCATCCTCTTTTCATAAGCAATAGATGAATATTTTCTGTAGCATTTTAGCAATAATTTGGAGGAAGGAACCCCTATAGAGTTCCAAGGAAGCCGATCCCCTAAAGAGATCAACCCCAAGCTTAGAATATGTAAAGGTTCTAATAAGTCACAACATGTACTCTTGTCTTTATCATTATATCCTTATTACAATAGCTCCTCATCTTTCTCTTCTTTTAAAAATATGTAAGGAATTAGGGTTGATAATTAGTTGAAGATGAATGCATATTGAGAAAAATACACAAAAAGAATTAAAAAATAAAGAATAAAATTTTCAAGAAATGAAAAAAATATTGTCCACTTATTTAAAATCTCAATGTTAAAAAAACATTGCATAAGTCCAAACTATTTTGTTGAAAATAAAAATATTAAGAAAATAAAAAAGGTAAACTATTCATATGCTAAATAAATCATTTACAAAGATTTGGAATGATTTAGACTAATCCATGTTTTTCTTATTTCCACCAAAATATGATGATTTTTACAATATTCTTTAATATTTTAGCTTTTAAATATATTCTAAAGCTATAATATAAATTAGGTTAAAAAAAGTCAAATCTAGATATTCGAAATCTTGATTTTACTTATGCTAGTCATATGTGTCCTGTAAGCCAATCACGTGAGTGATGGCACATGTGAGACTTCACATGTAATATTTTTGTTTATTATATTTTAGTATTTTATCACTGTATATTAACTATTACATATATGCATGTATATATTGTGATGTCATTGGATCTGTGCAATGGAAATCGGATCATGATGAGATCACGATAATGAGACCAATTTGCCTTTAAACACATATCCTAAATAATCCTAGTCATAGGTTACTTGAGATGAACATCGAGATAACCAAACAGACTAGTGTATTGTATACCCATTTATATGATGGATGCAGCTGGTCTCATAGCTGCTCATGTGGGGATACTAGGGAAACAATACAGGTGCTCATTAGGGAATGAGTTCACTGATTGATCCGCTTATGGAATGATAAATGGTTAATGTTGTCTTATTATCAGATAGCGATTTTGTAGTCCTTGTGGTGTATTTGGGCCTTAGACTTGGGACACCAAGGATGTCCTGTATGAGTGCTCAACTCTTTGATATCGAACTTATAGGTTTGGATATCTCAGATCTAGCACAACCGGTCATCGAGAGTAATAGTCAACCTTACGAGGGCTATTGAGTATTGATAGAGGATCATCCATTCTCGGTATTATAAGAGGAATATCTTATGTTTTCTTGCTCAAACAAATCATTGGCTAGGGTCATTCGAATTGAGAGAGAAAGAGTTCTCCGAAAAAATCTGATTAAAGTGAGACTTGAGTAGAAATTGTATGGGTGTGATATCACCATATCCGATATACAGTCTTTGAGATATTAGATGGATAAGGGATTATAGGTACACGGTAACTAAAGACATATATGTTCAATGGATTGGATTCCCTTGTATCGTTTGAGGACCATGATGTAGTGGCCTAGTACGTCTATAGTCGATGAGTCGAGTGAATTATTATGGAGATAATAATTCACTAAGCCAGAAGGAGTTCTGACAAGTATGACTCACGGCCAGCTCGATAATGGACCTAGAGGGTCACACACATATGGTAGGCATTGAGATGAGTAGAGGTTCAGATATGAGATATCCGCTGGAGTCCCTATCTTATTGGATATCCAATAAGCTCCTGAATTATTGGATCCTATGGATGAGATTCAATAAGAGCCCATGAGAGATTATTGGATAGAGATTCACTAATCTAAGAGGTTTGGGTAGTTGGATGGAGATCCAATACCCAATAGGGGAGGATCCATTAGGGTTACGTTGATAAGGTACCTTTATAAATAAGAGGGAATCAGTGGTTCATAGACTAGAGTCTTTTACTTGCCTCTCTTATTCTCCTCCCTCTCTCCACTTTAAAGCAGGCCTAGAGTTTTGAGGAGCATTATTACAGCCCTGCTATGTGGATCACCGCTAAAGAGGAGGGCGCTTTGTTGAATCTCAGATTTTGATGATAAAATCAATTAATGGGTTAATTGATCTAATCCATATTATTAAGTTAAGTGTACAAGATTAACTACGATAGCTTGAAGACATAAAGCAAGTCTACCGGAGTCAAGTTCGATGGGTGTTCGAGAGTCCGCCAAGAGTCCGAAGATTCGTCAGAAGTGCTATCGGAACCAACCGAGAAGAAATCAGGGACTTGCCGAAGTTTTCGAAAGTCCTCCAAAGAAATCATCAGAGGTTCGTAGAGATTACCGAGAAGGTTCAGCTATTTGCTAAAGACTCGCTGAACTCACCACGAGATCAGGAGCTTGCTAAGAGTCCGTCGGAAGAAATCCGAGGGTGTATCGGAAGTCCGCTGGAAGATCACCGGAAAGCTCATTTGAAGGGAACTCGACGTTGCCGGTTAAAAACATGCTTAGTACTATGTCTTAATTTTATAGTTTGTATGTAATTAGGGTTAGGATTAAGGGTTAATCCTATAACCCGGTTAAGGGCCAATTGGGCCCAAGTTCAGACTGGTTTGGGCCAAGTTTGGAGCCCAACCAGTGAGCTGAAATAGTCTAGGCGGTGGCACCACCGAAAACCTGAGAGTTCTGATGGTGGCACCACCAGCATCGGGAAACCCAAAAGAATTCAAATTTGGAGCCCAAATTTGAATTCTCTTGGGGCTTATAAATACCCCTCAATTCTCAGCAGAGAAGATAACTTTTGAGAAGTTAGAGATTGAGATAAAGCCTTAGCAAAATCTTTAGCAAGTCTTGTTTTCAATAACTTAAGTGTTCACCTCCTTCTTTCTCTTTGAAAATTTGTAAGAGTATGAACCACTTGTAAAAGGTTGTAAGAGGGGTATTTGTCCTTTCCCTTCAAAGTGATTTGCTAGTGGAAGTTGGGAGTCTCATCGACGAAGGCTTCGCAAGTGGATGTAGGTCATTTGACCGAACCACTTTAAATTGGTGTGTTCCTTGAATGTGTGTGTTTACCTTTCTGAAATTGTTATTTACATTGCAGTAAGCTTTGAGTTTTCATCTTCTAACTTTACTCAAGCTACTCTTGCCAAGTTATTTATTTTCGAATCGAAATCTCTACGCATTTACGAAATCATTTTAAAACTTACAAGTTTTAATCCACTACATTAATTCACCCCCCCCCCTCTTAGTGCCACTCCAATCTTAACACACTTGACCTCCTTCACCCTTTCCTAAAAATTTACAAGAATTCAAGGATATACGATCTCCCTAGGTAACATAATATATCTCATACGTGGTTTTATGTTTTACGAATTTTTGCGCACCAATCTTCGCACGACGACGAACATATCTTTAGGAACTGGGTATTTTATTTTCTATTCTTCCGCTATCTGATGTCGCCCCCCAAGATTTTCCAACAACCTAGACTCCAAAATTAGAGTATTAATATTAAGGAATAGTCTGAATGCTATTAAAATTTTTGAAAGACATTCATATGGACCTCTCTAACAATTTTTTCTAATTTAAAGAATTTTTTGATATTTTTCTGAATTTTTCATAATCTAAACAGTTTGGTGTTTCTTATTTTTTTTATTTTTACCAAAATATGATTCCCTTATGCAATGTTATTTGGTGTTTGACCTTCTAAATAGGTCTATAAACTAGGTTCACAAAAGCCAACTACTAGCATACGATACCTTAATTTTGGTTTATCATTAAAATTAGAGTATCGACTTCAAGGAATTGTCCAAATATTATGAAATTTATAGAAATGCTCAATTACAAGTATATAGGCCTCAATAACAAATTTTCTAATTTACATATTTTTAATATTTTTCTTTTTTCATAATCTGAGCTATCTATGATTTTTCTATTTTCTTTATTTTTTATTCTCATAAAAACATGATGCTTTTATATAATATTTTTTTAACATTTGAGCTTCTAAATATATCCCAATCTATAATAAAAAAATTGGTCTAAAAACATCTAATATTGATAATCGATATCCTAATTTTCGTTGGACCCAAAAATTAAAGTATCCACAATAACGAATGATCTAAATGCTATGAAATTTTTAGAAAAGCTTTCAATTCCAACCATATTGACCTCTCTGATAATATTTTTTAATTTACATTTTTTTACTTTGTTTTTAGAATTTGAATAGTTTGTGATTTTTTATTTTCTCTATTTTTTTTCTATTTTCACCAAAACATGATACTTTTATGTAATTGTTTTTAACATTTGAGCTTCTAAATATGTCTACAAACTATGGTAAAGTTTTAGTCCACAAAAGTTAACTCCTAGTATTTGATACCTTGATTTTGATTGAAACTCAAACTCAAAAGTTGACTCCTAGAATAGTCCAAATGCAACGAAATCAATAAAGTTTTAAATTATAACACATTGATCTCTATAATAAATTTTTAAACTTATAATTTTTTGATATATTTTTAAATTTTATAGAATCTTAATAGTTTGTAGTTTTTCTATTTTCTCCAATTTTTTCTATTTTCAATGAAACATGATGCTTTTATGTAATATTGTTTAACATTTGAGCTTTGTTTAGACCCCAAAATCAAAGTGTTAACCTCAATGATGATCCAAATACTATGATATTGTCAAAAAAAAAGCTTTCAATTTCATTAATATGGACCTCTATAATAATTTTCTAATTTACATAATTTTTTGATTATTTTTCTTTTTTTTAGAATTTGAATAGTTTGCACCCCAAAACATGATGATCGATGTAATATTTTTTGATATTTAAGCTTCTAAATAGGTCAACAAACTATGGTAGAAGTGTGCGATCCAACTCTAAATAGGTCAACAAACTATGGTAGAAGTGTGATCTACAAGTTAATTCTTGATGTATGATACCTTGATCTTGGTTGGACCCCAAAATCAGAGTATTGACCTTAAGGAGTGGTCCAAATGCCATGAAATTTTTAGGAAAACTTTCAATTACAACTGTATACATATCTACAAGGAATTTTCTGATTTAGAGAATTTTTGATATTTTTATTTTTTCATAATCTAAATAGTTTATTGTTTTCTTATTTTCATCTTTTTTTATTTTCATCAAAACACGATGGATTTATGTAATATTTTTTTTAATATTTGAGCATCTAAATAGGTCAACAAACTATGGTAAAAGTATATAGTCCACAAAAGTTAACCTTTGATATATGATAACCTAATTTTAGTTGGACCCCAAAATTAGAGTATCTATCTCAAGAAATAATCCAAATACAATGAAAAGTTTAATAAACTTTAAATTACAACCATAGGAACCTCTATAATAAATTTTATTTTTTATTTTTTATTTTTTCAAAATCTGAATAGTATATGATTTTTTTATTTTTTCATCTTTTTTCATTTCATCAGATTATGATATTTTTTATGCAATATTTTTTAATATTTGAGCTTTTAGATATGTCCCAAAGCTATAGTAAAAAGTTAGATTTGAAAAAGTCAAATCTTAGTAATCTAATTTTGGTTAGGCCCTAAAATTAGATCATCGACCTACCCAAAAACTATAAAATTTTTAGTAAAGCTTTCAATAGCAACCATATTGACCTCCATAAGAAATTTTATAATTTAAATTTTTTTTTGATATTTTTATTTTTCAAAAAACTGAACAGTTTTATTTTTATTTTTTCTATTTTCTCCATCTGTTTTTCATCTTAACTAAAACATGATGGCCTTATGTAATATTTTTTATATTTGACATTCTAAATATATTTTAAATATATATTAAAATTTTAGTTTAAGAAAATCAACTCTTGATATTCGATACCCTGATTTTGGTTTGGACTCTAAAATCATAGTTCCGGAAGGAGGGAAAGAGTAAAATATAATTTAAAGAGACTTTTTACTTCATCCCACCAAATCAGCAATGGACATTTGAGTGTCACGTCTAAATAGTGTATGTGCTAACTTGGTGTTTAGATACATGAAAAATATAATTGATGGAGCATTTTGTAGGATTATTTTAGATACATGGAAAAAAACACAAGTTATATACATAGAAAATATAATTGTTAGAGCATTTTGGGTTTCAAGTTGGACACTGATGCAAGAGAGTTTAGATAACTAAAGTATAAATCTTACAAAGTTATTGAGTAACTTCTTAGTCAAAGTCAATGTCAACAACGTTAGAAGTGAAAGTTGAGACATGTTGGAACTTAATGATGGCATAGGAACTCGATAACTGTGAATGAATGCGATGAAACTCAATCACAGTGCTGGAAAGCCCAACAGAAGTTATTTTCTTTTTAAGAATTCACCCATATATTTATATATATATATATATATAATGAAGTAATTGTAGAGCCTAGAATTGTAGAGTTAAGTCCAATTTTTTTTATGTCTATTTAAATAAACTAATTAAAAAAATAAAGTATTTTAAGTATGTTGGTATTTAATCACACAAGGATGGGGGACATTTATTGTGTACTTGGAAGTACAATGCCTTGTTTTAAACTCTGAAGAGATGCTAACAGTAAACTTGTAAGGCAAGTGAAATTTAAATATTATAATCAACCTAAAATGTGTAGAATGTGTAATGAATTTAATATTATTTTTGGTCTAACTAAAGAGATTATTTGTTCCAATGTAGGTGTTTCCAGGCTACTTCCTCTTCCATTAGTGTCAGAAGTAGGAGAGAATCTTTCTCAAACCATATGTGGTTAACATAAAGTCCAAAGCTCAAATGACCTGAAACATGTGAAATGAAAGGTGACTTTGTATCTGGCCATCCCTCCACACAACGTTGATTGAAGCATGATTTAAACAACTCATGTTCCACAGTGATGTGAAGCAATTCTCGTATCCTGTTGTTCAAAAATGGTTTTGATGACAAAATGATTAAACTGATTGCCATTATCTTCTACAATGTAAGCTACAAATCAGCTACAATGTAAGCTCATGCATGGATGATTAAAAGCTAATGGAAGAGGACTCAACAATGTGATACCTGCTATCCGTTTTGTGTAGAAATTATTTCTTCTGTCGCTTGGAGTAAAAAGGGGATGATGATGAGACCTTTCTACCACCAAACAATGAAATCTGGCCATTCTTTAGTTTTATGTGAGAACCAATTGCTGTAATGTTGTCAAAATCTTACCACAACTTCTTCCCTCTCTTTTGCAGGATCAGGCTCAAAACATACTACACCGAGTGCATCATGCCATCAATGGTAGAGAATTCAGATGCACTTCGCCATCTCAAGAACCATGCAAGATCTCACGAAAAGAGAAGCCAAATTGATGCCTCTTCATTCCTCTGCTAAAGTTTTGTTTCTGCATCACAGAATTCCATCTGAAGCAAAAACAATGCACAAAAATCAAAATCACAACTCTCTCTGTTTCTTCTTCGGACATTTGAAGAATCTTTGTAGGTGTTCTTCATTCTCTAGCTTTTTGGATCACGAACCTGCTCTTCCAAGTCATATATTGATCATGCTGCTTACTCTTAGAGGTGAAAACAAAACTTCTGTTCTTGTCACAACTCAAGGAATGGCTGCTGCCAAGTGGATATCTGAGAAGCAGCAGCTCGTATTGAGTTCGACCATTGACTTACACCTATAAGTGGAGAAAGAGATCATTGTCAATTTAGAAAAATAAATCAGAGCAAAATTAAAATATGAGCATATTGTTGAGTAATGCCTAAGAAATTAATCATTGTGACTCGTATAATTAATTAATAAACCGAATAAGACGCCTGCGCATGAATTTTACGTCTTTTTGAAGCTCACCCACCAAATTTTTTTCAATCCTAACATTAGATTTGTTAATATTGACATGAAGAAGAAAAATTATTAAAAAAGAAAAAAAAAAAAACAAAATGCCAAAATTACATCTAGAACCAAACCAAAGCAATGTCTAACTTGGGCCGGAGTAAACAAAGCCCATTACGGATTAATGGGCCGAGCTGGGCCGGCTATAATTCTACGAAGACGTCCTTTAATAAGTTGTCTTTATTTTTATTTCCGTTTTATGCGTCTTTTTTGTAGTGGTCGAAGCGGCGAGCAATGCCCGGAGAGGAGCGGGAGGCAGTGGAGATCACCGTCAAAACGGTCGGCCCTGCCCGACCTACCAGAGTCCGAGTCCCCTCCCCCATCAAGGTCGGTCGATTGGTACCCTAACCCTAATGATCTTGGAAATTACTTTTGGTTGTTTGATTTCTGACCTAATCGTATCTCATGATTTTAACCGGTTTGTAAGTCAGGTCGCGGATTTGAGGAGATTGGTTGCCGCGGAGTTTCGGCTGCCGGCGGAGCGATTGAAGCTTGTTCTGAGAGGTAAGACCCTTCGGGACAAGATGGAGAAGAATGATGGCGACGAGGATGTGGTAATCAATTTAGAGGGTGGTGGTAAGTTTATTCTCTCCATTTCGATCTTTGTTATCGTTTGGTTTGGTTCTCAGAAATAGTTGCATTACTTGAGATTTGTGCTAGTTCTCGTAAGATCAAAAAAGATTTTTTTTTTGCAACAGTTTCAAATTGTGGACTTTTTTGCTTGGGAGAAATCAGTTGCTTTAGATGGGTTTTGGAATTTTAGAGTGGGATCGTGGTGCCAAAAATGTTGGTACACTGCGTATGAGAAAGTCTAAAATAAATAAATTGGTACGAAGTTGTAGAATCTTTTGGTGCAATAAACTGATAAAGTCCGTAGACAAGGGCCTGAATAATGTTTTCGGCAGCATAGTTTCTAGGCCATGGAACCATGCATACACTGCCAACAAAGCACTAGTTAAATAGAGGGAAATAATATGGTACCAAAAATATAGTTAGGGAATTTGTGAAGATGTAAAAGCAGCAAGATTGATACAGACAGTTCTTCTCTTTTGGTAAAATAATCTCCTTGCTGAACACAAAACTGACATTTAAGTATCTTAGCCCTTGCTATGGTATGTTTGGTCCCATGCCATCATTGACTATCAAATCAAGTTTGGGGCAACTATCCTACTGAACTTCCTTTGGGTTATGCAGATCATGGCCAAACCATTTTGAATTCCCTTATTCCTGTTTTGTGTTGCTTCTGTTCTCATGATGACTTTATTCAAGCCTTTTGCTAGAAAGAAATTATTTGTATTCCATCAATCTCTCATTTTTTTTTCCTTTTGTATTACAATGCACTAATTTCCAATAACACTCATTTTTTAATCATATAATAGTCATGATGCATCAAACTGTGGGATCTGCTTTAATAACAATAGTTAATATTCCCAGTGGTGAAGTATAGGTTTTGTGCAAGCTATTGACATGAAATACAACAAGCAGGGGGTTTTCCTGCACCAAATGAGGTAGTACAATGTGCTTCTCAGACCATTTTATGCTCTTGAAGATTTGAATTAAGCAAATGCTTAGTTGCCTTTATTTTTCTCTAGATTAGGTGTGTTTATACACTAAACTTGAAGTACAAACGGGAAAGATTTTGTCATTGTTTTGTATACAAAAGGCAAGGTGTTTATGAAGCTTGAAGTACAAATGGGAAAGAGTTTGTCATTGTGCCTTTAATATGCTTAACTTTAATACTTTTTCCAGATTCTCTTATAGTAGCTGTGGTGCCTAAGCCTCCTGCAAGGCATCTTCGTGATGGTGATGATGATGATGAAGAAGAATTGGTAAGTGTGCAGTGATTAAAGTGTTTATTTAATGAAGCCAAAGAAAGCATATATTATAATTGTCCTTTTAAATTTTATTATATTGGTTTCAGAAATTTCAAATTCCACAGTCAGCAAACTGGTTGAAGAAGAGAATTTTCTTGTTTCTTCATCAGAAATTGAGATTGCCTGGTATGCATAAACTCAAAATTTGTTTCGCTTGGAAGATAAATTATGCAGATTACATGACTTTATTACTTTCTAATTTCATAGACATCCTCTTGATGGCAATTTTCTCTATCAGTCTAAAGGCATGGATTGGTATCATTCTGTGGTTCTTATTGGCTCCAGTTGCTCAGAAATGGGATATAGGACCCATCTATGTAAGTGTGCTTCTCCAGCTTCTTGTTTCAAGTGACACATAATCCTTCTTTTCATGAAATTAAGATTTTATTTGAGATGTGTTGCAACATGTGTGTCTGATTTCAACATCTTAGGATGATCAGTGAATGTATTAAAATTTTGAAGCTAAACAGGTTTAGTTTTTATTCATCTTCTGCTGTATAACAAGTACTGAAGTATATTCTGTGCAACATCATGGCCTTCTCTTAACTATCATTCATTTCCACCCACTTCTTAGTGTTGCGTGCACTTTCAAACCCTTTTAAGCAGTATGTTGTTGCTTTTCCTTTCTCTTACAAAGAAAAGTTTAAATTGAAGCTGAAAACAGAAGTATGCATACTGGAGTGCCCAGCAGAAAAAATCAAGTATAGACAACCATTGTCTAAATGGTTGATATCTGGAACTGATGGCTGATATTATTTGCAGATACTTGTCACTGGATTTTTAATTATTCTTCTGAATCTTGGAAAGAGACAACATGGTGACCTAAGGTATGCAGTCTCTTGGCTAATGTAAAATAGTTTCCCCAATTTGGTTTGCTTTTATAAGCTATAATGTTACCTTGGAGATTTACTGTTCAGTTCACATCCTAAGATTATGAATAAGAGTTTATATGTCTTCATGAATCTTACTTCAGCTTTCTTTGGTCTTTAGATTTTTTTTCATGGTGCTTAACTTTTTTGTTTTACCTTTTCTGTTTCTGTCTGTTTCTCTTCATTAAGGAGGCCATCGGACATAAACTTGTTAAAGTTTAAGGAACTAAGCCATATTATATGCATGGTTTAATAGTTGTAGGCTAACATTTAGCTTAATCTGAACTGGTGAGATCTCTTGATCATTGTACTGAAAGAAAGGCAAGGTCAGTCTTCATGTGTTCATTTTTCAGGTTTGAACATGTTCACCACTGGACCATAAATCTCACTGTAACAAGCTCGTCTTACTCGATGACAAGAAGTCTTAGACTGAAACAACTTTGAGCTCTGTACGGAACAGCTTTGTTTGTGCAGTGTGTGGATAAGTTGCTGAGACATGTTCATCATGGAGTATCTGAATGAATAAAACCAGAGTTTACATGAAGCTATAGCAACTTTACATGTCATAGAAGAAACTTTGTGTTCTTATTTCAATGTTTCAGATGGATTTGGTAAAATGTTATTTTGTTGCCAATGCCAATTTACCTTCACATTGCATTCTTGTCTTGCCCATTGCTCTTAACAGGCAAATTTCTCTATATTGTTTGATGCAGTGCATACTCAATATTCAATGAAGATTTCCGGGAGCTTCCTGGTACGCTTAATGCAGATCGACTGGACAGAGATATCAGGGCTGGCCAGTTTTGACCTCTTCAGTACCCTGACACCCTTAAGTCCAGGGTTTGTTTGTACATGAGAACTTACATATCAGTTATATGTTCGAACTGTATGGTCTTCTTAAATGATCCTACTCAACATCGGAATTTTAGCAACCAAAGGCAGTCATCAATTGAGCTACAAGTGGTTTGATCAAAGATCAGAACGGTAAATGGCAGTTCTGCTGAACTCGACTGTCTCACAAATAGTTGGAAATTTCCACCCTGAAAATTTGTGTGGCTAGACATGCATAGATCTTACTGTGGAACAGACTTTAAAGATTGTGTTTATCCTATTCGACTGTTTATTGAGTGGAGTGTGGAGTTCTTGCATACTGCTTTCACTTAGCTCGAGGAATTATCAATTAGCTAGGAACTGACTGTTTTGCATGTTTAATGAAATTTTGGCACTGAAGATTGTTCTCGGACGAGCATCATGTATGGATCTCTTGGGCTACGCAGAACAGCCTAATTTTACTTGGTTGCTCTTCAAGACTCCACATCCACAGGGTTCCTCTTTGGAGTAGCAGTCAAAAGAGAGGACTCCTTCGGATCAGTTCTCAGTATAAAAAAAGGAACATAAGATGATGGAGAAGACAAAGTGGAGTTTTCGAGTACTAATTTGAGTCCTATTGTTAGGATGTACTGTGTATGATCTTAATACAAGACATATATAGAGTGAAAAAAGAAAGTTATGTAAATAAATATCAAAAAAATTATACAATATTATATATATATCTTAAAAAAGAAATTTTCTTCACACGTGTGGTCCTGGTTATCCGTTATTGCAAGTGGCACTGGGCCTGTCATCGTCGTTTCGTTGGGCCCAAGTGGGGCCCAACTGTCTATCCTCGAACATGAAACCCAACCTCCTGGTGCGTCAGGGCTGTCTTAAGATTCGCGTATTATATTGTTGAGATCCGTGCGGTGATCCCGAAAACTGCGGTTGTCGGTTGTTCGGATTTGTGGTCGATCTTTCCTGCCTGCTGATCGGGGATATTGGAGGGGGTCGCCTATAGTCTTCAATCACGAAGCAGGTGCATGATGGGGGTTCCTGGGAGGTCCGATTAGCATTAATATGGGAGATTCGGCGACGGGGTCCACAGTTTCCTTGGCCCGCCACGCGTGATCACGAGACATGCGATGTTTAAGATGGGACAGCGGATCCGCATATGGCTGTCGACCGAGGCAAATGTTTACTCACCGGCGTCCGGCCCATGGCAACAGGTCGGTCGATGGATCCAGCGAGAGAGAGGAGAGATCGCGAGGTGGGTTGCGATTCCATTCCTCAGCTTTGCACTACCGCTTCTCTCTTTTCCTCTTTAAGCTGCACAAAACAAAATTCTTGATCTGTTCTTGAATCAAGCGATCGGCCTTTTTTCCGCCTTGCTCCTTGTGTTTTAGGGACAGCTTTTAAGGATATCATTTGCTTGCTCTCTTCGTTTTAGATCTACTCAAATAATGATTTCTTTTGATTTGTTTCCAACCGTCTCTTTTGCTCATCTCTGGCCTATATTCTGTTGAAGAATTCTCAGATCACTATTCTTTGGCGAATAATCATGTAAGTTCTCTTAGGTTATGCGCCATTGAATCTTGAACAAATGTACAGAAAGAGGTTTCAAGCAATTTTTGATGTATCTGATGGTCTTATTGCGAATCAGTAATCTTTTGCTTGTAGTAAGCTACGCCTTTTTTTTTTCCTACCACTGTTCTATTTTCGCGTTTGAAACCACATAAAAAGGGGTTTCTGATGAGAGCTCTGCATATTTTGGTTCTCTATTGATCTCAGGCTACCTTGCTTCTCTGATCAAGCCAACCTTATTTTCTGTTGGTGAATGGTGCACCTACATGTCCTAGAATTTAGCTGCAGCATTGATCAGTAAAGTAAGCGGCGGAGATGGTGGATAGAACTCCTGCAGTTACTTTTGGAGAAGACCAAGAAATTTCCAAGCCTACGACGGTTTATATATGGGACATGGATGAGACTCTTATACTATTGAAGTCCTTGTTGGATGGTACATATGCAGGGGTCTTTAACGGTATGAAGGACACAAAGAAAGGTTTCGAGATTGGGAAGCATTGGGAGAATCACATTCTTCGAGTTTGTGATGAATTTTTCTTCTACGAAGTGGTTAGTTTGTTTAAAGCTGCTTTGGTTTTGTAGATTTGCTGTTTCTGGCTAGGCTTTCTGTAGACCTGTCACCATGAACTGTATCATTTCAATTAGCTCACCATAATGCTGAATGATTTAAATAGCCTAACATCATGATAGGGCGTTGAAATAACATACATCCAAGGTGTGGTATAGTGGTTCAGAACTTGCATCTTTTTGAGTTTTGTTTTAAGTTGTAATAGTGATTTAAAAAGGCGCTCGGGCGAGGCGAGGCAAGGCTCGAGCGCCTCGCTTCACTTCCAGCCGGCGCGCTTCAAAGAGCCGCCTGGGCGCTCGCTTGAGCCCAGGCGCTGGGCGCTTCGGGCAAGCGCCTGGGTTAAACCAGGTGACTGAACCAGGGTTTTAGGTCTGGTTCGGTCTCCGGTGCTTTAGTTTGTGAATTCGAACCAACTAAAGCATCGATATCAGCTGTCGCTACCAAACCCTAACCCTGCTCGTTGCCACTGCCGCTCCCGCTCTCGCTGCTCGCTGCTGTCATTGCTCGCTACCGCTATCGTTGTCGCTATCGCCGCTCGCTGCTCCCGCTGCTCCTACTCCCGCTCCCGTTGCCACTATCACTGCTCATCGCCGCTGCCACTGTCGTCGCTCGCCGCTCCCGCTCCCTCTCCCGTTGTCGCTGCTCGTCGCTCCCACTCCCGTTACCGCTGCCTCCTTACACTCCTGCTTCTGCTACCGCTGCCGCTTCCGCTTCCTCTTTTCTCAGTCAGCACCCCCTTACACTCCTCTTCCTTCTTCTCCTTTTGTATATTGTTAACAATATACAATATACTAATAATAGTATTTATATTTATTAGATTAATAATATATTATTTTGATTTTAATATTATTAATTTTTATTTATTTGAAATTATTGTTAGGTTTCAAGATAAATGGCAAGTGTACAGAGCAACTCAATAGAGTCTTCAATGGCATCAAAAAAAGATCCTGCATGGAAGTATAATTATCTGAAGGATCCGAAAGATCCTAATGCAGTGACTTGCATATTCTGCGATAAGACTACTAGAGGTGGTATTTTTCGTGCAAAACAACATCTAGTCGGAAATTTCAAGAACGCAACAGCTTGCAAAAAGTGTTCACCTGAGGTAAAAGAAGAGTTGCTGAGTTATATGAATGAAAAGAAAACACAAAAGAATGAATCTTATGGGAATTTACCAGAAGACAATGTTGAACATCTCAGGGATGAAGAAGAAGATTATTCTATGAGTATTAACCCAAGTGGGAAAAAAGTATACAACAAAAAAGGAAAAGAAGTTATGAGTACTAAGAAGGGTAAAAAAGGATTGATGGATCTATATATGTTTCAAGAATCCCAAAAACAACAAGGGCAAGCAGAAGGCTCAAAATTTAGACAAACAAATATAAGTGATGCTTGTGATAAAAAAATAAGAGGAAGAACAATTCAGCACATTGCTCGCTTCTTCTATCAGGCTGGTCTTCCCCTTAGTACAATTCATTTAGATAGTTTTAAGGATATGATTGAAGCTATTGGAAGATATGGTGCAGGATTAAAACCTCCACGTTATTATGAGATGCAAGTTCCATTGTTATAAAAAGAGTTGAATTATACAAACGATTTACTAAAGAGTCATAAAGAATCATGGGCAACACATGGTTGATGTATTATGTCAGATGTTTAGACTGACAGGAGGCGCAGGAGTATAATTAATTTTATGGTTAATTGTTTTTTAGGGACTATATTTGTGAAGTCAATAGTTGCTTCATCTTTTGTAAAATCTGGAGACAAGATATATGATTTACTTGACAACTTTGTGGAAGAAATTGAAGAACAAAATGTCGTTCAAATCATAACCGACAATGGAAGCAACTATGTATTAGTTGGTAATATTCATCTTTTGAATTTGTTATTTATTTTTTCTTCAATTAAATGTGTTAAACTCTTAAGCCTTATCATTTTTGTTATCCTTTGTCTCAGGTAAATTGCTTGAAACAAAAAGACAACACTTATATTGGACTCCATGTGCAGCACATTGTATTGATTTAATGTTGGAGGATATTGGAAAGATCTTAGGCAACAAGAAAACCTTAGAAAGAGCAATTTTTGTTGTTGGATTTTTTTATAATCATATTGGGTCTTTGAATACAAGCTTGTCATGATTTACAAAATATAATTGATTTAATCTCATTGCAAGATATTGATGATTCAAATGAGTGGTTGGTGGGAGAAATATGTGCTAACTTACAAGATGCCAAAGATGAGCTTGTATTTGAAGATGATAGATTGACATGGGGAGATGTGGCAAGAGCTTCAAGTGTTGGAGAATTACAAACATATACAAGACAGATGACAAAAAGAAAAATGAGTGCAAAAACATCAAGCTCGGCTCCTGCTATTGTTGAAAACATAGAGAATGAAACATATTTTGATGAAAAAGGAGTCGAAGGACAAGAGGAAGAGGACGAATTCAATGAAGATGATTTGTATGAAAATGACGATAATATTAATTATGATGAATGACTTTGATGTAAAATTTTATTGTTTTGAATTTTGAAACTTTTTGTTAATGTGACATGATTTTGTATCTTAGATTTCCTTAATTTAATAGTATATTTTTATTTAAAATTTTAAATAATTATATTTATTAATTATATTATATATTTTATATTTTAGCGCCTCACTTCGCTCGGGCGAGCGCCTAGTGCCTTGGGCGTTTTTAGACCTTAGCGCCTTTTGGCACCTAGCGCTTTTTAAATCACTGAGTTGTAAGCATGTTACAAAACATTTTTCTTCTATAAGCCATTTGGAGCATACCAGTTTTGAAAAGCTCATTACTTAAAACTCTTAACTAACTAGCAGGGCATGCCATAATCAGTATTTGCTATAAGCTACCTTAGTTTTGTCTACATATCATGTAGAATCTGGCTTGGCAGTTACTGATCTTTTTTCACACTTATGCTGCCTTGCAGATTGAGAACTATAATGAACCATATCTCGATGCTTTGAGTGAATATGATGATGGAAGAGATTTGTCAAACTATGATTTTAGCAATGATGGATTTTCTTCTCCTTATGATGATGCCAATAAAAGGAAACTTGCATATCGACATCGCTCTATTGCGGAGAAGTATTCTCAGGTGTTTCTTTAAGTTAGCTTTTGTTTTTTTAGTCTTTATTCGTACAAATGCATGTCAGATTTGTATTGTTTAATTATGAGCAATTGAAGGTAAGGAAGTAAAAGGTATCTGACAAAATCAGGGCTCTTTTAAGTGCTTTCTGTCAAGATTTAAATTGTTGATCTGATTTATCTTGTTAGACTGGTACTGTACTTTTAAATCAAGTGGCATTGTACTATTACTGAAAAATAATATAAAAGCAATCGATATGATCGTCTTACCAGTCCAATTGGTATTTGAACCTTGCTCCTTATACTACTTAAGTTGTCTATCCTCTAAGGAATGTTTATCAGAATGGTTAATTGTGCCCTCTTTTACATGTTTGCTTTTGAACCTTTCTAGTGGTTTGATTAATTGTTCCAACTTAGACTGCTAAGTTTTAACTTCACCAATTTGGTTGTGTTACATGATATGAAGTATAAGTTACCTTCTATTTTTGAATGTCTTCATATAATCTTCTGGTCCAGCTTTTCGTTAGCGAGACTTTTTTACTCTTAAAGTTTGAACTTATGAAGCATTAACTCTTAGTATTGCTTGCAAATTGTTAGACTGACTGAATGATATTATGATAATGGGAACTTCTTTACAATCCAACTATAGAAATGTATATTGTTCTAACTTATTGCTCAAACACATGTTGTTTATAACTTCACCGTTCAAATTTTGTAGAGCTTGTGAGGCTTTGTTATCATCTTATGGAGATATAATATTGATTATTGATTAGTGTTGTTTCCTCCAAGGTCGTTTGTACTAGTCCAATACAGGTTTTGATCATGGTTTGCATTACCGGTCCATACTGGTGTATCGATGATATGGCCCTAGTAGGGTTGGGTCGTACTCAACTAAGAAGCAGCTAATAAAAATCTTGTGAGATTGTAATAAACCCCACCTAGCCGCTTCTATCCTATAAAGAAGAGTGACTAGGGTTTATATTTGGGCCTTTGGGCTTCCTAGCCGCCGTCTCCCCTCTCCCCTTTTTTTACTAGGCCGGTAGGCTAGGGTTGAGGGCAAAAGGGGTAACTCATTAGGAAGCAGCCCCTAGGGCTAGGGTTTGGAGCCCTATATAAGTATGTAGCCTCCATCTCTTTGGGAACAAGATCTATCTATAATTGTAGCCATATGGCTGACTTCTAAGAAGGTGGAACCCCTATAGCATTCTAAGGATTGATCCCCTCAAAGATCAACCTACATAGAATTTTTCTAGGATTCTAATATCTGGTATCAGAGTAGCGATCTTGCTGCTTTTGCTGCCACCCCTACCGCCCACCACCAGCCAAGCAATTCCCACAATTGCTCTTGACGTTGTCATCTCTACCGTCATCTTTTGCCGTAGATCAAATCAATCTACTGTCGTCACCTCCAATTGCATCAAAAGATCTGGTATTCTCCTATCATCAATACCTTTTGCTACTGCAATTTTTCATTCAAAATATCAAGAAGCAGTCTTTTTATCTATCCCGTGCTGCGAATTCCTTTCGTCGTAAAAGTTATCATCTTTGCGAACGAATGATTGCTGCAGAAAATTTCAGCCGCATATTATTGCCTTTAATCAATTTATTAGCTATCCTTTTTGGACGAAATTTCTTATACGCTTCATAGATTATCTTGGCTTCCATCTGAGATTGATCTATTGAGGAATTAATCTCTAAAACGTTCTTGTGTTGCTGCAAATTTTCACTGCAAACCGTTGAAATTTTTTGACGAGAATTCTGCTATCGCAACTTACACCGATTTCCTTGTTGTTATACTATCGAAATCTTCTTGATCAAATTTGTCACCATTGCTGTTATCTAAACCGAGATTTTGTTGTCAAATTCCCTCCTCAAATCTCTCGGTTTTTGCTGAAAATTTTATCGTGAAATCATTGTTTCTTCGACGACAATTCTGCTCTTACAAAACCAAAACAGCCACAAAACAAGCTTAAGCCGCAGCCTATATACACCAATCCACCAACCCTTTCGAGCATCACTTTTCTCAACCGATACATGCCTTTAACCCAACAACAAAAGAGAGATCTTAACATTATAGATTTGGAGGCATATACTATGGTATCTGAAGAGGCAATCAATGCTAAATTCGAAGCCTTAGATATGCGAATGGAGAATAAGATTAGGACTCTCTTTACCGAACTCCGGTTGGGCCAACCATCGAGCTCGAAGAAATCACATCAAAGAGAGAGCTCTAACCGAAGAGATGACTTCCAAGAGAGGGGAGGATCTATGACCGATCCTTACTATCCACGCATGAGGGTGGACTTCCCTAGATGGGAAGAAGGGGACCCGATTGGTTGGATCTCGTGGGCAGAGCGATATTTTCGGTACCACAAAACCGCGAACGTATTTATGGTGAAAATTACGGTTATACATCTTGAAGGGGATGCCATACAGTGGTTTGACTGATTTGAACACACTCATGGAGTCCTCTCATGATGACAATTCAAAGGACTGCTGATCCACTTCAAACCAACCGATTACAAGAACATTGACGAACAACTAGCAAAGATTCGACAAACCTCCACCATTCAGGAGTATCAAATCAGGTTTGAAAGGTTATCTAATCAAACTCGTGATTGGTTTGAAAAACAGCTATTGGGGACCTTTATTGAGGGTTTGAAGTTGGAGATCCGGGGAGAAGTTAAAGCGCGACAACCACACACGCTTATGGTAGCCATCTCTTTCGTACGACTTCAAGAGGAGTGATTGAACCATGAAGCCTGGAGGACTAAGGTCGCTCCCCGACCAGTAATACTGAAGCCCTCAGCCCCCTTACTGTCAACCGAGCCCCTGCACCAAAAAAGTTGACAAGAGAAGAGCTTCGAGAGCGATCTGCGAAGGGGTTATGTTGGCATTGCGACGAGTCGTGGAGCCGCAAGCATCACTGTGAAAAAGGGAGACTTCTTGTGATTGAACTAGTAGAAGAAGAGGTCATTGAACATCTAGAAGAGAGCCTTGAACATGAAGATGAAGATGCGGAAGAAGAGACACAATCGATCGACTTTATGGTACACGCGCTAGCCGGCTACTCAAACCCGCAAACGATGAAAATTTGAGGCCTTCTCAAACAACAACCGATCACTGTTCTCATCGACACTGGCAGCATTAATAACTTCATAAACAGTAAGGTTGCTGCTCGGATGGCGCTCCACATCGAAGGTTGCAGCAAGTTCGACGTAAAGGTCGTCGACGGTAGAATCCTAAAGTGCGACCAAAGATGCTCGTAGGTGAAACTATTACTACAAGACCAAAAAATTGTCGTCAACTTCTTCCTCCTACCAATTGATGATTATGAGGCCATGCTTGACATAGAATGGCTAACAACGCTAGGTGACATCTCTTGGAACTTTTCCAAATTAATTACGAAATTCTATTGCAAAGGGAAACAGATCATCCTACACGGGAAGTGCGGAAGCAATGTAACCATCGTTTCGACACAATGAATGGAGAAAGTTTTATACAAGGTAAATGGTGGTATTTTGATGTATCTCCAACAGCAACCAAAGGGGAAGAAAATAGAAATTGAAGATCAAAATCTTGCCCAATTACTGAATTTACTAACATTTTTGTTGAACTGCGCGGTCTTCCTCCTACTCGGCAACATGACCATCAGATTCTAATTCTTCCGGGCAAACCACCAACGAACACTTGGCAGTACCGTTATCCTCACCTCCAAAAGGATGAAATTGAAAAGATTATAAAGGAGATGCTTGAAATAGGGGTGATTTGGCCAAGTTGCAGCCCCTATTCTTTACCGGTGCTACTTGTATGCAAGAGGGACGGAACTTGGCGGATATGCATTGACTACTGAGCTTTAAATGGCATCACCATCAAGGACAAGTACGTAATACCAGTGGTGGATGAACTTCTTGATGAGTTAAAAGGAGCTCGAGTCTTCACGAAGTTGGACCTCCGATCCGGTTACCACCAAATTCGGGTATGTGAAGACGATATTCCAAAAATTGCATTCCGCATACATAACGGCCATTATGAATTCTTGGTAATGCCTTTTGGACTCACTAATGCTCCTTCAACCTTTCAAAGTCTCATGAACGATATTTTTCGGAGCTTTCTTCGGAAATTTGTGCTGATATTTTTCGATGATATCCTCATTTACAGCCCTTCTCTTGAGACTCACTTTCACCATTTATGGGTTGTTTTGACGATCCTTCGGGAGAATACTCTTTTTGTTAAGCAGCCAAAGTGCAGCTTTCTCCAGCAAAAAGTAGAGTATCTTGGGTATATGATATCAGAAGGAGTAGCGGTAGACCCAACAAAAATTGAAGCAATGTAGGGTCGGCCGAAACCTACAAACATGAAATTACTGCACGGGTTCCTTGGACTAACGGGCTACTATCGAAAATTTGTGAAGGACTATGGGAAGATCAGTGCACCTCTCACTTCTTTACTGAAAAAAGACGCCTTTCAATGGTCGGACAAAGCCTCCGCTGCCTTCGACAAACTTAAGGCAGCCATGACGATGACGCCAGTGCTAGTGCTACCAGATTTTAGCCGACCCTTCATCATTGAGGCCGACGCATCTGGAGTCGGAATTGGAGTCGTTCTCATGCAAGATAGTCGACCACTTGCATACACTAGCAAAGTGTTGTCTCCCTCCCATAAAAAAATGTCAATATATAATAAGGAGATGCTCGCCATTGTGCACGCAGTAACGAGGTGGAGACCCTACCTGATCGGCCAACGATTTCAAATTAAAATCGACTATAGAAGCCTCAAGTACTTTTTGGAGCAGAAGATGTCATCCCCTGAGCAACAAAAATGGGTAACCAAACTTCAAGGATTTGATTATGAAATTATTTACAAAAAAGGGAAAGAAAACGTTGTTGCAGATGCACTCTCACGGCTACCTGAGCAATTTTCACCCATCTCCCTTCCTACCACCGGCTTCCTTGAGGACATTAGGGAGGAATGGAAGAAGGATCTAGAGATCAGCAACATCATAAAAAAATTAGAGGATCCAAGCGAAATAGCCCACTACACTTAGGATCCAAGGGATCTACGCTACAAAGGTCGCATTGTGCTTATACCCGACTCCCCTTGCATCAAAATCATCCTGCACGAAATGCACTCCACACCTTTAGCAGGACACTCTGGATTTCTGAGAATTTACAAAAGAGTAAAGCAAAATTTTTATTGGAGAGGGATGAAAAAAATTATTTCTGAATATGTGGCACAATGTGATTTATGTCAACAGTAAAATGGTGAAATAGTGACGAGTCCAGGGAAGCTACAACCACTACCCATACCGGACTCGGTGTGGATTGACATCTCCATGGACTTTATCGAAGGGCTACTACATTCCAAAGGTAAAAGCACAATCCTCGTGGTGGTTGATCGACTTACGAAATATGCTCATTTTTGTGTTGTGCAAAATCCCTACACTGTTGCTAGTATTGCTCAAATTTTCATAGAAAATATTGTTAAACTACATGAAATGCCAAGGTCCATTGTAAGTGATCGTGATAGGATCTTCATCAGTAAATTTTGGACCGAGTTATTTCAATTACAGGATACCAAACTCAAGATAAGCATAGCATATCATCTATAAACTGACGGCTAAACAGAGGTGGTGAACGGGTGTTTAGAGATGTACCTTTGATGTTTGCCAGTGACCGGCTAAGGGAGTGGGCGAAATGGCTTCCTTGGGCCGAATGGTGGTATAATACTACATATCATTCATCTACAAAATGTGCCCCATATGAAGCACTGTATGGTCGGCCGACCCTTGTGATTCCAAAGTATGTAATTGGCTCAGCCAAGGTAGATTAGGTCGACCAAGATTTAATTCATAGGGACAAACTCCTACAACTACTAAAGGATAATCTCTTTACCGCTCAAGCCAGAATGAAGCAGCAAGCCGACACATGACGAAGCGAAAGAGAATTTTCAGTAGGAGATTGGGTTTATCTTCGCCTACAGCCATACAAGCAACTCTCCATCAACACACGAGCCTCCGTGAAGCTATCCCCATGTTTTTTTGGGCCCTATCAGATCACAGAGTGTATTGGAGCCGTGGCATATAGACTTAAATTGCCTGAGGATGTCAAAATTCATCTTGTCTTCAACGTGTCATGCTTGAAGCCCAAGTTGGGAGAACACGAGTCATCTCAAATCCAACTTCCCGACACCACTGATGATGGAGATATTTAAGCCCAACCACAAGCCATCCTCGACCGTAGAATCGCGATACGTCGCTGACGTCCCTCTATTGAAGTACTAATGCATTGGAATAATTTACCAGTCGAAGATGCCACATGGGAATCATATAAGCTGAAGACCCGGTTCCCTGAGTTCATGGAACCTCAGCCTTAAGGACAAGGCTGATTTGGAGAGGGCGGGCTTGATAGAACCCTAGCAGGGTTGGGTCCTACTCAACCAAGAAGCAGCTAATAAAAACCAGATTGTAATAAACCCCACCTAGCCACTTCTATCCTATAAAGAAGAGTGGCTAGGGTTTATATTTGGGCCTTTGGGCTTCCTAGCCGCCCCCCCCCTCTTTTATTGGGCCAGTCGGCTAGGGTTGAGGGCAAAAGGGATAACTCACTTAGGAAGTAGCCCCTAGGGCTAGGGTTTGGAGCCCTATATAAGCATGTAGCCTTCATCTCTTTGAAAACAAGATTCATCTACAATTGCAGTCATATGGCCAACTTCTAGGAGAGTGGAACCCCTATAGCGTTCCAAGGATTGATCCCCCTCAAAGATCAACCTACATAGAATTTATCTAGGATTCTAACAATCGACCATCTGTCAGTACGAGTTGTACCGAGCATAACAATACATGGTACACTGGAATGTACTGATGTACCACCCGTATCAGTCCTCTATCGGACTGGTATATACTGCTTATATCGAGCAGTATGCTTCGGTACGTCAAACCCTGATTTTGATAACCTATTGGATTAGTAAAATACTAGTATGCTGGACACTGTATCGACTTTGTACCACTCAATACCACTGAAAATTTAAAATTGAATACTGATCTGTATGAAGCTTCACTGATCATTAGTATGACTGGTAGATCGGTCCATATGCACTGGTACAACAATATTTAAACCCATGATTTGTACAGCCTTAATTTTTTATTCATCTAATTTTCAACCCTTTCAGAAAAGCACTATGCATATTTTTTACAAAGTAAAGTACTTTTAAATTGTGTAGGTAGTGGCAAGTTCAATCTGATCAGGTTGTGTCTTCCCTAAACCCAACTATATGGTAAATTGATTAAGCTTCAGAATTGAACTGAAATTGACTCATTAAGGACTTCCGCAGTCAAGCATAACCTATTATGATTTAGCCTTTGCTCATTGCTTAAACTAAAGGGGTCTGCTTTTGAAATAAGTTTTACATCAATAAGATGTGCATTGAGAAGCTTGCATTTTTATTTTCTTAATTTTCTTAATTTTCTTAATGGAACTTAATTATTTTTTCCATGTATTAATGGATGGTAGATTTTCAAGCATTTGATACTGGACTTTTGTTAATGCAGGGTTTACACAAGGTACTTGACCAACAGATGATTAAACTCTGGAATGATCTGTACAGTTTAACTGATAGCTATACTGGTGGATGGCTTTCTTCAGGTATGTTGATTTGGATATGATGTCATATTTAATGTACAGATATAAATTGACGATGGTTTCTCTCTCTTTTTTGATTGACATCCTGTTATTGCAGACCTAAGACTATTCATGCAATTTTGTCTTTAAGCTTGAGGTACTAATGTATCTGATGTTGGACCAAGTAGATAGAGACAAGCAAGTAATTAAGAATCTAAATAGTTTGTGTTCCAAATAACCCTATCATCTAGTAATATGATGGTTTAAGTGTTAGGTTGATGGACTATAAGCAAGAATTTGGAATCAGTTTAGTTGAATATGCAGTTTACTTATGGAATTTAAACTCATTAGGACTAAGTTCTAATGAGGTATTGGATAGGAGAAAAACAAAATTTTATGAGAAATGAGTAGCAATTGATTGTCAGAAGTTCCAACATAGGAATCTTTCATTTGTCTTTGGATGGATGTAAAGTTGATAAGATCTTCTGACGGGGATGTTAAGTGCTATGGAGTCATATACTCAAGCAATTCACATGTTGGCATAGACCTAGGAGAGAATCCAAAAGAAATTCACTAGGATGTGAAGTTGTTGACTGAGGTATTTAGAATTGCGTCTAGGAACTACCGACTTTGATTGTCCATAACTCCATATGGAGTTGTGTGGCAATGGAACCAAGGGAATAATAATTATACCTAATTAATAGTGTCATTTGCAATCATTGAATTGGACCTTAAAAACATGAGATATATTTCTGGCTAAATTCTATGGCCAGTGTTACTGCCTTTATGGAGGATCCACCTGATCCATGTACCTCAGGGAGAAATTAGAAACTTCATCACAGTAGTAGCGGCCATAAACATGGTTCTTGAAACTAGACTTTAATTTTTCTTGATCTTACCAATCAGTTTTGTTGCATGGTACATGATGTAATAGATTTAGCTTTGTATGCAAGATTTTGTCTCATTAAGCTGGAAGAATAAGCAGTCTGATTCCTCTGCATGGAGTGACTCAAGAAGATGGCGTTGTTTCATTTCCCTACAATCAAAATTTTCTGTTGAGGTTCAATAATAACAAAGCCATAAACTATAAAGTTATATGGATCTTTTGTTGCTATTGGGATCTATAAAGAGCCATATCTTAAGAGTATTTTAAATCTTTATTTATAATTTCTATTAACGTTGTTTTAGGTGTTCTTCAGTCTCTTCTCATACTACTAACAATAATCATTTCACCTATTAACTTATCTCCTAAGCACATATTTGTATCATCTCTTAAATAATTCTCTCTCATTTTATCCTATATCGAGATGATACATACTTGTTAATGAACAAAAATAATTTTTTTCCTATCTTATATATCAACTCTGAACATTCACATCAACATTCTCATTTCAGCAACTGACTTTTTTGTATATGTTTTGCATCTTAACTGTTGGTCTAATAATTATCTTTTTTTTTTTTTTAATCCCAAAGGTATCCGATAATCACATAAGAATCTTGGTGCTTCTTGTTATTTTTAACTATCCTATTCCTACTCTATGAATATTATTGATAGTAATATTATTCTTCATCAATCTCTCCATCTAATTGAGTAATTGATCTAAAATAATTAAAACTTTTACTTCACGGAACTTTTTGCCCATCCAACTTAGCTTTATCCTCTTGTCTATTCCTAGTATTACTAACTAAGATTACATTTCATATATTTGTTTTAGTCCTACTTAATTTAAGACCTTTGGTTTCAAAATTTTTTGTTGAGGTTGGTCACCTAAAATAGATGACTCATGATTTCCTAATGGTTTTACCAAGTCGATTCTTAGGGAGAATGTGGGTGCCAAGTCCAGGGGAATTTGTGAGGACCATGTAATCCATGCACCTCCAAGAATAATGATTTTCAACTTGGATATATAATATTTGAAATGGTATTGCACCATTGTGAATAGAAATTAGTTATTCTAAGACTTGACTATTTAGCAACCTATTGCTTCTTCAGTGGATGATTACAATGCAGTAGATTTTGCTTGCTCCATATTTGATTTCTTTTCTTTTGTTCTGATTATTTATGTATTTGTTGAAGCTAGCCTTTATATGGTGTCTGTTTATTCTTTGTTTGTTGCAGCACATGCTCTATTGGAACAGACTTTGGCAAAGACTAAGCCTTCAGCAAGTGATCATTCATCAGGAATGACACCTAGATCCATTATTACCAAAGATCAAAGCATTAATGTGCTAGTTACTTCGGGATCCCTGGTTCCAAGTCTCGCCAAGTGTTTGCTTTATCGGTTGGATGATGTAATCTCGGCTAATAATGGTATGTGCTTTCCCTTGTCACTTATTATTTATTGTTGTTTGTTGTTTTTCTATTTGCTAGTAACTGGGAAGTGTCATCATTTAGTTGTCTATATGAACTTCGGTACTTTCTGCTTGTGAACTATGAAGCACAATATTCTGGAATTCCAGAACTCTTAATTTTATTTCCGCATCTAACTCTTCAACCAGTGAATTACTTTTTTACAAAATGTAACTTGATTCCCATAATGAAAGCTAATTCTAAAATCCACAGGTGCTAGCTATTGCTATGTGCAAATTCATCTGGTAATTTGAATAATCACACATTAAATAAAGACTTTATGCTGCGCATCCTCTAGATACACAAGGAGTTCCAATCATCAGCTTTCTCCTACTCTTTTCATCTTTTTAATGCAGTTATTTAATTTTTATGGTCATGCAGACTCAATTGACAATATTGCTTGGAACATAATCAATTGCATGTAATTGTATACATTTTGTCAGCACTGCTGAAAATTTTCATCACTCCCTGATAGTCTACAGCTCATGGGAAGTGGGGAAGCTTCAGTGCTTCTCATGGATCAAAGAGCGGTTTGGTAGTCCTAATGTCCAGTTCTGTGTGATTGGGGATGGAACAGAAGAATGTGCCGCTGCAGAGACAATGAGATGGCCATTTATAAAAATAGATATTCGACCCGCTAGCCCATACCGGTTTCCAGGTCTAACCATGGAAATGGTCCAGAGTTATATTGATGTGATATATGGACCACAAGATTCCAAAGACGAGAAACTGAAAGGGTAAAACATTGCGACATCCACACAACCAGTCCAATTCTTATCAAATTGTAACCAGCTCTTCTGTTTTGCTTCTAAGGTCGTCTGAACTAATGAAGTTCTTCTCTGCAAGAGGCGTGCCATCTGAGTAGCTGGCTGAAGACCTTTTCGTATCGATGCTTTCATGGCAGCTATTGTATTTAGCTCTTACGCTCTAGACTAACTGTAGTTATTTGATTACAGAAGCAAGGTGCAACTCTTCACAAACAAACAGATTGGTTACTTGATGTGTTGGTTTCCATGGCCTTCAAAATACCGTCAAGTTTATCTGCAAAAAATACAGATATTTGTTCCAAGTTTCCTTGTTCAATAAGAAAACTGCAGTTTTATTTGTTGAAGAAAAAAGTGATTTTGAACAGTGGTCTGGGGCATCTGTTGCATGTTGTTTCACTTTTCTTGATGACTGCCTTTGATGATACAGTAGAAGCTTTTATCTGGTTTTATATGCATGTGATGTGAATTATACATCTGCTGATGGTGCCATGCCTGCATTATATATTATTTGTATCAAATTTATCAGAATGGTGCTATATATATGGTGACAATCTGTTTGTTGTCAATAGGATCTTTGAGAGGAACAAAAGAGAAAACAAATCAGGTTGTTAATGGCAAAAAGAAAATAATACATAGTTTTATCTCCTTGATTTCGTGAGAATTGTATTGTTGGAAGCATCTGTTTTTGGGGAAAAAATGGTTGTTTATGAAAATTAAAAAAATACACTTTCCTCCGTCTTTTCTTTTTCTACCTTTCTGATTTATGTTCAAGATGGATAAAAAAGAATTTTTTTAAAAAATATATATACAAGTACACTTTGAAAAAAAAAAACTTTGTTTTCCTTCCTTTATGATTGTTGTTTACAGCATATTTTAGCAACAAAATAAAAAATTATTGTCAATAAAAAAAATAGTTTTGTCTCCTAGATTTCATGATAAAAATCTTATTATTGTAAACAATATCTTTCGTGGAAAAAAAAGGTTGTTTATAAAAATTAAATAGATACACTTTTATCTATCTAACAATGTTAATATCGATCTGAAGCATGATGAAAAGGATAGAGGGTCTGTAAATAAAGCATCATGATGAAGGATAAAACTATATCATAATTTATAAACATGGATCTTAGCTAATTTTCAATAGAAATTTAAAAGTAGTCCATTTTAAGAATAGTGGATTAGGTTAGCAACTTTGATTATAGGAACATTTTCTTCAAAAAGGGATTAGACTAGATAGTAGATAGATATTATGATCAAAAAACAATAAATATTATTTGCATAGAGACTAAGTATGTAGGAGAAAAATATAGAGATATTGATAGTTCTAGATTTAAATTTTGATATGCTTAAAAAATTAAATATAGAAATTATGTAAGAATTATTGTTAAGAAGGATCTTAAAAATAATATTATAGATGTACACAAATTTGAAGATAGAATTATAATTTTAAATTTTATTAAAAGATAAGATTGTTTGAACATCATTAATGCTTATGCCCTTCAAAGTCAAATTAGATGATGAAAGCAAGAGAGAATTTTGGAAAAGGTTTGATGATATCATTGAAGGAATGCGTATAATAAAAAAACTTATAATTATAGGAGATTTGAATGGTTATGGAGAGAAATGAAAATGATAGTATAATAATAAAAAAACAGATAGTGAATATAAAGGAATACATGAGGCCTTTGGTTATGGAGAGAAATGAAAATGATAGTATGATTTTAGATTTTACAACTTCAAATGATTTTATAATTATAAATATTTACTTTAATTAGAAAAAAATAAACTTTTAGTTATTTATAAGAGTGGTCACACTTGTAGTCATATATCTTTTTTCCTACTTAGAAAGATAGAAAAAGTTATTTGTAAGAATTGTAAAGTTGTATATGACGAAAATTTGATAGATTAACATAGATTGATGGTATTATATATTTGTTGTAGAAAATAAAAGAATAAAAAGATAGTAGAAAATTTTATCAAGATTAAATATTAAAATTTTAAAGATGATAATATAAATATTTTTGAGAATATAGTATAAAGAAAAGTGACTTTGAACTTAGACAGAGATAATATTAATATTTTTTGAACTACTATTGCTAATAAGATTTAAAGTTTAACAAAGGAGACTCTCAGTGAAATTAAAGATAAAGGTATAACTTTGAGTTAGTGGTGGCACAAGAAAGTTCAAGGAGTAATTTTACTAAAAGATCATGTTTTAAATATGAGTAAGATTGCAAAAAATAGAAAAAATTTAAAAGATATAAAGAATCTAAAAGAGGCTGAAAAATTATTAGTATGATAAGATATAAAGCTTATAATAAATTGTATAATAAGTTTGGTACTAAAGATGGTGAAAAAATATATATCGAATCGCTAAAGTTAGGAAAAAAAATATAAGGATTTAGATATTATTAGATGCATTAAAGATAAAAATAAAAAAATACTTGTTAATGATAATAAAATTTAAAAAAGATTAAAAAATTATTTTTATAAACTATTTAATGAATATTTCACATATGACTTATTTCAATGATAAATAATAATGATAAATTTAATAATAATAGATTTGTTTATAAAATTAGAGCTAGTAAAATAAAAGACGTTCTAAAGAAGATGAAAAAAGTTAATAATGTGAGACCATATGATATCTCTATTCATATTTAAGAAAACTAGTTTATTTAAGAAAACTAGTTTACTTAAGAGAAAAGAGAATAGAATGGTTAACTAGTTTATTTAAGAAAACTCTTCAATTAAAAAAGATATTTAATGAATAAAGAAAGAGTTTTTTAATATCAATTTACAAGAATAAGGATAACATACAAAATTGTTTAAATTATAGAGGAATTAAAATCATGAGTTATAGTATAAAATTTTGAGAAAGAGTTATCAAAATAGGATAAGGCTTGAAATAAATATATCATAAAATAAATTTAGTTTTATGCTTAAAAAATCAAACATAAAAGCTATTTATTTATTAAAATAATTAATAAAAATTATAGAAAAAATTTTATGCGGTTTTTATTGACTTAAAAATAACCTATTATAAAGTTTGTAGATATTTATTATGGAATGTTTTAGAAAAAATGGTGTATCCACTAGTTATATTGATATTATTAAAGTATGTACAATAATATAGCTATTAATGTTATAGTTAGGGGTATGTCGTGAGTTTTATACTAATATAGAATTAAATAAGGATCTATATTAAGTTTTTACATTTTATACTGATAATAGATGAACTTAGATAGACTCCAATATGTTATTTGCTAATAATGTTAACTTAGTTGATGAGAATTTTGTGGGCATAAAAATTATAATATTCTATTATTAAGCAAAAGGCTAATGTCAAAAATCTAAAATCAAATAACAATAGATCTGAAAATTATGATGTGTCTCTTTCAATGTTGTTCAAAAAATCTTTACCTTGATCTACGAGTTTTGTTAGGATCAGGGTCGGTACTAAGAGGGGGGTGAATTAGTGTAACGGTAAAATCACGTCTCTATTAAAACTTCGTTCTATAAAAACCATTTTCGACGAAAACCTTTTCGTAAAGATCTTAACTTTGAAAGCACGAAAACATATTTGATGTAAAGTAAGGAAGGCAGTTTGCAGTATGTAAATGGCAAAATTAAAATGCAAACCAGAGAACATGGTAGTTTTAGAGTGGTTCGGTCAACATGACCTACATCCACTTTCGGCTCCCTCCTTCGACGAGGTCACCGGCGTCCACTAGAGGCTTTCCTTCAATAGGCGAAGGCCAATCACCTTTTACACCCCTCTTCTCCTTTCCACGGGTTTAGGAGACAACTCTTACAAGCACTCATACTCCTCTCTTAAAGAAATCTAATACTTAGAGTAGAGGAGGGAATTCTAAAGAGATTGCAGTAGTGTTTCTTTTCTTTTAGACTCTCTGTACTTGTATTACTTTAACCAGGGATGGGAAGGGTATTTATAGGCTTCAAGTTGATTCAAACTTGGAGCCTAAATCTTTCCCATCCCGGGTTCCCCGGGTACGGGCAGTACCACCGCCCACTGTCAGTTTGATTGACACTGTCCTGGGCGGTACCACTGCCTAGGTCTAGTGGTACCACCACATGGGGGACTGTGTTGGGTGGTGCCACCACCCAGACTGGTGGTACCACTGCCTGGCACCTTACTAGGGGCGGTACAATCGCCCAGACTAGCGGTACCACCGCCTGACACAGTTTCGAATACTATGCCATGACGATGAGACTTCTTTGGGCACTGTTTGGGCTTCTTATTAAGCCCAACACAATTCTTACATGGGCCTAGCTGACCCCTAATTGGGTTGGCCCAAATCCAAGCCAAATTACGTGCTAACTATGAAATCCTAAGACATTTGCTAAGCTAAACAAGTCTCTATGTCTATTCTTTCGGCGAGCATTCGGCGAACTTCTGATGAACCCTCGACGATGCTCCAACGGACTCCCGGCATGCTCCTGGACTTCATGATGATCTTCTTGGTGAGTTCCGATGAGCTTCTCTGGCAAACTCTAAGACTTCTCGGCTGGTTCCTCCAAAACTTCCGACGAACATCCAGACTTCCGACGAACTCTCGAACTCTCAATGTGATCGCATACTTAACTCTGGGACTTCATTTTGCTTCATGCCTTGCCATCGTATTTAATCCTGCACATGTAAAACATACTTCGATCTAGACAATTAATACTAAGCATTAATCACGTTGTCCGGTCATGTCATTTGTCCCTCGACGCTTCGTCCGATTCTTCGGCGCATCGTCCTCTCTTGCGGCCTATTGCCCAATCGGCCAGTTGACTCTGCAACTCCGATATCCTTGGTGCAATACCCGATCTTCTTAGCCCGATGCCCGAATCCATGTCCTGAAGCCTTCTGTCGATACGTCAATCGATCCACCGGCCCGACGTCTAATCTTCTGACATATTCCTCCAGCACAACATGATTTTTCCTGCTTTAATTGTCTCACCCTGATCAAAGCATCCTGCGTCACTCAAAACATAAATTAAAACATAAACACTTACGTATTGGTTTCATCATCAAAATATGAGATTCAACAATCTCCCCCTTTTTGATGATGACAACCAATCGACGACGGAGTTAACCTTAACTCTCGGAGTTTAAACAAACTCCCCCTATCAATATGCCATATTAATAGAAACTTTTGGATTCAAAAATCCAAGCAACATGTCATGATCAAATCATACATGACATCAACATACTTCTCCCCCTTTGTCAGGCGGTGGTACCGCCAGTATGGGCGGTGGCACCGCCTAGCACAGCCCCCCAGGCGGTGGTACCACCCAAGACAGTGTCAGTCAAACTGATATTGGGCGGTGGTACCGCCCAGCGCAGGCGATGGTACCACTCGTACCCAGGGAACCCAAGATGGGAAAGATTTAGGCTCCAAGTTTGAATCAACTTGAAGCCTATAAATACCCATCCCATCCCTGGTTAAAGAACACAAGCACATAGCATTCAAAAGTGAGAAAACTCTGTTGTAATCTCTTTAGAATCCTCCTCCTTGAGTCTAAGTGTTAGAATAGCTTAAGAGGAGAGTGAGTACTTGTAAGGGTTATCTCCTAAACCCGGTAAAAGGAGAAGAGGGGTGTAAGAAGGAGTTGGTCTTCGCCTATTGAAGGAAGACCTCTAGTGGATGTCGGTGGCCTCGACAGAAAAGGAATCGGAGGAGTGGATGTAGGTCACGATTGACCGAACCACTATAAATTGCCATCTTCTTTTGTTTGCATTTATTCTTGCTTTTATCTTTACTGTAAACCTCTTTAATAGCTTACTATCTTCTATTCATGTATGAACGTGTTTCAAAGTTAAGTTTCCAAAATCGGTTTTATATTGGAAATAATTTTTATCGTACGAAAGTTTTTTAAATCGACGTGATTTTACCGCTGCACTAATTCACCCCCCCTCTTAGTGCCGACCCTATTCCTAACAAGCATACCATCATTGAATTTGAGATTTGTAGTGATACCGATCTATAAGGAGAACTAGATTTGTCTTCTCCTGTCTTCCTATCCTTTACAGGACTATTGATAAATTTAGGGATAAAAAGAATATGAGAGAAGATATGTAATCTTTCATTAACTGGTTCATGTGACTATAGGAGATGAGAGAAGATCTGCAATCTTTTAATCATGCCACATATCTACACATTTGCGTGCATACATATTTGTTGTCCACGTATTCAATTATTGTATATTTGTGTTGTTATTTTTAAGTCGCTAGAAGGTCCTACCTATTTATAGGTGAGAGTGGAGAGTCTTGGATAAGTAATTAGGAAAGTTCCTTTCTATTGGCCGATAACTATAATCAAAATCCAATCATATCCATAGGCCAAATAATCGAGCATTCTCCCACTTGACCATTAATTGGTAAGATATAAAGGGTTCAAAATTAAAAATAAATAAAATAAAATTTATTTAAAAATAATTTTATCTAATTAGATTCTAAATTTTAAAAATCATTTATACATGAATTTTAAAAAAATAATATATCTAATATAATAATACTATATTAAATCCGATTAGCAATATAAGTCATAGCGGTTGTATGTCATTAATATTATACTTTCTTCTATGTATCACAATACTATTAGTCCTTCTTAATATAGTCCAAAATGACTCATATAATTTATCTTGTCAAGATAATCCTATCATCACATTCAAACATAATATATATATACATAAATATGAACAAGATAGCAGAAATAAATAACTGTAAGTACATAAGAAAGAATATTAATTATAATATCTACTTAAACATATATCACTATATCTTTTATGAATTACTCATAAATCCAATTGTTCTTTCAAACATTTTAGGCTATCAGTTTTAAGTGAATTGATCAACAATCAGCATAGTAAAACTTAAGTTATTAATTGATATTGGTTGTTTTTAGACTCTTTTTATTTAATTATCAAGTAGTTTATACCATAATACATAGAGCTATAATAGTACGTATCATTCTTAGAAAAAAAAATTACTACGATATATCACAAAATATCTTTAATAACTTGACAATTGAGTTTGACCATACCAAGTCTTAAGATAAAATTTTATAATCATAAAATTTGATTAGTCATCTCAAAGCATGTCATAAAATCAGCTTCTATTATTAATAATATAATAAGATACTACTTTATATTTTTATCTATAAATTGCCCCTCCAATTGATGTAGATATAAACCGCAAAGTGGACTTCTTATTATCGAGGTAAATTAAGAATTAATATTTAAAAAATATCATCATTTTAAGTTGATCTAATTTTATATATGTGAGCATATAATCATTCGTCCCTTTCAGATGTCTTATTATTTTCTTTATAATCTTTTAGTACTTTTATTCCTAGGTAACTCTAGTATTTACTTAGTATTTTAACTATAAAACTAATATCTGATTTGACATAGACTTGAGTATATAATAGACTTTCAATTATATATATATAAAGAATATTTTTATTCTTTACAAAGTTATTTTTAAAAATACTTGTTTTAACTTAAACTTTTCCTTTTATCATTTATTGAATAAAGCTATATACTAAACTCTTGTCAATATATTTTTTCTAAGACAATCCTCGCAATCATTGAAATCTATCTCTGAATATCTCAATGTTAATAACATAAGATGCCTCATTCATACTAACCATCTTAAAATTCTTAATGAAAAATTTTTTGGTTCAGTATAATAAGCCAAGATCACTACCAGTATATAAAATATTATCCACATATAATACCAATATAATAAACTTGTTCTTATTGATCTTCAAATATAAATACTGATCAATATATTGTTTCTTACGTTTGAAGGAACTAATGATATAAAAAAACTTCATACACTATTATCTAGAAGCTTGTTTAATATCCTAAATAAATTTCTTAAATTTGCATACCAAAATTTTATATATTTTTTATTTTCTTTGTAAATCATTTAAGTTTACACATAAATATAGATCCTCAATCAGAAAACTTATTTTCACATCTTTATGATGTAACTCAAATTCATAATGAGTCACTTATGTCATGACAGTTCTTAATGAGTTCATTTAAAAAAATAAAAAAATATCTCATTATGATTGATGTATTCTTTATAAGTAAAATCTTTGGCCACTAATATAACTTTATATCATTTGATATTATACATTGAGTTATGTTTATATAATAGACTTTTTATAATTATTGGATAATTTGATGAGTTCTCAAACACCATTTTAGCCTATTGATTTTAATTATTTTTTTATTATATCATACTTTTTTTAGAATTATTATATTGTGAAAACAATGAAGGATCCTTTTTTATTCTTATATCATAATATGATTCTTATAGATATCCACATAATAATAAAAAATGACATGTCTCCTTTTTCTTTGAGATATTATTAAAACTATCATTTAAGATTATTTTAAAAGATCATTAGCAATGATATCAATATTATGTATGAGTTCACTAATGTTATTTTATTATTCACTATTATCAAATCATTTAATAATTTAATAACTATATCTAGAATGATAAAGGAGTATCATCCTGTATCTCCTTAATGTCAAGATGAAATTTTGAGATTTTTACTCCCATTGATTTACTATTTTATAGAAATCTTATATTACCATATTCAACTATCCTCATATTATGACTAGGGTAATAAAATATATATCCTTTTAAATTTTTTGAATAAATAATAAAATATCTAAAAATAGTCATTGAATTCAATTTTTTCATGTGAATTGAAGGTCTTTACCTCTATTGGACAATCCGAAATATGTAAATATTTTAAGTTGGGTTTTTTATCGACCCATAGCTCAAAAGAAGTTAATGGAATTGATTTACTAGGAACTCTATTTAAGATATATATAATTATCTTTAGAGCTTCTCCTCACAATGATTCGAGTACAAAAGAATAACCCATCATCTCCTAACTATATCCATAATAGTATGATTTCACCTTTCAGCAATCATATTCTACTATGGCATATTTGATAAATCATATTGGGCACATATACCCTATGTTTCTAAGAATTTAACAAAAGAACTATAATTATAATCAAGTTCATCATAACTACCATAAAATTTATCACCCCTATTAGATATGATAATTTTGACTTATTTTATGTAATTATCTCTTAACTTCATTTATATATACACAAAAGTGTTAGTAGTTTGAGACCTTACATGAATTAGATATATATAATTATATCTCAACATATTATCTATAAAAATAATAAAATATCTCTTAAAAACATGGAGTGAACTATAGATACAAGCATATATAATCTCAAGGAGTCTATAAAACTATATTTCATTCTAATATTTGATTATAAGATCATTGTAAACTCAAAATTCACATTAATTTTGTATAGACTATTATACATAATTCAAAGGTTAAATTTTATTGAATCATACTAAGTTTACAACTACCAAGAGATAAATAATATTATAACAATTCTAGATAAAGAACCCAATTTTCCTAAAATGTATCATCAAGATCCATCATATAAATCATCTCTAGACATAGGCGTTAAGTATCAACTACCATTGCTTTTGCTTTAAGATGATCCTTGTAACAATGAATATTTCATTCTTTTTTAGTTTTTATATCGAAATAAATATCTATTATTGGTAACATATATTAAAGCATCAAAATCAATCTATCGAGTATTAGAAAGGAATTTTTCTAAGGTTTGATTTGAAATATAAAAAGTCAAACTTATATATTTTCCTTTCAAACTAAACCGTAGTTTTTCTTCACATGACTTTTCTTACTACAAAAATAACACTATACTATGAAGATTTTTCTTTTATGAGTTTATATAGTATTTATAAACTCAGGTGATTTACGCTTTAACTTTCTTTTATTGTTATCCACTCTTTGGGTAGTACCCAAAATATTATGAGTCTTTCCTACTTTTTCTTAATTCTTTCTAAATATATATACTAGTCAGCTCATTTAAGCTTCACTTATCCTTAATTTTATTGTAGTAAATTTTAAATGAGTCAAACTAATAAGAAAGAGGATTAAGAATAAATTATACGAGAAAGGACTCAATTACAATAATGCTAGCTTACAATTGTATTAGTCGATATAATCTTAAATTCTTCAAATATTATCATTTTGAATTTCAGTCAGTTCTTTCATTAAAGTATTAGCCAATGACTTATCAATAAATTTAAATTGATCTTTAAATATTCTAGCACACTGATTATAGACTGTAATGTATTGAATCTTGGATTTTGATGATGAAATCAATTGATGAAATTATGATCTAATGAGCATTCAAGTGACATAGGACTAACTTTAATCATAGAAAAGCAAATTGACTAAAGTAGAAGAATTAGACGTTAGACCAAAATAGATTATGTCAGAGATTGAATATCAGGTCGGAGGATTGGTCAACATACTGGAAGATAGATTTTGTACCATGAGTTCAAGCATCGGGCCAGAAGGATCAAACATTGCGCCAAGAAGATCGGATATTGCAGGAAGTCAACATACCGATAGATCGAGTAATACGCTAAAAGAGAGGACAATGCATCGAAGGTTCGAACTAAGCATCGGATGAACAATGACATGTTGGATAACATAGAATTCATGTTTATAATCGTTTATGTTTTAATTGAAGTAGGTTAGGTTTTAATTGAGTTGATTTTGGGTATAACCATGCCAACTTAATTAGGGGCCCATTGAGCTTGAATCAAGGCTGAATTGGGCCTATTGGTAGGCCAATTCAATAACCTAAAGTTGAGTCAGGCAATGGCACCGCCAAGCTAAGCGGTGAAACTACCTATGAGCTGGAAAGTACAAAGTGTCTTTTTCAAAAAACTCGATGGTAGTACTACTAGGGTCGGTGATGATATCACTGAGTGTCAAGTGATAGTACTATCCAAACTAGCAATGGTACCGTCGAGATACAATCTCCTAAACTATGTCAGGCGATGGTACCACTTAGCATAAGCGATCGTACCACTAGTGCACATGGTGGCAAGCAGTAGTACCACCCAATGCAAGCGATGTTATCGCCAATCTCATGAAAACCCGGGGATTTAAATTTTTGGTTCCATTTTTAAAACCATTTGGAGCCTATAAATGCCCCACTTATTTTTGCTTGAGATAACAAGAAAAAAAGTAGAAAGGGGAAAGAATTCTTTAGAAAAAAAATATGTAATCTCTCTTAAATTGTTGAGTCTCTTCCTCCTAAGGCTTAAAAGTCTTTCTAAGGGAGGAATGAGGTCTTATTATAAATGAGAGGTATGAAAGTTCCCTCCTGAGCTTGTAAAAAGAAAAAAGGGTTATAATAAGGGAAGTTGATCTTTGTCCGTTGAAAAGATAATCGATTGGTAGTGAAAGTCGATGGCCTTGAGTGAAAAGGAATCAAGAGTGAACATCGGTCGAGACGACCGAACCACTATAAATCTGGTTTGCATTTTTATTTATGTTTTTTTTATAATTACTAACTCATTTACTTGCTTACTACTTTTACTCACATTTCAAGTTAAACTTATTTCCAATATAGGTTTCATTAAATGTGTTAAGACCGAAATCGGCACTAAGAGGGGGGTGAATTAGTGTTACATAAAAACATCGAGTATTTAGAAAAACCATTTTGATAAAATCATATTGAAAATATGTTTGAACTTAGAGAAAGTGTAAAGTGGAGTGAGCAGCTAAATCAGTAAGCAATATAAAGGAAAAAGACAAAGAAGAGAAGACACGAATTTTATAGTGGTTCGGTCATTGTGGCCTATGTCTACTCCCGATTCCTCCTCCGTCGAGGCCACTGGCATTCACTAATGGTCTTCTTTCAATGGGCAAAGATAAACTACCCTCTTATAACTCTTTCTCTATTTCATAAGTTAAGAAGACAACCTTTATAAGCTTTACACTTCTCTTAGAATGATCACAAAACTAAAGGAGGAGGACACTTAACACTTTTTCAACACTTCTACAACTCAAAATCTCAAGACTTTTGTTCACACTTTTCATACTCTTTCTGTTAGTTATAGGTGCCCTACAAGCCAATCACATGAGTGATGGCATGTATGACATGATACGTATTTTTTTTTCTTATTATATTTTGACATTTTTATCACTTTATATTACTTATTCCATATATGCATATATATTGTGATATCCGTGGATTTGTGTAATTGGAATCAGATCATGATGAGATCATGATAATGAGACTGATTCACCTTTAAACACATATCCTAAATAATTCTGGTCATAGGTTACTCGAGAGGGACATCGAGATAACTAGATAGATTGGTGTGTTGTATACCCATCCATATGATGGAGACAGTTGGTCTCATAACTACTTATATGTGGACACTAAGGATATAGTGCAGGTGCTCATTGAAGAATGAGTTCACTGATTGATCCACTCACGAAATACTGAATGGTTGATGATGCCTTATTATCAAACAACGATTCCATAGTCCTAGTAGTGTATCTGATCCTTAGGCTTGAGATACTAAGGATGTCCTATATGAGTACTCCATACTTTGATATTAGACTTATAAGTTTGGAAGTTCCAAATCTAGCACAACCGGTTATTGGGAGTGGCAGCCAACCTTACGAAGGCTATTAAGTGTTGATAGAGGTTCATTCACTCTCATTATCATAAGAGAAATATCTCGTATGTTTTTGCTCAAATAAATCCTTAGCCAAGTTCATTCGGATTGAGAGAAAAAGGGTTCTCCAAGAGAATCCGATTAGAGCAAGACTCGAGGAGAAACCATATGAGCCTGGCAACACTATGCTCGCGATATGGTCTCTAGGATATAAGATAGATGAGGGACTATAGGCACATGGTAACTGAAGACAAATAGGTTCAAATGATTGGATTCCCTTGTATCTTCTAGGGACTACGGCGTAGTGGCCTAATACGTCCATAGTCGATGAGTCGAGTTAATTATTATAGAGATAATAATTCATTAGGCCAGAAGAAGTTATGATAGGTATGACTCATGCCCAGCTCGATATTAGGCCTAAAAGATCACACACATATGGTAGGTGTTGCGACGAGTAGAGGTTCAGATATGAGATATCCGCTGGAGCCCCTATCTTATTGGATATCCTCCAATAAGCCCCTAAATTATTAGATCCCATGGATGAGATCCACTAAGAGCTAATAAGAGATTATTGGGTAGAGACCCACTAATCTAAGAGACTTAGGTAATTGGATAGAGATCTAATACCCAATAGGGCAGGATTCATTAGGGTTAAATAGGGGACTCTATAAATAGGAGAGAACTATTAGGATCAATAGCACTAAGAGGGGAGGGGGGGGGGTGAATTAGTGCAGTAGTAAGATAACGACAGTTTAAAAACTTTCATATGATAAAACCGTTTTCGACGTAAAATCGATTTCGGAAACTTAACTCTGAAACACGTTCGTAATTGAATAGAAGGCAGTAAGCTATTGAAGATGTTTGCAGTAAAGATAAACAGCAGAGAGTAAATGCAAACCAGAGAAGACAGCAGTTTATAGTGGTTCGGTCAATCGTGACCTACATCCACTCCTCTGATTCCTCTTCCATTGAGGTCACCGGCATCCACTAGAGGTCTTCCTTCAATAGGCGAAGACCAACTCCTTCTTAAACCCCTCTTCTCCTTTTATCGGATTTAGGAGATAACCCTTATAAGCACTCACTCTCCTCTTAAGCTATTCTAACACTTAGACTTAAGGAGGAGGATTCTAAAGATATTACAGTAGAGTTTTCTCACTTTTGAATACTCTATGCTTGTATACTTTAACTAGGGATGGGAGGGGTATTTATAGGCTTCAAGTTGATTCAAACTTGGAGCCTAAATCTTTCCCATCCCGGGTTCCCCGGGTACGGGCGGTACCACCGCTTGCGCTAGGCAGTACCACCGCCCAGTGTCAGTTTGACTGACACTATCTTGGGCGGTACCATCGCCCTGGTCTGGCGATACCACCACCTAACACAGTCTCAAAGACTGTGCCACGACGGTAAAACTTCTTTTAGCATTGTTTGGGCCACTTTTTGGGCCCAACACAATTCTTACATGGGCCTAGCTGGCCCTTAATTAGGTTGGCCCAAATCCAATCCCAATTACGTGCTAACTATGATTCCTAAGACATATTCTAAGCTAATCAAATCCCTATGTCAATTCTTTCGGTGAGCTTCCAGCAAACCTTCGACGAACACTCGACAATGTTCCGGCGAACTCCCGGCAAGCTCCTAGACTTCACGACGATCTTCTTGGTGAGTTCCATTGAGCTTCTCTAGCAAGATCCGCGACTTCTCAACTGGTTCCCGCAGAACTTCCGAAGAACGTTCGGACTTCCGACGAACTCTCGAACTCCCTACGTGAACGCGTCCTTGACTCCGAGACTTCATTTTGCTTCATGCCTTGCTATCATAGTTAATCCTGCACATGTAAAACATACTTTGATCTACATAATTAATAATAAGCATTAATCAAGTTGTCCAATATGTCATTGGTCTCTCGACGTTTCATCCGATTCTTCGGCACATCGTCCTCTCTTGCAGCCTATTGCCCAATCGGTCAGTTGACTCCGCGACTCCGATATTTTTGGCACAATGTTCGCTCTTCTTGGCCCGATGCCTGAAGACTTCTATCAATACGTCGACTGTTCCTCCGGCCCGACGTCCAATATTCTGACATGCTATCCTCCGGCACAACATGATTTTTTCTACTTTAATTGTCTCATCCTGATCAAAGCATCCTGCGTCACTCAAAACACAAATTAAAACATAAACACATATCAATTGGTTTCATCATCAAAATCCGAGATTCAACAATCTCTCCCTTTTTGATGATGACGACCAATCGACGACGGAGTTAACCTTAACTCCCGGAGTTTAAATAAATTCCCCCTATCAATATGCCATATTGATATAGACTCTTGGATTCAAAAATCCAAGCAACATGTCATACGTGTCATTATAAACTTATGCATAAACTTATGCATAACATCATACTTCTCCCCCTTTGTCATCAACAAAAAAGGAGAAGTCCAACTATTCATGTGTTTAGACATATAAGTTCAAGTCATTGCATGAAAAACATAATTTCAAGTTTTATCTTCATGTAGTTTGAAATCTAGCAAATTTAAGAATGTGCAAGTTGGTATATTTGCTTTTCTTTGGGATGTGCAAGATAGCATTTCTTTGTAATGTTCAAGATAGCAAGTTCTACATCATGCAAGCTAGCAAATTTGAGATGTTCAAGAAAGCAACACTTGCTTCTTGAAATATGCAAGTTGCAAGCTAGCAATTTTTGCATTTTCTTGAGATTTCAAGCTAGCAATTCTCGGTGATGTTGAAGAAAGTAATTCCTTCTCTCGCTTTCTTCTTGAATTGTCCAAGCTAGCTATCTCCCCCTTTGTCATTGTCAAAAAGAAGGGAAGACCCTTTACATCAATTTCTAAATCATGACAAAGGTAAGTATCAATCTTATTTGTGCATCATTACATTTTCAAATTAAGATATGCACAATTTCAAAACCATACATTTCATTTTTCATGCATGATACAAATAAATCAATTATCACTATGGGCATATCATACATGATATTCATGATATATTATTTTGGCAACATGATCATAGCTTTTCAAATGATGATATTTAAATGTCAAAATTCATTACATCCTATTATGCATGATCATTAATTTCTCATTTGTATTTCATGCATAATTTCATTTCATTACATTCAAAATATCATCAAGAAAAAAATTAATTGGGTGATGAATACAAGGAGTTATACAAAGACAAAAGATCATGTCATGAAAGATGGGATCATATGAATACCAAAAGACATGATTTATTTTAACACATCTCCTCTTAAATAACATATCAAGAAAAATTGTAGGGGTAAAAAGAAGAGATCTTGATTAAAAAAAATCTCATATAATAAATCCAAGAACTCACAAGAAGAATCATAATTCATTAGAAAATCTCCTCTTAAGAAAATACCAAGTAGAATTGTAGGAGAACAATTAATGAAAAATCTTGATTCATAATAAATCTTAATTTGTAAATATCAAAGAATCAAGATCATAATTTGGATAAAAATTTATTCAAATTTAAATAATCAAAATCATTAAAATCTCAACATTACCTTCAAGAAATTCAAAATAGCATACATGAATTTATCGTAATAATCATTAAGATCAATAAGATAGAGAAAAATAATTTTCAAGAAAAATATTTTCCTCTTTCTAGTTGTTTCAATTTATATGATTTTAATTCATTTATGCCAAATAAGAACATGTATCATGTTTAAAACCAAAAGTGCGAGACTTATTACGACAAGGATCAATAAGACACTTTCATTATAGTAAAAATTGATAATCCGTAAATCGCAAGATTCATTATGCATAATTTTGAATTATAAAACTATTAAACATGACTTCAAATCAATATGCTCAACTTTTTGTATCAAAACCATCCATCTTATTTAAAACCGAAAAATTAATATTTCATCATGATAAAAATCGATAATCCATAAATCACAAGAATCATCAATCATGGTATCAAAATATCATTATGCATTATTAAATCATCAAGCATTATTTCATATTTTCAATCAAAATTATTTTGTTTATCATAAACATGTCATTTTCATGATTATTTTTAAAATTACTAAAATGATAAGGATGATTCCTAATTTTTGCATTTTCATTATTAAACATATAATTTTTAAGAAAATTAATTAAAAAAATACATTAGGAAAAGCATTATGTAATTTTAAAATAAACTAAAGGCTTTTTTATTACCTCAACGTCAAAAGCTGTTAAGGCGTAGTTTGCCATCTCACTTTTGTTGATTTTCTCCTCGTCTTCGAAGGAGCTCGATTCATCCCACTTTATGTTCTTCTTCTTGTGTTCAAAGCAAGTAGTTGCGTTCTTTTTGTTCTTTAATTTTTGGTTCATTAACTTTTTAAATTATTTAGTGAGTTCAAGTTCACCATCACTTGAGCTTATGCTCGAGTGGTCTTCATATGTTCTATGTCCCAAATCCTTCTTATTCTTTGAAAGGTGGTTCTCAAGTTCTTCACGTGCATTGTACATCATTTCATGGGTCATCAATGACCCGATAAGTTTTTCGAGAGAGAAATGGTTCAAATCTTTTTATTATTGTAAAGTTGTTAATTTTAAATCCCAAGTTTTAGAGAGTGAGTGTAAAACTTTACTAACAAGTTCAAAATTTGAAAAATATTTGCCAAGAGCTTTTAAACTATTGATGACATCCGTAAAACGGGTGTACATGTCTCTAATTGTCTCTCTTGGTTCCATACAAAATATCTCAAAATCGTGCATCAAAAAATTTACTTTAGAATATTTTACACTACTTGTACCTTCATATGTGATTTCAAGAGTGCGCCAAATATTGAAAGTCGTTTCGTACAAAGAAACTCAATTAAACTCCGTTTTATCTAAGGCGTAAAATACAGCATTCATAGCTCTAGCATTTAGAGAAAATGTCTTCTTCTCCAAATCATTCCAATAGTTCATTGGAAGAGAAGATATTTGAAAACCATATTCGACTACATGCCATAAATCGAGATTCAATTAAAGCAAGAAAACTCTCATTCGAGTTTTCCAATAAATGTAGTCCGTCCCATTGAAAAATGGAGGACGAATGAGAGAGTGACCCTCTTGAAAGCCGAAAGAGCCATTTCTCTTGGGTGTTAAACCAACTGAGAAATAATAAGGCTCTGATACCAATTGTTATGATCAAGAGCACTAAGAGGGGTGGGGGGGTGGGGGGGGTGAATTAGTGTAGTGATAAGATAACGACGGTTTAAAAACTTTCGTACGATAAAACCATTTTCGACGTAAAACCGATTTCGGAAACTTAACTTTGAAACATGTTCATAAATGAATAGAAGGTAGTAAGCTATTGAAGAGGTTTGTAGTAAAGATAAACAGCAGAGAGTAAATGCAAACCAGAGAAGACGGCAGTTTATAGTGGTTCGGTCAATCGTGACTTATATCCACTACTCTGATTCCTCTTCCGTCGAGGCCACCAATATCCACTAGAGATCTTCCTTCAATAGGCGAAGACCAACTCCTTCTTACACCCCTCTTCTCCTTTTACCGGGTTTAGGAGATAACCCTTACAAGCACTCACTCTCCTCTTAAGCTATTCTAACACTTAGACTCAAGGAGGAGGATTCTAAAGATATTACAGCAGAGTTTTCTCACTTTTGAATGCTCTGTGCTTGTATACTTTAATCAGGAATTAGAGGGGTATTTATAGGCTTCAAGTTGATTTAAACTTGGAGCCTAAATCTTTCCTATCCCGGGTTCCCCGGGTACAGGCAGTACCATTGCCTGCGCTAGGCGGTACCACCTCCTAGGGGGCTGTGCTGGGTGGTACCACCGCCTAACAAAGTCTCGAAAACTATGCCACGATGGTGAGACTTCTTTAAGCACTGTTTGGGCCTCTTATTGGGCCCAACACAATTCTTACATGGGCCTAGCTAGCCCCTAATTGGGTTGGCCCAAATCCAATTCCAATTACATGCTAACTATAATTCCTAAGACATATTCTAAGCTAAACAAATCCTTATGTCAATTCTTCCGGTGATCTTCCGGCGAACCTCCGACAAACTCTTGGCAATGTTCCGACGGACTCTCGATAAGCTCCTAGACTTCACGACGATATTCTTGGTGAGTTCCATCGAGCTTCTCTAGCAAGCTCTGTGACTTTTCGACTGGTTCTCGTAGAACTTCTGACGAATGTCCGGACTTCCGATAAACTCTCGAACTCCCAACGTGATCGCGTTCTTGACTCTAGGACTTCATTTTGCTTCATGCCTTGCTATCGTAGTTAATCCTGCACATGTAAAACATACTTCGATCTTGACAATTAATACTAAGCATTAATCAAGTTGTCCGGTATGTCATTGATCTCTTAACGCTTCATCTGATTCTTCGACATATCGTCCTCTCTTGTGGCCTATTGCCCAATCGGCCAATTGACTCTGCAACTCCGATATTCTTAGCACAATGTCCGCTCTTCTTGGCCCGATGCTCGAATCCACGGCCCGAAGCCTTCTGTCGATACGTCGACCATTCCTCCAGCCCAACGTCCAATATTCTGACATGTTATCCTCCAGCACAACATAATTTTTCCTACTTTAATTGTCTTATCCTGATCGAAGCATCCTGCGTCACTCAAAACATAAATTAAAATATAAACTCCTATCGATTGGTTTCATCATCAAAATCTGAGATTCAACAGGAACTAAAGGCCCATAGGCTAGGGCTTCTTAGTAGCCACCTCCTATTCTCCTCTCCCCTTCTTCTCAGATAGCAGGCTTGGAGATTTGACGAGCGTTGTTGCAGTCTTGTTATGTGGATCACCACTAGAGAGGAGGACACTTGACCTACTTCATCTACTCTTATGGATCTGCAGAGATTCAGGGATATACGATCTCCCTATGTAACACAACTGTCTCACACATGATTTTTTATGTCATGAGTTTTGCACACCAATCTACACACGACGACGAACACGTATTGGGAAATTTGAGGTTTTTGTTTTATGTTTTTCCGCTACGCATGTGATGTAACCCCAATATTTCCCAATAGTGGTATTAGAGCCAGGTTGTTCGTGCGATAGATTGGTTTTGAATTGTGCATGTTATGTTTTAGATAATCTTTTGACGTCAAAATCATTAACACAAAAGTGAGGAAGGGCAACAATTGCTTGTTAGGAAAGGGTTCGACACTAAGAGGGGAGGATGAATTAGTGCAGCGGTAAAATACGTCGATTCTGAAAATTCTTTCGTTCATTGAAAACTGATCTAAGAAAGATAGCTTGAAAGCATACGGAAAAGCATAGCGGATGTAAAGCAAGTAAGAAGGTTTACAGTTAAAGTAAATTGCACAAATAAAATGCAAACCAGATTTATAGTGGTTCGGTCGTCGCCGACCTATATCCACTCTACGATTCCTCTTCCGTCGAGGCCACCAGCATCCGCTATCGGTCTTCCTTCAATAGGCGAAGACCAACCACCTTTTACACCCCTCTTTTCCTTTTCACAGGTTTAGGAGACAACCCTTACAAGCACTCACACTCATCTTATAAAATTCTAAACTTAGAGTGGAGGAGGGAATTTCTAAAGAGATTGCAGCAGCTATTTCTCACCTTTTAATCCTCTGTGATTGTGTACTATAACAAGGGATGAGAGGGGTATTTATAGGCTTCAAGTTGATTCAAACTTGGAGCCTAAAACTTTCCCATCCCGGGTTCCCCGAGCACGGGCAGTACCACCGCCTAATGTCAGTCTGACACTGATACTACCATGGGTTGTACTACCGCTCAGTCTGATGGTACCACCACTTGAGGCGCAGTGCTGGGTGGTACCACCGCCCAGACTGGTGGTACCATTTTCTGGTACCCTGCTAGGGGCGATACAATAGCCCAAACTGGCGGTACCACCGCTTGACACAGTCTCGAAGATTATGCCACAACAATGAGACTTCTTTAGGCACTATTTAGGCCTCTTATTGGGCCCAATAGTTCTTACATGGGCCTAGCTGGCCCCTAATTGGGTTGGCCCAAATCCAAGCCCAATTACGTGCTAACTACGAAATCCTAAGACATTTGCTAAGCTAAACAAGTCCCTATGTTTATTCTTTCGGCGAACTTCCGACGATCTCTCGGTAATGTTCCGACGGACTCCCAGCAAGCTCCTAGACTTCATGATGATCTTCTTGGCATGTTTCGATGAGCTTCTCTAGCAAGCTCCGAGACTTCTCAGCTGGTTCCTCTAGAACTTCCGATGAACATCCGGACTTCCGACGAACTCTCGAACTCCCAACGTGATCTCGATCTTGACTCCGGGACTTCATTTTGCTTCATGTCTTACTATCGTAGTTAATCCTGCACATGTAAAAATACACTTGGATCTAGACAATTAATACTAAGTATTAATCATGTTGTCCGGCATGTCATTGGTCTCTCGATGCTTCGTCCAATTCTTCGGCGCATCATCCTCTCTTGCGGCCTATTGTCCAATTGACCAGTTGACTCCACAACTCTGATATCCTTGGCACAATATCCGCTCTTCTTAGCCCAATGCCCGAATCCATGACCCGAGGCCTTTTGTCGATACGTCGACCGATCCACCAGCTCAACGTCTAATCTTCTGACATGTTTTCCCTCGGCACAACATGATTCTCCCCGCTTTAATAGTCTCATCCTAATCGAAGCATCCTGCATCACTCAAAACACAGATTAAAATATAAATAATTATCAATTGGTTTCATCATCAAAATACGAGATTCAACAATCTCCCCCTTTTTTATGATGATAACCAATTGATGATGGAGTTAACTTTAACTCCCGGAGTTTAAACAAACTCTCCCTATCAATAAGCCATATTGATAGAAACTCTTGGATTCAAAAATTCAAACAACATGTCATGATCAAATTATGCATGACATCAACATACTTCTCCCCCTTTGTCATCAACAGAAAGGAGAAGTTCCAACTATCAAGGGTTTGAGATATAAATTCAAATCATTACATGAAAAATATAATATCAAGTTTTAACATCATGCAATTTGTAAGCTAGAAAATTTAGCAAGTGTTACATCATGCTTAGAACATTCAAGCTATCAAGTTGTAGATATGCACGATAGTAAGATAGCATGTTCTACTTCATACAAGCTAGCAAATTTAAAGATGTGCAAGTTGGTATATTTGCTTCTTCTTGAGATTTCAAGCTAGCAATTCTTGGTGATATTCAAGATAGCAATTTCTTCTCTTTTGAGAAGTGCGATTATTTTTGCTTCCTTATAAAAACGCAAGCTAACAAAATGTTACATTATTTTACAATATGGAAGCTTACAATTTGAGACATTCAAGAAGCAAATTCTTTCTTCTCTTTTAAGAAGTGCAATTTTTGTTTTCTTCTTGAATTGTGCAAGCTAGCAAATTTGCTTTCTAGCAAGTTTTGCTCCTCCTTTGTCATTGTCAAAAAGAAGGGAAGACCCTTTACATCAATTTTCAAATTATGACAAAGGTAAATAACAAAGATGAAAAGTCAAGTCATGAATATCAAAACAATTTTTCATCATGAATATTTTATCATTGCATGCATCATTATCATAAGTGTTTCATGCATTCATATCATCACATGAAGAATATCAAAATGAAAATAATTGGGTGATGAGATAAACATTCCATGAATACAAGGAATTACATCATATCATTTCAAACCATGATGGTATCAATTTGTCAAATTATATCCTACCATGCATGATCAAAACTTCTCCCCATTTTATCATTGTAAATAAGAAAGAAGAAGGGAAGAACATAAAAGTGTAAAATATTTCAATCATTTCAAGGTATACAAGCCATAAATACAAAGACATCATGTCATAAAGGATAAAATTACTTAAATACCAAAAGACATGATTCATATAGTAAATCTCTTCTTTAAATAAAATACCAAAAAAAATCCTAGGAGTACAAAGAAGAGATCTTGTTTTAAAAGAAAATCAAGTAATAAATCCAAGAACTCACAAGAAGAATCATGATTCATTAGAAAATCTCCTCTTAAGAAAATACCAAGTAGAATTGTAGGAGAACGATTAATAAAAAATATTGATTCATAACAAATCTTTCAAGTTATAATCAATTCATGAATATCGAAAGAACATTTATGATTCATTTGGATAATTTTTCTCTTTTGTAAATGACAAAAAGAAGCATAGGAGATAAAAGATTTTGATTCATAAATCTCAAGAATATGTGAAAGATTTGGATAAAGGGTCAGTCAAATTTAACTCATCAAAATCATTTTAAGAGATTCATATAAAGGTGATATAAATAGATTCATTAATCTCCTTTTTGGAAAAATTGAGAAAGTAGGAAAAATAAATTTTTCTAGGAGAAACCTTTTCTCTTTTTAGTTGTTTCAATTTATGTGATTTATTTCATTTATGTCAAATAAAAACGTGCATCAACGTGTAGGATCGAAAAATGAATTTCTTAATAAAAACCATCAAGATCAATAAATCACAAAAATCATCATGTATAATTTTAAAATCTCATGCATAAAATTGTCAATCATGGTGTCAAAACATTTAATATTTTCATTACAATATTTATTACTTCAAATCAAACATGATTTCATTTAATCAAAATCGAGAAATAATATGGAAATCAACATGATACACATTATTACTTCTTAACCACATATAGCATGATTTCATAAGGTATTTTTAATCAAAATCATTTTTTTAATGCAATATTTATTATAATTTTCAAAATTACTAGCATGATCATAATTTTTGCATTTTTATTTTTAAACATGTAATTTTTTTTAAAAATAATTATTCTAAACTAAATTAAAATTAACTTATGAAAAGCATCATGTAATTTCGAAATAAATCAAAGTCATTTTGATTACTTCATCGTCGAAAGTGGTTAAGGCGTAGTTTCCCACCTCACCTTTCCTGATTTTCTCCTCATCTTCGGAGGAGCTCGATTCATTCTAATTTTTATTCTTCTTCTTATGTTCAAAGCAAGTAGTTGCATTTTTTTTGTTCTTAAATTTTTATTTCATTAACATTTTAAATTTCTTAGTAAGTTCAAGTTCACTATCATTTGAGCTTATGCTCGAGTGGTCTTCAATTGTTCTATGTCTCAAATCCTTCCTATTCTTTGGAAGGTGGTTCTAAAGTTCTTCACGTGCAATGCATGTCATTTCATATGTGATCAATGAACCAATTAGTTCTTCAATCAAAAAATGTTTCAAGTTCTTTAATTCTTGTATTGCCGTTATTTTCGAATCCCAATTTTTAGAAAGCGATCATAAAATCTTGTTAATGAGTTCAAAATCCAAAAAACTTCTACCAAGTGCTTTTAAACCATTGACGACATCCGTAAAACGGGTGTACATGCCTCCAATGGTTTTGCTTGGTTTCATATTATTCAAAATCGTGCATTAAAAGATTGATTTTAGAATCTTTAACTCAATTCGTGCCTTCGTATGTGATTTCGAGAATATGCCAAATATCCAAGGCCATTTCGCACAAAGAAACCCGATTAAACTCATTTCTATCTAAGGCGCAAAACAAGGCATTCATAGCCTTTGCATTTAGAGAAAAATCCTTCTTCTCCAAATCATTCTAATAGTTAATTGGAAGAGAAGACCTTTGAAAACCAAATTTGACTATGTGTCATAAATCGAGATTCAATGAAAGCAAGAAAACTCTCATTCAAGTTTTTCAATAAGTGTAGTCCATCCCATTGAAAAAAGGAGAATGAATGAGAGAAAGACCCTCTTGAAAGCCAAAAAGAGTCATTTCTATTTGGGTGTTAAACCAAATTAGAAAACCGTGGCTTTGATACCAATTGTTAGGAAAGAGTTCGGCACTAAGAGGGGGGGGGGGGTCAATTAGTGTAGTAGTAAAATACGTCGGTTCTAAAAATTCTTTCGTTCGTTGAAAACTGATCTCGGAAAGATAGCTTGAAAGCGTACGAAAAAGTGTAGTGGATGTAAAGCAAATAAGAAGGTTTGCAATTAAAGTAAATTACACAAATAAAATGCAAACCAGATTTATAGTGGTTCGATCGTCGTCGACCTATATCCACTCTCTGATTCCTCTTTCATCGAGGCCACCAGCATCCACTATCAGTCTTTCTTCAATAGGCAAATACCAACCACCTTTTACACCCCTCTTCTCCTTTTCACAAGTTTAGGAGACAACCCTTACAAGCACTCACACTCCTCTTACAGAATTCTAAACTTAGAGTGGAGGAGGGAATTTCTAAAGAGATTACAGTAGCGTTTTCTCACTTTTTAATCCTCTATGCTTATGTACTTTAACTAGGGATGAGAGGGGTATTTATAGGCTTCAAGTTGATTCAGACTTGGAGCCTAAAACTTTCCCATCTCGGGTTCCCTGGGCACGGGCGGTACCACCGCCTGCGTTGGGCGGTACCACCGCCTAGTTTCAGTCTAACACTGATATTGCCCTGGGTGGTACAACCGCCTGGCACCCTACCAGGGGCAGTACAACCGCCCAGACTGGCGATACCACCACCTGACACAGTCTTGAAGACTGTGCCACGACGATGAGACTTCTTTAGGCATTGTTTGGGCCTCTTATTGGGCCCAACACAATTCTTACATGGGCCTAGCTGGCCCATAATTGGGTTGGCCCAAATCCAAGCCTAATTACATGCTAACTACGAAATTCTAAGACATTTGCTAAGCTAAACAAGTCCCTATGTCTATTCTTTCGGCGAGCTTTCGACGAACTTCCGATGATCTCTCGACAATGTTCCGGCGGAGACCTGGCAAGCTCTTGGACTTCATGACGATCTTCTTGGCGAGTTTCAATGAGCTTCTCTGGCAAGCTCCGAGACTTCTCGGTTGGTTCCTCCAGAACTTTCGACAAACGTCCGGACTTCCAAAGAACTCTCGAACTCCCAACGTGATCTCGATCTTGACTCCGGGACTTCATTTTACTTCATGCCTTGCTATCGTAGTTAATCCTGCACATGTAAAAATACACTTGGATCTAGATAATTAATACTAAGCATTAATCATGTTGTCCGGCATGTCATTGGTCCCTCGACGCTTCGTCTGATTCTTCGGTGCATCGTCCTCTCTTGTGGCCTATTGCCCAATCGGCTAGTTGACTCCGCAACTCCGATATCCTTGGCGCAGTTTCCGCTCTTCTTGGCCCGATGCCCAAATCCACGACTCGAAGCCTTCTGTCGATATGTTGACCGATCCACCGGCTCGACGTCTAATCTTCTGACATGTTTTCCCCCAGCACAACATGATTCTCCCTGCTTTAATTGTCTTATCCTAATCGAAGCATCTTGCATCACTCAAAACGCAGATTAAAACATAAACAATTATCAATTGGTTTCATCATCAAAATACGAGATTCAACATTGCTACCCTTACAAATGGCAGATTACTACCATCTATGTACGTGCAGCCGCTTATAGTGGCAGCTGCAAGGGTGGTGGCCGCAGGAAGGTAGCACAACGCCGGCGCACACATAAGTGCTACACCTACATATGTCGGTCGACGGCCTGCTTGCAGCAGGCCTGCGATCGGCGGGGCACTGGCAGCCCGCGTGCCCACCCGTGGGTGTAGCCTGCGGGCACAGAGCCCACGAGGGGGTGTCACCCACAAGAGTAGTGCTTGCGGGCACTACACCAGTAGGGGTAGCGCTACTCGCGGGGGCGCCCACCTGCAGGGCCAACGCCCTCGCCCCTTGCTGTAGAGGGCTGTCGCTAGTAGGGTAGAGGCGATCATAGCAAGCAATAAGAGATGGGGAGAGTTAGGGTTTTGGACAAAAAGACAGTTTTGCTCTTGTGAATTTGAGAAATTTCAACTATGTCCTTTTATGTAAATTATAAAAATACCCCTCATAATTTAAAAAATTCTCTACATATCCTTGATTTCAAAAAATATTAATTAATTAAAAAATTTAATTTATTATTATTATTATTATTATTATTATTATTATTATTATTATTATTATTATTTAATAGTCCTACATGATGATAATATGTATATGTGATGTATGAGATGTGGACGGATGATTATGGACCGTGTGATGTGTGTACTTGTAATTATTATTATTGGGGCCTACGAGCCTCTAATTTATTTCTCATTTATTATCGGGCCTACGTGTCTGTGATTAAGTTGTAATTACACGAGGAGGTGTAGCGGGAGCGTGAAAGCGATAGCGAGACTCACGTGGCCGAGATAGACGATCACGACGCATGGAGATGCGCCGAGATGCCGACGGAACCGACGATGATAAGATGACAATCACAAGGCATGGAGATGCACCACCGCACACATAGATCTTGATGTGAGTGATTAGGCCCATTGGCTTAGGGCCTAATCACATTAGGATGTGGTCCATGATCATCTAGTGTGATTGCTCATATATATATATATATATATATATATATATATTGGCTTAGGGCCTAATCACATTATGAGACCAAATAAAAAGTCTCCTCTCTTTATAATATTAAGTCGGTAAACGTGAGGCAATTAGATTAACCCATGTGGCCTTCCATCACTATAGGTAGGGACCGATTCCCGACATAGGTTGAGTTGGTCGAGTCACTCGAGGCTCACATATTTCCCGATTCGCTATCTTGCCCATAACATAGAGATGTCACCGGTGACCTGAGAATATAGTATGCTTGGACGAGTCACTCGAGACCATGGTGGTTTGGAGGTCGAACAGGACGGGAATCACAAGGAGTTGTGATTGGTAAGAGTTGCCTACCTTTACGAGCTTAACGTAATTGGTCGAGTCACTCAAGGTTATGTTAAGACACCGATTGGATCTCAATCCCCACTAGAGATCTATCGGGGGTCTCTAATTCATATACTAGAGGGAGTTGTGTGATTCACGAGAAAATAATGGGAGTAGATTAAGATAGAAGTTCTTATCTTAATTGTTTTTTTTTTTATAAAATTTGCATGTTATTTATTTCTGCTATATCTTTATTTTTAGATATATGTCTTATTTAAGTCCCTTATGTGGCATACTTGATATCAACCACCTCACTGGTTTAAATTATACCGATTGGCTCCGCAACCTGAGAATCATTCTCACGGTAGTGAAAATCACATACGTCCTTAATACAATGATGCCTATGCCCGAGGAAGGGGCAAGTGAGGATAAGATCACTCGCTACGTGAATTACAAAGACGATTCCACTCTTGCTTAGTGTTACATATTGGGCTCTATGACTCTTAAGTTACAAAGACAGCATGAAAAGATGGATGTCAGATCCATTCTCCTACATCTTCGTAAATTGTTTGAGGAACAGGGAAGGACTCAACGATATGAGATATCCAAGAGTCTTTTTTGTGCTAGAATGACTGAGGGGACACCAGTTCATAATCATGTCCTTAAGATCATTGAGTGGATTAAGAAACTCAAGTCTAGGAATAGTCATAGAGGATGACCTATATGTAGACCTTGTACTTCAGTCCCTACCAAATTCTTTTTTCTCAATTCATAACGAATTTTAATATTAACAAGCTTGATGTGACTCTCCCTAAGCTCCTCAATATATTAAGAGAGATACAGAGAGCACCATCAAGAAAGAGAACCCAGTTCTCTATGTACTAGTCATAGGTGCTCAACAAGCCAATCACGTGAATGATGGCACGTGTGACTTGACATAGAATCTTTTTGCTTATTATATTTTTAGCATTTATCACTTTATATTAACCATTGCATATATGCATGTATATATTGTGATGTTCTTGGATATGTGCAATGGGAATCGGATCGTGATGAGATCATGATAATGAGACCTATTCACCTTTAAACATAAATCTTAAATAATTCCGGTCATAGGTTACTCGAGAGGGACATCGAGATAACCGGACAGACTAGTGTGCTGTATACCTGTCCATATGATGAATGCAACTGGTCTCATAGCTGCTCGTATGGGGACACTAGGGATACAGTACAAGTGCTCATTGGAGAATGAGTTCACTAATTGATCCGCTTACGGAATACTAGATGGTTGATGATGCCTTATTGTCAGACAGTGATTCCGTAGTCCCAATGATGTATCTGGTCCTTAGACTTGAGATATCAAGGATGTCCTGTATGAGTGCCTCATTCTTTGATACCGGACTTATAGGTTTGGATATCCCAGATCTAGTACAGCCGGTCATTGGGAGTGGTAGTCGACCTTACGAGGGCTATTAAGTGTCGATAGAGGATCATCTACTCTCGGCGTCATGAGAAGAATTTCCCATATATTTTTGGTCAGACAAATCCCTGGCCAGGGTCATTCGGATTGAGAGAGAAAGAGTTCTCCGGAAGAATCCGATTAGAGTAAGACTCAAGTAGAAACCATATAGGTTTGACAACACCATACTCGGTATACGGTCTTTGGGATATTAAATAGATGATGGATTATAGGTACACGGTAACTAAGGACAAACGGGTCCAATGGATTGAATTCCCCTATATCATTTGGGGACTACGGCGTAGTGGCCTAGTATGTCTGTAGTCGATGGGTAGAGTGAATTATTATGAAGATAATAATTCACTGAGCTAGAAGGAGTTCTGACAAGTATGACTCACAACCAGCTCGATATTAGGCCTAGAGGGTCATATTGATGACACCTCGATAATACGTGGTTGACAGCTAGCTCACTATAAAAGAATTCTCTAAGTACATTTCTTGAGACTTTTCTTAATGTTCAAATCATTGGTTAAAAACTCTGAACTTATATAGCTAACTTAAGTGTCAAAGAGCCATTTATCGAAAACACTTCTAATGTAGTTTTATAGGGTTCGACATATTTGGAGTTGGTAGAGTTCAACCTTTTCGAAGTTAGCGAGGTTTGGCAGAGTTCGGCCTTTTCTAAGTTAGCAAGGTTTGGCCTCCTCAGAATTGGATGGTTTCAACACCGTTAAGATCGATTGAGTATGGTGTTGATCGAGATTAAACTATGTTAGATGTGAAATGAATTTTGATAGGCTCGTATCCAGATCAGATAATCAAATTCTACACTAACAAATGACATTAGAAGGGCCACACCACATGATTGGACAAGTTGAACTCGACAATCAATGTGTTCGGCAACGTTGCACCACATGCTGCACTAATGGGTTCGACAATGCTGCAATGTTTCACCACATGCAGCAGCAGCTCTATAATCAACAACTCAGCAATCAAGGAGGGCCACACCCCATGAGTCCGATGGGTTGGCAATCGGCGATTCGGCAACGCTGCAACAGTAGCTTTACAATGAGTTCGGCAATCCGAACTCAGTAATCGGCGGTTCGGCAAACTGCGACAACAGCTTTACAATGGGTTCTGAACTGAACAGTCAGCGGTTCAGCAACACTGCAACAACAGCTCTCCGATGAGTTCTGCAATTCGAACTTGACAATCGGCGGTTCAGCATGTTGGCATAAATAACCAGCGTGTGGAATAACTTAATATCAGGATTGAAATAAAATAACATAGATCAAAAATAATTTTGGTATATGATGACATGAAAGAAAAGAATACCTCCCTATCCGGCAATGCATTGTAGAGTATAGCAATACTAGCGTAGATCTACAAAAATGCAAAAGCAAAATTAGACTACTCTTTTTTTCTCCTTTTATCTTTTAGAACTACGATTATTGATTAAATATGAACTAACAAGGAGATGAGAGAAGATATCCCTATAATGTCATGTCTATATACAGATAAGAGCAACTTGAGATGAGAGAAGAGGTCCCTATAATGTCATGTCTATATACAGATAAGAGCAACTTGATATATTTTATCTAAAGTTAATAGGGTCACATAATCTAATATTTTCCTATTTGATCGGTCCATTAACCGATAAAATATAAAATAAAAGATTTGAAATCAAAATAAATAAAATAAAACTTAATTTAAAAATAATTTTACAAAATTAGATTCTAAAATTTTGAAAAGCATTTCACACGTGCGTAAGTATATAAAAGAAAATTTCTTATGCACAGTACTCAAGGCAGTTATATGACCATTTCAGCATAGACCTTCTACTGCCATTGAATAATAGATCATATGATCATTGCAGCAGAGACAACGCTGTTTGCAGCTTCTTCTGTACAATTTTTGGATTGAACAAAGTAATCACATTGACAAGAACCAGCGTCGAGATGAGATGCTGCTGTTTGGTGCATGAGAGAAGCTGCATTTTGCAGATTACAGCAACACTTGTTCTGATGTGTTTTGTTCTATTCTCTCTGTAATGTTTTGGAGCTTTATGTTTGTATTTCTGTGAATTCTGAGTATTTGTGGGCTTTTACTTTGTGCAGACTTCTTTGTTTGTTTGCCTATACACATTTATATATAGAATTTTGTCATTTGCCAAACAAAAACTGCAGGTCACAATGGCTGATACGAGTAGGAAGCACTATTCCCCCAGGGTTTGAACATGGAAAAACTGGTCTGCTGACAAACTTTCCTCTGAATTCAGGATTAAGTACCCAAAATATGGAAGATATAGTAGATTTCATTAACAGGAAAGTGATCTTCTTGATGCAAACTTCATACTAATTCATTAGCAGGTAAGGATGCAATCAAATATTACAGTTCCAGGCTCAACTTGGTATCAAATGGTACAGCTTCAGTCTTTTGTTTTGGGTCTTTCCAAAGACATCATATGCCGCCTGCCCTCTTAAACATAAATTATCATTCACCTAATGCCCTAAGAAGAGCTGGAAATTGTCTATAACTAGTTAATAGGAAACTCCCATTTATGCAATCAATATAGAGCGATTAAGAAAATGCTCATCAGGATACGACATCACTTCTGTATTACCACTCAGCAGTTCACAGTGGCACAAACACACAGGTGTAGACTTCAGATATTGTCTCATTTAACTATGCTGTGGAAATCTAAGTAGATATATCTGATGAAGGTATAGCTCTTTATCAATATGTATTGCCTTTTCTCCATTGGGGTTCCATGCTAACTTCAGGAATATGTCACTGTTGATCTCTCATATCTCAATCATTAAGCAAAGGGCAAAAGAACATTTGCAAAGAAAAAGAAATCAAGATAGAAATAAATATTGGAAGAAGGGTATGATGCAGCCATCATATATTTAGCTTCTACATCTGTGGGTATTGGCATCAAGGTTCTTCTGTTCCTTCCTTACAAAGAAAATCTCTTAACAGTGACAAAACTATTATCAAAAGGGAATTCCCCACTAGATATACTTACAACTACCGATGTTTCAATTGATTCAATAATGCAGTGGGGAAGAAAAGAGTGTGATAAAACAAGTAATGAACCATCTTTATTTGTGGACCACCTAGTTGCCATCAGACAGTCCTTCCTGGTGGCGACATCATTCTCATAATAAAACTGATAGTAGATGAGATTTCCCTAATTGTTTGAGGAAATCTCTTACTCTGTTGAGGGAAATTCTCTAAACTGTTGAGGAAAATTCTCCCTTCTAACATGTATAAGTAGTATCGCCGTGTGTTGGCCAAGCGGCCGCAGCAACACGCTTTCTCAAGCGGAGTCATTGAAGAACGGCGAACGACGGTATCTTCCTTCCTCTACCACAGCAGCTTTCACTGCTGCTTCCCTCATCACAGCCGCTTCCCGGCCAGCAGTAGCCGCAACCGCTGTATCTTCCTTCCTCTACCGTAGTAGCTTTCGCTGCCCGCATCTCGCTCGAGCGAGAAGGGCCGCGGCCGCCGTTTCCCAGCCAGTGGACCACCCATCGCCGCTTCTACCGTTGGTGTTGCTGTTTTTGTGGTGCGATAGAAACAGAGCAGCAGTTGGTCCCTCTGCTGCTGCAGGCGCCGGTTGCCGAGCCACCCCACTCCTTCATTGCCGAGCCACCGTGCAACGACTGCCGCTGCCAGCCACCGTGCGACGACCGCCGCTCGCCTCCCAGCTGCCGGTCCCCCTTGCTCTGCATCCGCAGTGACAGAAACAGGGAAACTTACCGGTTGCCCTTGTTCCCAACCGTGACACTATCGCTACGAGCGCCGGTTGCCACCACCGTCGCCGCTACTTCCCGGCCGGCGATGACTGCCACTGATTCCTCTTCTATGCATCATTGCTGCAGCCTCAACCCCTTGCTCTGCATCCTTTGCCGCAGCCACCGATCACCGCAATTCCCGGCCAGCAATTTCTGCCGTCCGTTGCTCTCGGCCAGGGCCTCCCAACCGTGACCCTCACTGCCTCCTTCTCCAACGCCGCCCGCCTCCCCTTGGGCCGCAGCCGCAGCCGCTCGTCCACTTCATCACCTCAACCCTCTTCTTTGCATCATTGCCGCAGCCCCCTTCTCTTCATCATTGCCGCTTTCTTCTATACACCTGCAGATTTCTCGTATATTTCTCTCACTGCAGTTTCCTTGAGTACCGTTGCAGATTTCAAGGTCATTTCCCAACGAACTGCAGCCTCTACAATCTCCGGGACATTGCGGTCATTTCCCGGCCCACAACAGCTGCCGGCAGCTTTGGGCACTGTTATAGATTGCCCAATTGTTGTAGCAAGTAACAAACTATAGCAGCCGCCTCTTCCCGACAGCTTTGGGCACTGTTGTCGATTGCCTAATCTGCTGCAGCAAACTATAGCAGCGGTCTCTTCCCTCCCTCATTCTCCACCTTGTGTGACCTGAGCTTCACATAAGGTTCACTGCTTCAAAAAAAAACAAAAAAACAAGAAAAACAAGACAAAAAAAAGAAAAAAAAATGTCTTCGTTCTCTTCTGATGTTTCAGTTCCTGTAGGGACTCCCACTTCTTGTTCTTCTACAGGGCTTATCTCCATCAATGCTGCCACGCTGATCCCCTTTAAGTTATCAAAGGGTGGCAACTATGCGTCCTTGCGAGCTCAATTTTCTAATCTTTTATTTGGATATGACTTGTTAGGTTACATTGATGGCTCTTTCAGTTGTCCTTCGGCCATGCTCAACATCCCCAGAGATCCCAGTCCAGTACCCAATCCAGCTCACAAACTGTGGCTGCGTCAAGATCGTCTCATTCTCCAAGCTATTTAAGCTTCAGTTGTTGGATCCGTCGCTCCTTTGATATCTTCATGTGTGACAGCTGCCGATGAATGATCTAAACCGCAAACCACCTTGGCAAATCATTCGCGTACTCGCAAGCTCAGTCTTCTATCCAAGCTTATGGTGATGAAACAAGAGGGAAGTACTATCTCTGATTATCTACAACATATTAAGGTTATCATCGATGACTTGGTTTTGATAAGTCATTTCCTATGTGATGAAGAGGTTGTCATTCATACCCTCAATGGTCTCGACACCGACTACAAGGAATTGGCCGCTGCAATTCGGGCACGCGACTCGCCAGTCTCCTTTGAAAATCTCTATGACAAGCTGACTGACTATGAAATGTACTTGAAGCGTGTGGACAAACTGCTTGGATCGACTGTCACAGAATTTGTCTCTTCACAATCCCTATGGCGGCGATGAAGACATCATCATCGGTGATGGTAAAGGACTTCCTATAACTCATACTAGTTTCACAATGCTTAATTCTGACTCTACTACATTTACCCTCGATGATGTTTTATGCGTTCCTCATATTAAATGCAACCTCATTTCTATTTCTTAATTTTGCAAACATAACAACACTTCCATTGAATTTTTTCCTGATTCATTTCTTGTTAAGGATTTGAGCACGGGGGCATCATTGGTCCAAGGCCCGAATGAAGACAACATTTACGAATGGTCGTCAGCTTCTCGAATAACCTAGCCCACTGTTCATTCTTCTGTTACGGCTCCAGTTGATGTGTGGCATCATCGGCTTGGTCATCCCTCGAACTTTATTCAGCAAAAATTATTTTCTCGTCACTCTCTTCCTCTTTTTAAGTCCACTAATTATATGATACATTGTGATGCATATCTTAGTAATAAGAGTCATCGGCAGCCTTTTGGCTCATCTTCCATTTCCTCCTCCAAACCTTTTGAAATTATATATACCGATGTTTGGGGTCCTGCTCCAATTTTATCTTTTGATAAGTTCCGATTTTATGTTATTTTTGTAAATCACTTCTTTAAATACACATGGATATATCCTCTTCACCATAAATCTGACGTTTCTCGCATTTTTTTCGCTTTCCAGGAGTTGGTCGAAAACTATTTTCAGTCTACCATTAAAACGGTCTACTCTGATGGTGGCGGTGAATATCAAGCCCTGGCATCCCATCTCTCAGCTTGTGGCATTCAGCACCTCAAGTCTCCCCCCATACTCCTCAACTAGTTGGTTCCGTCGAACGCAAACATCGGCATATCGTAGAAACTGGACTCACACTTCTACATCAGGCTTCCATGCCTTCAACTTTTTGGACAGCAGCCTTTCAAACTGATGTCTACCTTATTAATCGAATGCCTACACCAGTCCTACAATACCAGTCCCCCTTTGACACACTATTTCACAAACCCCCTAACCTTCATAAACTCCGAGTGTTCGGCTGTTTATGTTATCCTTGGTTACGTCCCTATGCCTCTCATAAGTTAACATCCCGATCTACTCATTGCGTCTTTATTGGTTATTCACTTGAACATAATGCTTTCCGCTGCTATAATCTCCACACATAAAATCTTCATATCATGTCACGTTGTTTTTGTTGAGTCTCACTTTCCTTTCCAAAACCTTCCATATCCTGCCATACGGACCACTTCACTATCTCACTAGAGTATACCTTCGGACCAATCATACGAGCCTCCCATGACTTTATCTACTTCCTCCCCTCCTGATCCGCATTATATCACTCCAGTTCAACACTTGCCCGTTTCCTCTATTCCTACTCCACTCCACTCTTCCCCAATTGATGGGGCAATATGTTCCGAAACACAACTATCCTCTTTACCTCCTTGCCCACGTGCCCCTGACGTGTCTCCACTTGACCCGGCTTGTGCCACTAATCCCCACCCAACATCACCTCTCAATCCTGTCGTCTCCAACCATCCTATGACCACTCGCTCTAAGAGTGGTATTTTTAAACCACGTCAAGTACTTAACCTACAAGCTATTATGGATTCCTCATCCCCCAACGTTGAACCCACCACCTTCACTCAAGCCCAAAAATCTCCGCATTGGCGTACTGCCATGAGTGAGGAATATAATGCCCTTCTCCATAACTCAACATGGGATCTCATACCCTTCCATCCTTCACAAAACATCATCGGGTGTAAGTGGGTCTTTAGAATTAAGCGGAACCCAGATGACTTTGTTGCTAGATATAAGGCACGCCTCATCGCCAAAGGGTTTCATCAACGACCTGGAGTTGATTTCACTAAGACGTTTAGTCCTGTTGTTAAACCCACTACAATCAGGCTTATCTTGAGTTTGACTACCACCAAAGGCTGGCAATTACGATAATTGGATGTTAATAATGCATTTCTACAGAGATCTCTAACCGAAGATGTTTTTATGCAACAACCTCCAGGCTTTACTCATCCTCAGTATCCACATCATGTTTGCAAACTTTGGAAAGCCATTTATGGACTTTGTCAGGCTCCAAGAGCTTGGTACACTGAACTTAGCTCATTTTTTACTTCCGTCGGCTTTCTTAACTCCAAATCTGACACTTCGTTGTTTCTGTGACATCATCATGGAAACACAATATATATTCTAGTATATGTGGATGACATTATTGTCACAGGCAACAATCCTATCAGAATCCAAGCGTTCATCAAACAGCTGGCAGCTCGATTCTCCCTTAAAGATCTCGGACCCTTGAACTACTTTATAGGCGTCGAAGCTACCTTCACATCTTCCGGTCTCTTTTTATCACAATGAAAGTACATTCAAGATTTGTTATTAAAGACAAACATGTAGGATGCAAATGCAGTTACAACCCCCATCTCTATCAGTGGTTCTCTCAAATTATGGGATGGAAGTCCTGCTACGAAACCCACTCAATACCGCCAAGTTATTGGCTCTTTATAATACTTAGCTCTTACGCGTCCAAACATCTCATTTGCTGTCAACAAATTATCACAGTTTATGCAGCAACCATCTACTCTACACTAGTCTGCGGTCAAGAGACTTCTGCGATATCTTAAAGGGATCCTCAATCATGGACTCTTTTTTCGTAAACACTCTCCACTTCATCTTCATGCCTTTGCCGATGTTGATTGGGCAGGCAACCTTGATGATAGAACATCCACATCGGGGTATATTATCTTCCTTGGTGCTCATCAAATTAGTTGGAGTTCTAAGAAGCAAAAGATAGTCGTCCGGTCTACAACTGAAGCTGAATACCGTGCCATTGCCGCTACCACTGCAGAACTCAATTGGATCACGAATCTACTCTAGGAACTTAACTTCAATTCCACTCCTACAATATATTGTGATAATGTTGGAGCTACCTATCTCTGCGCTAATCCGGTATTTCACTCCCGCATGAAACATATCGCTAGCGACTTCCACTTTGTACGCGATCAAGTTGTCCGCCGTCAACTTCGTGTTTTTCATGTTCATACGGCTAATCAATTAATCGACTTACTCACAAAGCCTCTAGCTCGTAAACTTTTTGCATTACATCAGTCCAAGATTGGCCTCCTTGATAGGAGCACCATCTTGCGGGGGCATAATAGTAGATGAGATTTCCCTAACTGTTTGAGGAAATCTCTCTACTCTGTTGAGGGAAATCCTCTAAACTATTGAGGAAAATTCTCCCTTCTAACTTATATAAATATGAAAGGAACATGTTAATAACAATCAACTTCTTCTACAACTTGTTTATCTATTTATTTTCTAACAAAAACAATAGCATGTTTGTGTCACATGGTGTCGGTCAAGCTACTGGTTTTAATCATGTGATCATAGTCTTTGATTTTTCTTCTCACATTTTCGACATCATTTTATTTGGCTGACAACAGGTTCTTACCCGAGAAATTTTCTCACTCCTGCTCATTTTATAAAACAGCTTAATAAATTTAATAAATATTATAATACTATATTAATTCCAATTACTAATACGAGTCATAACGATCATATATTATCAATATCATATATTTTTCTATGTATCCCAACACTGTTAATCTATCTTAATATAGCCCAAAATGATCCTTATAATTTGTGTTGTTAAAAGAATTCTATTATCATATTCAACTATAATATACATAAATATAGATATAAATAATATAATAGAAAAAATAATTTTAAATAAGTAAAAAATATTAATAATAATGTCTACTTGAACATACATCACCATATGTTTTATTGGTTATTCACAAGCCTAATTCTAAGAACATGTTTTTTAAATATCTTAGATTATGAGACTTTAATAAATATATCAGTAATTATTAAAATGATACTTAGGTTCTCAATTGATATTTATTATTTCTAGAAATTTTTTCTAACTATCAAGTACTTTATCTCGATATACTTAAAATTATCATGATTATTATAAAATATCTTCAACTACCTGATATTTGACTTTGACCATAATAAGTCCTAAGATAAAATTTTACAACTATAAAATTTAATAAGTGACCTCAAAGTATGTCACAAAATTAGTTTTTATTATCAATAATATAATAATATATTATTTTATACTTCTGTTATAAGTTACCCCTCTAATTAATATAAATATAAAGTAGAGTTTTTGCTATTAAATTAATTTAAAAAATTAACATCTAAAAATGTCATCATATCAATATGATATAATCTCATGTATATGAGTATATCATCCTTCATCTCTTATAGATATCCTCTTTTTTTTTGTATGTTTCAAATATTTCATTCTTAGTTTGCTTTGGTATCCACCTAACATTCCAACTACAAAACTGATATATACTTAGGTATAAATTTGAGCATATAATAGAATTTTAACTATATATATATATATAAAGATTTTTTTATTTAATTATCTTTCAAGTAATTTTTAGGACATTAGTTTTAATTAAATTTTTCATCTTTAGTTATAAGTATATCATTTGTTAAATAAAATTACATATTAAATCTCTCTAAGGCTATCAATATATTATTTTTGAAATAGACTCAATAATCCTTAAGATCTATCCCTAAATATCTCTATACTAATAACATAAGCTACCATATTCATATCAACAATTTAAAAGTTCTTGGTGAGAAATTTTTTAGCTTAGTGCAATGAACCAAGATACTTATCAACAAATATCATTCATATATAAGACTATTATAAAAAACTTACTCCCACTAACATTTAAATATTTGCACTAATCAATAATAGTTTTTTAATCCAAAGAAAATAATAATATTATGAAATTTTATATACCATTGTTTATGAGTTTGTTTAAGGTCATAAATAAATTTTCTAAGTTTGTAGGTCAATTTTTCTTTTTTCCTTCTATATGAATCCTTTATTTATTCCATATAATTTTTTTCATCTAGATTTCTAGTCAAAAAAAGTTATTTTTATCTCCATTTGATACATAATAGGTTACTAATATCATAATAATTCTTAACAAGTCTTCTTTTTAAAAATTAGAGAAAAAATATTGTTATAGTCGATATCTTCTTTCTAATAAAACTCTTTTGCCACAATACTACTTTTATATCATTCAATATTATCTTTTGAGTTATGTTTATCTTAAAATATATTTAAATTTTTATTATTATTAAATAATTTGATGAGTTTTCATACATCATTCTAGTCTATTGATTTTAACTATTCTTTCATTGCATTGTAACACTTTTTAGAATCTTCACTTTCCAAAGCTTCTAAAAATAATAAAGAATTCTTTTTTATTCATATATCATAACAAGATATACATAATTATTCTTAAAACTTGTGGCAAAAGATTGGATGGAGCTCCCGAATGATAGAAAAAGTGCTACCCTATGCTTGCTCACAGCTCGCTCACAGCTCTCTAGACTTGTTCTAAATAGTTTTTATGTCATTTTCATCGTGACAAGTGATGTGAAACACCAATCTATCTCTGTAAGGGGAAAGAAGAGACCTTAAAACATCAACTATTGTAGACTGATCTTGGCTTAGTATGGCATGACATGATCTAAAGTGATCATAGATTTGTTTTCAATATAAACTACCAATTTTAGTTGTTTGGAATGATTTGGTGTCTGCTTGAGCCTTGATAACAACAACATGAAGGACACTCAGACATGAGTTACTTTAATCCAAGTACCTAATTGTCCTTAACCCAATCTTCATCTCCCAAAAACCAAACAAAGAGCTCAGTGCACGAGATTATAATTAGTATCTCAGTCACGGATGCATAAACTTTAATGCATGACACTAATTCAAGGTGTATCCCCCACATGCACAAGCCACTTTTCCATGCACCAAGGAGTAGTGTTATTTAGCTGATCTAGAGAAGTGAAGCTAAGCCACCGTGACCTACTTGAGGTTTGATTGGAGATGAAGACGGCCTTGCTTGTATCCAGCCACCTGGTTGTAGCATTTCAAGATCTCTGTCTCTCTCTCTCTCTCTCTCTCTCTCTCTCTCTCTCTCTCTGGCTGGAGATGAAGACGGCCTTGCTTGTCTGCACCTGGTTGAAGCATCGCATTTCAAGAGCTATGACTGCCACACTCATCTCTCTCTCTCTCTCTCTCTCTCTCTCTCTCTGGCTGGAGATGAAGACGGCCTTGCTTGTCTGCACCTGGTTGAAGTATCGCATTTCAAGAGCTGTGACTGCCACACTCATCTCTCTCTCTCTCTCTCTCTCTCTCTCTCTCTTCAAATTCATAGCTCGCCACCTTTTGATGCTTAAGTTTCGGAAACGGTGGAGGTGGCGTGGCTTTATGGCTCTCAGAGAACAGCGTCTGGGTACACCGAGATGTGATGTGATGCATGTGTTGTCCAGAGAAAAGGCAGGAGCAGGTGATTGGAAACGTTCGTTCATGCATGGTGTTGCAGAAACGTCCGATGGCCTCTTCGTTCCCTTTCGCTTGTCTTCTCAAAAACACCTCTCCTCTGACTTGGAAAACCCTTTTGTCTTTCTTCTTTGTTTGTATTTGTAATCACACACTGTCAAAGACTTGAAAGCAGTGCACAAAATGTGGTAATTTGTAGTTTAGTATATGTTTTGTCTTGGAAATCGTTTTTTAAGATTTTAGTTCTGTAGGTTACCGGTGCATATTTAAGTTGTTCAACCGAAGTCGATGATTTAAGTTAGTCCAATATATCATCCACATGGCTACAATTATCTAAGTTGTGAGGCATTCGGATGATACTTGCTCGTAACGAATTAACCTAATCGTAACCTTTCATGGTCTATCAAAGACATGCAAAGAAAGATGTCAATCGAATTGAAAAGGTGAGCCACGAGCAAAGTATTATCCTCATCTCGTGAGATACATAGAATAAATTATTTAAAATAAATTATTGAAAGCTTTTCAATAACTATTTCTAAGCCCCATCCAATCTCGTATCATTCAAGGGTTTCAAGGTGTTGAAAATGATTAGGGTTATGAGTCGATGACTCAAAAATGTTATTGTTGCATAGGAGAGAAGAAATATTTTGGTTAGTTTTAGTCTGAGATTCTAATTGGACAACTTGAGGGCTACTTGTATATAGTAGAAAACAAACAAAATATATGCAAATTAAGATTATTAGGCTACCATATACCCCGTTACCTATAGTTATAGGTGAAAAGAATAACAACGAATAAAGAGACAATGCATTGTATCCTATTAACTTTGTTGAGTTAAAATCATGACTAAAATGTTTATGTTAAATTTAATAATAATATATTTATCGGATCTTTATAAGCTTTACTCTTAGTCATTGTTGATGTAAGACTAATCAGAATGCTACACTTAGCTCTCCATATTGATATCTTATTGGAGTCGAATTATTTTTTCAAATCAGTGAAACAATTTTTTTCTCACAAATGATATGAAAATGATGTGAGATGATGTTAGAATCTCTCATTTGAGGGATTAATATTTTTATCTAAATCCAAGTTAATGATAATAGATTTAATTAGTCCATATAAATCCATTCAAATCTTCACTCATTTCTGATGTAAAACTAATGGTACGATCTTTTCTACTCCACTTAAGGGTTCCATGACTTTGTTAAGAATTACATGGCTTATCAGATCTAATCTTGTTTTGATGAGATAATTAACTCATATATTTATCGAGTCTGAATCACTAACATAAAATTCTTAAATGTAGGTTAATAGTAATAGACACATTTATCTTTATAAGTGCAATTAAATTGTTACTTACCTCTAATGTGAAACTAAGTTGGGGTATCCGCTAAGTAGGATTCGACAATGGACTTGAGTTAATGATTTGAAAACTTTTTTTTTTCAATCTCAATCTTGATTCATGCAAAAATTATGACAGAAGTGAAATCGAAAAGATTCAAATTCCCATGGGCACGAACACGAACATTCCCTGATCTAATTTTTTAGTTTAGATAGCGTATGAGTAGGCTCGACAAAACACTCTTATATACTTAGTACGTATACTCAATCTAAAAATAAAAATAAAAGCAAAAGAAGTATGATGCTTCGTCAAACCCACTTTTCATTTTATGTTTAAATGCAGGTTATATAGAAATAATAAGAATAAATTAGAAATTCAACTATAAGCAATCGAGAAATTTGTCTTTCTCAAAAATTCATCTGGAATAAAGATAATCTAACAAGATAAACTTAATCGGGTGGGACATAGAATCCACAAAAAGGATAAGAGATTAGATATCCATTACCTAAGTCTTGTGAGGAAATATGTATATGCCAAAAGTGTTGAATCTCGTATTTTGATGATAAAATCATTTGATATGTGTTTATGATTTAATCTGCGTTTTGAGTGACACAAGATACTTCGATCAGGATGAGACAATTAAAGCAGGAAGAATCATGTTGGGTCGGAGGAACATGTCAGAAGATTGGACGTCGGGCCGGTGGATCGGTCGACGTATCGACAGAAGACTTCGGGCCGTAGATTCGAGCATTGGGTCAAAAAGAGCAGAAATTGTACTAAGGATATCGGAGTTGTGGAATCAACTAGCCGATTGGGCAATAGGCCACAAAAGAGGACGATACGCCGAAGAATCGGACGAAGTATCGAGGGACCAATGACATGTCGGATAACTTGATTAATTGCTTAGGATTAATTATATCGATCGAAGTTTTGTTTTACATATGCAAGATTAACTACGATAGCTTGAAGACATAAAGCAAGTCTACTGGAGTAAAGTTCGATGGGCGTTCGAGAGTTCGCCGAAAGTCCGAAGAATCGTCGGAAGTGTTGCCGAAACCAACCAAGAAGGAATCGAGGACTTGCCGAAGTTTTCGGAAGTCTGCCGGAGAGATCGTCGGAGGTTCACGGAGATCACCGAGAAGATTCGGCTACTTGCCAAAGACTCGCTGAACTCGCCACAAGACCGGGAGCTTGCTGGGAGTCCGCTGAAAGATCGTCGAAAAGCTCGCCGGAAGGAAACTCAATGTTGCCAATTAAAAACTTACTTAGGACTATGTCTTAATTTTGTAGTTTGCATGTAATTAGGATTAAGATTAAGGGTTAATCCTATAACCCAATTAGGGGCCAATTGAGTCCAAGTTCGGATTGGTTTGGGTTAAGTTTAGAGCCCAACTAGTGAGCTGAAATAGTCTAGGCGGTGGCACCGCCAGACTAGACAGTGGCACCATCCGGAACCCGAGGGATCAGGTGGTGGTACCATCGGACTAGGCGGTGGCACCGCCTAGCACCCGAAAGGTCGGGCGATAGCATCGCTTGTAAACGGTCAGTATGACATTGACAGACGGTGGCACCGCCAACATTGAGAAACCCAAAAGAATTCAAATTTGGAGCCCAAATTTGAATCCTCTTGGGCCTATAAATACCCCTCAATTCTCAACAGAAAAAATAACCTTTTGAGAAGTTAGAGATTGAGATAAAGCCTTAGCAAAATCTTTAGCAAGTCTTGTTTTCAATAGCTTAATTTTTCACATCCTTCTTTCTCCTTGAAAATATGTAAGAGTGTGAACCACTTCTAAAAGGTTGTAAGAGGGGTATTTGTCCTTTTTCTTCAAAATGATTTGCTAGTGGAAGTTGGGAGCCAGGCTTCGTAAGTGGATATATGTCATTTGATCGAATCACTTTAAATTGGTGCGTTTCTTGAATGTGTGAGTACTTAACTTTCTGAAATCGTTATTTACACAAAAGCAAGCTTTCGGTTTTCATCTTCTTACTTTACTCGAGCTATTCTTATCAAGTCATTCATTGTCAAATCGAAAATCTCTATACATTTACGGAATCGTTTTCAAACTTACAAGTTTTAATCCGCTAACAAAAAAGAATTTTGCTCTTCCTTAATAATGATAATATTTTATGGGTCAAAATTCTAAAACCTAAATATGACAATCTATATCCTTTGGATCGCTCACAATAACATTAACATACTGTGTGGAATTGAAGGAACATATATAACCTACACGGTGGATGGTTCCTCCGCTAACACCGTTAACCATCCTTGGTTTGACAATGTGGCCTACATTTGTAAATGTTGAAATGATAGAAAACTTTCCAAAAGCTTATATCTAATAGATGTTGGAATCTTACTCTTTTTTGCTTCCATCCCTTTTGCTGGATAGGAATTTTTTTTGCATCAATATTTTCAACAGCGACAGTGATGATCATTGGATATAGGTGGTGTTAAGAGTGCATATCACTTGTTGAGACGAGTCCTGTCCGAAAACGGTAACTCTTTCAGTAAGAAAGTATTATTGTAGTTGAATGTTTATCCCAAAATAAAAAAACAAAAAAAAATTACACTGCCTTTCTGACCACATTGCTAAAATTATGCATTCACAGTGTGCGAGCGTGTTGAAAAGTCTGAAGTGTGTATGCTTTTTCTCCTACCATTATGCTTGCTTGTTATGAAACATGATCCGAGATCGATTTTAAGTGGATTTTAGTGAGTTTAAAAGCTGAAAGTATGGGGCATAATTGGAGGTTCAGAATGGTAAGATATAGGAGGAGGTGACCTTGTTCAAGACAATTATTATTGCAGTTGTGGATAAGATAAATAGGAATAATTGTCACTATCGTAACCATTTCCATGCTTTATTCAGAAAATTAATGTCAACCACTGTTGACGACTTGCTAGGAGTGATTTTGACCTCAGGAGAGGAGGCATGATTTTGTGATTTTATGTGATGGTTCATTTTCTTCTACTGCTAGTGACTGCATGTACAGTCTACAACGTGCAATTCCCAGATCAGGCGGAGGAGGGCAGGGCCATCTTTGGCTGCCTTGGACAAGGCAAAAAAACATGGAATGGATCAGTTTTATCAATGATCACAGTAAGCTGCTTTGGCACCTTTGCCAAATCTGTACAGGGGGATATAGTAAGGCTGACCAAAGAGATCAACATTGTTAACTTCTAAACGTATACACCGAGTCTATAATAATTCAATAAATACACTAGCCATAGTGGGGTGGGTGATTGATTCTGTTGCCTTTCGGGAAGGCAATTTTGAGAGGCATATGATGCCTGCTATCCTTGTTTTCTGAACACTTTCAGTTTTAATAAAATTATTTTTAAAAAATATATAACTTTGTAAAAGCAAGATTAAAAATTTATTTTATTCATAAATCCTCTTTTATTTTAAATAAGAATAATTATGATTTTGGAAGGACTTGAACTTATATTCATAACTCCCCTTTTATTTTTATTTCTGAACCGATGATATTCTTCGTATCAAGATAAAGTTATATTTTTTTCTAATCCCATCAAGAAATAGAACTAACTATTCCTAAGACTAGAAAAAAAAAAAAGAAATTAAAAACTCAATGTCATCCTTAATCAATTGAAGCTGGACCTTCTCTTTGCACTATTATCTTCACATTTGAGTCAAACTATAAAATAATAATGGATACTCTTGACTAAGTATACTTATTTGACTAGAAAATTAATTTGAAGTCAATCCAGGTTCTCTTCCGTATCTGTCTATAATGTCCGAACTGAATTCTACTAAACTCTATGTCGGAATATTTTCAATAAATTTTTTTCGATACTTATGTTAACTTTTTGATTCAGATGATTCAAGAACGAGTGGAAATGGACTAACAGAGTTCAATCTCGAAGAACGTAACGATGAATAGTAAAATACCGATGTCTTCAACTTATTATAACTGAGTCTAACTAAAAAGTAACTATGGACACTCCAATACTCCATATCTATTTCATAATGAAGTTCTTTTTCAATGGAAACTTTAGTCTCTGTTAAACAACATAATGTTCTTTTCGAGAATGATAAACAACATTGCTAATTGATTGACAAACTTTGTTAAGACCGGTAGGAGCGATTCCGATTGGAAATAGTTTTGACCTTAATCTACTGCTAACCTTGAATTTTCTTGTACTCATTCTGTGAGTAATACATAAGTTTTATCTTTTTGGGAGAAAAAAAGAAAAGGCAGAACCTACTTGCACCTTTGTTCTTTTTCTCAGCAGACTCACTCTCTTACGATTGGCCATCAAATCTGTGATTATTTCAAAATAATAATATGAATAAGTTATTTTTTTTAAAAAAAGATAAATTCTCTTAAAAAAATTCTTGTAGAGTGCTCCTGTTTTTAAATTTTTCCATAGATTATTTTTCGTAAATGATAATGTTGCTCTTGTGCTTCCATCCTTGACTGCTTAGACCTCCACCCAGATAGGCCCCTAATTGTCTTCATCGTTGGTCGCATGTGTCGTGAGCAAGGATAACGAAGGTAAGACATCGTTGGTCACTTGTGCCTCCGTCACTGAGGTATACAAGAGCAGGTTCAATAGGAACCAACAAGGTTCGTAGAAGTAGAGGCGAGTTTACTGGAGGCACACAAGAGCGGGTCTATTGGTGGTTGAGGGATTTGTAAAGATCGAGATAAGTCCTCTAAGGACTAGCAAAGATCACGTAGGTAAGAGTGGGTCCAGGATAGAAGAGAGGGGAGGTAGGGTTACAATGCTAGTTGCCAGTGGTATGGGTGAGGATGGTGAAAGCTAGGCGTGCAGAGATGATCTAATGGGAACAAGAGAGTTCGCGAAGGTAAGGGCAAGTTCGATAAAAATCAATGAGAAAGAGACGTAGAGCAATGATGCTGACTACTTATGTCATGGGTAATAATAATAAAAAGAGATATATAGAAATAATCTGACGGGATCATGAAGATAGGGTCGATGATAGGTCCAAAGAAGATAAGGTAAAATGATCTTTAAAAATGAAACACTATTTTTCTAAAAAAAATTTAATGCGTCGGGTTTTTTCTGAGAATTTGTTAAAAAAATAATTTGAAATCAGGTACATAAAAGAAAACAGAAGAAAAATAGGATAAAGTGATGGAGGGGAAGGCATGCATGCATGCGTCAGATGGAAGCAGGGCCACCTGCGCCAGTACTTGTGCCCAACATCTACTGATATCAATCTTATTTGTTGGTTTTGTGTGTAATCTGGGTGGGATCCCACACATGCTCACTGGAATTCTCGTTGTCTCATACCACCAGTCTCCTCTGCTACTAATTAGCTTCCTCTCTCTCTCTCTCTCTCTCTCTCTCTCTCATCCCACTGCCAAAGTGCCAATCTCCATCTGCCGAACCTAAGCCATTGCCATCATTGATTAATATATGTGTAGTAGACTTTATACCGCCTTCCTTTCATTTCATTTCTCCTCTCTCTCTCTCTCTCACACACACACACACAACACAAAGAGCATACTCCTTGCTTTCTCCTGTCCCACTGCCAAAGTACCAAACTCCGCCTGCACAACCAAAGTAATTTCCATGATTGATTTATATATGTGTAGTAGCCTTCACTGTCCGTCTCCATTTCATTTCCTCCTTAGTGAGAGAGAGAGAGAGAAAGAAAGAGAGGGATTGATGCTCCTCTACTTGCTTTCTGCTCTCCCGACTGCCAAAGTGCCAATCTCTATCTGCACAACCAAAGCAATGATCATAACTGATTGATAAGTGTGTAGTAGCCTTCACTGCCTACCATCATTTCCCTTCCCGAGAGGGGGAGAGAGAGAGAGAGACTCATTTATGCTCCTCTGTTTGCTTTCTTCTCTTCCCACTGAGTCTGCTACCTTCATTTCCCTTTCCCCGGAGAGAGAGAGAGAGAGAGAGAGCTGTTGGCCTTTCACACATCTCTTCTTGACTCATGACTTTGACTCTGTGAGCAAAAAGGACTAAGAGAGGTGTCTCCTCCACCTCACTGTACCTGCCAAGCACCTTCCTCTACTAGGCAGGAGAAGGTGAAGAGGAGGAAGAAGAAGACCATGACTTTTCTCCTTCTCAAAGCCCTCTCCTTATCTCTTTCAAACTCCTTTTCCTTCAGTTTAGAGGTGGATAGATTCCAGCAGTTCTGCTTCAGTTCTCCACCATTCCATTGATAGCTCTCTTTTGCTCTGTCCACAGAAACGTATAGATGGTCCAAAGATCGCAACTTTTGTGCTCCATCCAAACCCCTCTCTTATTCTCTGTCCCTGTCCCTGAACCCTGGTAAAACCCTAGAGTCCAAAACCATCTTTTTCCCGGAGAAACCAGTTTCTGCCGTCTATTTCCCACTCGGGGCCTCTTCTTGACAGCTAAACCCTAGAGATTCTGCTCGACTCAGCCATAAGGGGAAGAGGGGGAAGAAGAAAGATCCTTCTTTTATGAGCATTCTTCTCTGTCAATGAGTTGGATCGGTCTCGATGTTCTCGGGGTGCTCGGTCTCGAGTCTGGCGGCGAGGTTCGCCTTCTTCCCGCCCGACCCACCTACTTACAGCGTCAAGAAGGACGACGGCGGGCGGCTGGCGGCATCTGGCGTCCCAAGGGACCACTCCATGGATGTCCTGGTGCTAGACACCAAGAACGGGAACAAGATTGTTGCGTTTTATTTGAAGAACCCCTGTGCCAGGCTCACAGTGCTCTACTCACATGGCAATGCTGCAGATCTGGGACGACTCTATGATCTCTTCGTGCAGCTTAAGGTCAACCTCAGGGTTAATCTGATGGGGTTAGTGGATTGTGTCGTCTGTCACCAACGTTTATTTTGTTCCCTCTTGAATCAAATTTCCCTTGTTTTCTGCATTTGTTTTACTGTATCCGATATTTATTCTTTTAGATTGTCCTCTTCTTTGGGGACCCCAGAGAGCCAATGTATTGGTTATTGGGTGTTTCTTTTATGTTTTTCATTTTGGCCACTGATTGCTACTACTGTATATGCAAGTATAAACTGTCTGGAATAAGTTACTGTGTAGGGTCTTAGCCTAAAACTGTTCTTCAGATTCTTTGTCCTGTGAATTTCCATTTGTTTTATACACCAACTTCATAGTGCATTTTCTTTCACTTTCTTTCTCATGATGATCTTGGTAACTGAAGGTATAGCTTTCTTCAACTCATTTCAAGTTGAGTATTACTGATCTCATTAAAGTCTGTATGCATTTTGTTATAGGTCAGAGAGATCTGTGATATATATAAAAAAACATCAATAAGCAGTTTCTATGCGATTAACCGCCATGTTTTGTTTTTTTCGTTATCTCTTCAAGTCTGGTAATACTACTACTTGTGATTCTGTTTTGTGTGTATCGGTTACTGCACAATTACTAAAGTCCTGCTGCGATAAAGGGTCCGCGACTGCAAACTTATATCAGGATTCAAGTAAAGATATTCACATTGCGGAGTTGCTGAATTCACTTTTTCTTTTTGTGAAAATGAAACTAGACACTGCTTGTGGACTATGAAATCATCATCTGCCATGTCAGTTGGGCTGTTAATGTAAGCTAAATGATTTCTAGGTTGATTATATCTAATGAAGAAAATTTGCCTTATACATACATTCAGATCTTGATCAGATGTCCGCATGTGGAAACTTGATATAAATTTTCACTTGTGGGAGACAGCTCAATTTATTCATTCATAGATGATGTTTCTGATTCATCTATACATCCTCATTTACATGCTTATAACATGTGTTGTGACTTATTGTATATTCTTAGTTCTCCTTTTCATTGCTTCAGAGTTTAGAATTGTAATATAATGATTTTTTTTTTTTCTAACATGCAGATATGACTATTCAGGATATGGAGCATCTACTGGTAAGGTAAGCTATTTCCATGAGATAAATGGTTTCTTGAAGGCAGTCTTAACTTGGCAGTGCCATTGAAACATTTCTGATCAGTATAACTAGTATTCCATGTGAACCTGTCTACTGTTGAAACATTGGTGCAATTGCTTTTGTTCGTATGAATGTCAAACACTGCTGTAGAATCTTTTTTTCCACCTTTAAAGAAGTTAATTTCAAATACTTCAAAAAAGTATGAAACAATTTCTTGCAAGTCGGAAATCACATTGTCAACCGAATCAGATGCCATTATCGCAAGTTAAGGCTAAGCAAACATAAGGGCAAGATAAAATACCACTTACATAGAAGGGTAAGAACATTTCATGTAGTAGACTAGAAGATTTAAGGGTTTTTTAATGTCAAACAAATAAATGTGTTGTTCCTGTAGATATTTGAACTACAGTTGATTCTAGCATAAAAGCCAAAAAAGGTATTAGGAAGCAAGCACAACGCCTGGCGTCTTTGTAAGCCTCAAATCTATTACAATTTTACTCAGCTTCCCTTGGTGTTTTGCTTATTCACATGAATCTTTTTCGTTAATAAGGGAAACATAGCAATGTCTACTAGCTTTAGTTGCATGATAAAACTGATTATGGGTTTAAATAGCTGATATCAACCTTACCGGCAGTGATAAGGATATGTGTATTTGGTGCCTGCTGTTAGTGAACGAATTTGTCGTGACTAATGAATCAGCATGACTCGGTCTATGGGTCGATGTCGGAAGCCTCCCGTCGACTGAGTTGGGTGTCAGGACCGAATAGATCCTCGAGCCTGGGGCGTTGGTCGATGGCTTGCTGTGGGGATGCCGGTTTGTGACTTCTGAGGCCGGGTTGCTTTCCTGCAAAAATGGCCTTCGTCGGGTGGTCCCCGACTTTGGCCCCTTCGACGAGCAAGTCAGTAATGGGTTGAATTGTTTTACGTTCTTGCTCCCCCCTCCCTTGTACGTGGGTCGAACAGCGCCTCAGCACGGATTCTGACTTGGCGTGTGTTGGATAGCGCTTTGGTACAGATCCTGATTTGGCGTTTGTCGGATAGCGCTTTGGTACGGATCCTGATTTGGCGTGTGTTGGACAGCGCTTTGGTACGGATCCTGATTTGGCGTGTTGGACAACGCTTTGGTACGGATCCTGATTTGGCGTGTTGGACAACGCTTTGGTACGGATCCTGATTTGGCGTGTGTCGGACAATGCTTTGGTATGGACTTTGATTTGGCATATGGCATTGGTTGTGGCGTGTCTTAGGCCCAAAACATATCTTATCACTTCTCTCCCCCCTTTCAAGGCATGCCGTGGGGTCCCCAAAGGGCCGAGAGGCATGCTTGGGTCAGGATGCTATGATTCGTATTGATCGCTTGCGAAGGGAAGCGGGGTTGACTCGTCGTGGGGCAGTTTGGAGGGGCAGCTCCTTGTGTCTCGTGACGGGTTGCCTTCCCTGATTGGGCGGCCAGGGCCGGATGTGGCGAGACCGACGCGTCGTAAGTCGGACAACTGGTTTGTCATGACTTGGAGGCGGGGAAAGCGAGTAGTGGGTCATGGGTTTTGACGTGGCGACTTGGTAGAGGATCGGCAAGTCGAGAGTCGACTTGGAGCGGTTCGGTTAAAGGACTAAGCCGGCGATTTGGGCATTGGATCGACCGGGATGCGATTCGGGCTTTTGTTTGGCCGCGAGGTGTGGCTTGGGCGTTGGATTGGTCGAGATACGACTCGGGCACCAGACTGGCCGTGAGGCGTGGCTCGGGCGTTGGATTGGCCGAGATGCGACTCGGGCACCAAATTGGCCGTGAGGCGTGGCTCGGGCGTTGGGTTGGCCGAGATGCGACTCGGGCACGAGACTGGCCGCGAGGCGGGGCTCGGGCGTTGGGTTGGCCGAGATGCAACTTGAGCACTAGATTGGCCGCGAGGTGTGGCTCGAGCGTTGGATTGACCGAGATGTGACTCGGGCACCATACTGGCCGCAAGGCGTGGCTCGGGCGTTTGGTTGGCCGAGATGCGACTCGGGCACCAGAGTGGCTGTAAGGCGTGGCTCGGGTGTTGGGTTGGCCAAGATGCGACTTGGGCACCAAAGTGGCTGCGAGGCGTGGCTCGGGTGTTGGATTGGCCGAGATGCGACTCGGGCACTAGACTAGCCGCAAGGTGTGGCTCGGGCGTTGGGTTGGTCGAGATGCGACTCTGGCACCAGACTGGCCGCGAGGCGTGGCTCGGGCGTTGGATTGGCTGAGATGCGACTCGGGCACCAAATTGGCCGCGAGGCGTGGCTCGGGCGTTGGGTTGGCCGAGATGCGACTCGGGCACGAGACTGGCCGCGAGGCGGGGCTCGGGCGTTGGGTTGGCCGAGATGCAACTTGAGCACTAGATTGGTCGCGAGGTGTGGCTCGAGCGTTGGATTGATCGAGATGTGACTCGGGCACCATACTGGCCGCGAGGCGTGGCTTGGGCGTTTGGTTGGCCGAGATGCGACTCGGGCACTAGAGTGGCTGCAAGGCGTGGCTCGGGTGTTGGGTTGGCCAAGATACGACTTGGGCACCAGAGTGGTTGCGAGGCGTGGCTCGGGTGTTGGATTGGCCGAGATGCGACTCGGGCACCAGACTAGCCGCAAGGTGTGGCTCAGGCGTTGGGTTGGTCGAGATGCGACTCGGGCACCAGACTGGTCACGAGGCGGGGCTCGGGCGTTGGGTTGGCCAAGATGCGACTTGGGCACTAGAGTGGCCGCGAGGCGTGGCTCGGGTGTTGGATTGGCCGAGATGCAACTCGGGCACCAAACTAGCCGCGAGGTGTGGCTCAGGCGTTGGGTTGGTCGAGATGCGACTCGGGCACCAGACTGGTCGCGAGGCGGGGCTTGAGCGTTGGGTTGGCCGAGATGCGACTTTGGCACTAGACTGGCCTGGCCCGAGGCATGGCTCGGGTGTTGGATTGGTCGAGATGCGACTCGGGCACTAGACTGGCTGCCAGGCGGGGCTCGAGCAGAAGTTGAACCTGTGGGCCAGTAGTATCTTTGCCTTAGTGTCACGGACAAACTTTGAAACAGGATGTTTGATGCAATGCTCATGTATGTTCGTGTCTTGTGGGTTTGTTCATGCTCTGTACAGCAGGTTGAGGGACGGCCGAAGGCTAAGAGTCCCATTTGTGTGGGTTTGATGGCCACTTTAGGCTTGTAAATAAAGGTTGTGTCATGTGGACACTTGTGAGAGATTTTCGGTCTGTAATGGACCATTTTCCCCTTTGTTGTGCAACTGTTCGGAGCTTGTTAAGTCTGTCTGTAATTTGCATTGTAAACGAAGTGTTTCCTAGATTGTTTGCTTGTGAATCCCGAGTAAGGCGCTTTCTCTAACCCGTTTTCTCTTTTGTAGGTCCTAAGGGACCATGGGGAGGTTTCGGGGAGGCTGACTTTTGCGGACGGACACGCAAGGGTGCCGCACGACTTAAGCAAAACCAGCTAAGTCCATGACAGATGGTATCAGAGCGGGACAAGCACTCATAGAAACACTTGACATGCAAACGTGGGGGACCTAGCGGGGCTGCGTTGAGGACAGCTAGCATGCGCGACTGTTTTGGGGAAAACGGACATGGAGATGTAGGGTAAGAAGTCGCTCAGAGGAGCGGGCATCTGAGAGTGGCATTCAGAGGAATGGCCAACCCTTCGCGCAAGAGGCACCACGAGGACAAACAAGCTGAGAAGAATGCGGAGCACACAAAGGTTGGGATGGCTGAGTTTGAGTTACGGCTCAACGTTGACAACAACACTTGATGGTGCTCAAAGCAAGCAAAGCGCTTGGCAAAAGGTTGAGACCATGTAAGGTGGAATGAGTTGTTCGGCAACCGAAAGAGTTGCGCAAAGCTCACAGAGGTGAGGGGAATTGCTAACTCAAAGAATTCGGTACTCATGCAAGGGCTTGTATGCGGACGACGGACTGTTCGTGGCCATCCCAAAGCGATCGGAACTCGGCGCCATGGAGCATTGAAACTTTCTCTTTGGCATGCGAAGGATACATCCGTAGGAGGCTGAAGTGTGCAGCAAGTTCAGCATGTTGCTAGGCCTTGAGGGGCGCAGTGAGGGCTGTATTGACATGGAGTCGCAATCTAGCAAGTGCGTTTGCAGGAGGCAGAACAATACGCAGTTTGTTCAGCAAATCGGAGTAGTCCAAGGGGATGGTGGTCTCCGAATCGAAGAGAGATGTTTGCTCCAACGGGATAGATATCCAGGTGGGATAAGTCCCGACTCTCCAGAGGGAGAATCTTGTGCAACGGACCGCACATGTTAAGGAGTACCTCAACAAATAACACCCTCACGAAGCTCAATGGATCGAGCGAGCGGCGAGGAGTCGTCGCATGATCTCGCTTGAGAGAACGCATTGGTGGATGCATTGCGAGATCAAGTGGGGGAGCGACCAAAAGCAACAGAAATGAAGGCACACTAGGAGTCGATATGGAGATCGGACTCAAGGGAGGGCTGACCCGTGGAATGGTGGGCGCGAGGACCACCATCAACTCAATGCAGAAACGAGGAGCGGAGCAACTTGGGTGTAACTTGGCGAAGTACCCAAGTCGTATGAAGTGAGCCGGCATAGAAGATGGAACATGGAGCGGAGGCGCAGAGCTTTCCGTGGACAGAGGTCAAGGACATGAACTCTTGCAGAGGCAAGAGCAGGATCATGTTGTTCCATGGGTCCTTTCTGATGGAGCGGACTCATCCTGCATGGTGCCAAAGACGAAGGGAGCTTCTGGGCACATGCACCTTATCTCGGAGAAGCATTTGACGGAGGAACCAAGGCGACTTAACTTGCGGAGGCAAAGTTGGGTTCAGAAGGCCTTGGCACGGGGCAAGAGGACGCGAAGGTGAGTACTCTTGAAGAATATGCCACAGTGTTGCTATGAAGTTGCTTGAAGGAAGCGGTGCGCAGCGGAGATTGTGCTGGTAGCAGTGATTTAAAAAGCGCTAGGCGCCAAAAGGCGCCAAGGTCCACAAACGCCCGAGGCGCTAGGCGCTCGCCCGAGCGAAGCGAGGCGCTAAAATATAAAAATATATAATATAATTAATAATTTCAAATAAATAAAAATTAACAACATTAAAATCAAAATAATATATTATTAATCTATTAACAGAAAATTAATCATTTCAAAATTCAAATAAACTTAATATTAAGAGTATACTGTATACTGAGCCTGATGAAGAAACGAGGAAGCAGCGGCGAGCGGCGGTGAGCGGCGGCAACAGCAGCGGCGCGGCGACAGCGGCAGCGGAAAAGGGAAAGGGAGCAGAAGGCACGAGCAGCGGGAGGGCTCGCGGGAGGCGCGAGCAGCGCGAGGGCTCGAGGGAGGCGCAGCGGGAGGGCTCGAGGGAGGCACGAGCAACGGGAAGGCTCGCGGGAGGCGCGAGCAGTGGGAGGGCTCGCGGGAGGCGCGAGCAGCGGCAGCGGGAGCAGGAGCGACCAGCAGTGAGATCGCGATTGGGATCGGGATCGGCAGCGGCAGCAGGTTAGGGTTGGGTAAGGGTTAGGGTTGGGGTTATATCGGTTTAGTTGGTTCGATTGAACCAACTAACAACCGAACCAGGACCGAACCAGACCTAAAATTCTGGTTCGGTCGCCTTGGTTTACCTAGGCGCTCGCCTCGCCTCGCCTCGCCTCGCCTCGCCTCGCCTCGCCTCGCCTCGCCTCGCCTCGCCTCGCCTCGCCTCGCCTCGCCTCGCCTCGCCTCGCCTCGCCTCGCCTCGCCTCGCCTCGCCTCGCCTCGCCTCGCCTCGCCTCGCCTCGCCTCGCCTCGCCTCGCCTCGCCTCGCCTCGCCTCGCCTCGCCTCGCCTCGCCTCGCCTCGCCTCGCCTCGCCTCGCCTCGCCTCGCCTCGCCTCGCCTCGCCTCGCCTCGCCTCGCCTCGCCTCGCCTCGCCTCGCCTCGCCTCGCCTCGCCTCGCCTCGCCTCGCCTCGCCTCGCCTCGCCTCGCCTCGCCTCGCCTCGCCTCGCCTCGCCTCGCCTCGCCTCGCCTCGCCTCGCCTCGCCTCGCCTCGCCTCGCCTCGCCTCGCCTCGCCTCGCCTCGCCTCGCCTCGCCTCGCCTCGCCTCGCCTCGCCTCGCCTCGCCTCGCCTCGCCTCGCCTCGCCTCGCCTCGCCTCGCCTCGCCTCGCCTCGCCTCGCCTCGCCTCGCCTCGCCTCGCCTCGCCTCGCCTCGCCTCGCCTCGCCTCGCCTCGCCTCGCCTCGCCTCGCCTCGCCTCGCCTCGCCTCGCCTCGCCTCGCCTCGCCTCGCCTCGCCTCGCCTCGCCTCGCCTCGCCTCGCCTCGCCTCGCCTCGCCTCGCCTCGCCTCGCCTCGCCTCGCCTCGCCTCGCCTCGCCTCGCCTCGCCTCGCCTCGCCTCGCCTCGCCTCGCCTCGCCTCGCCTCGCCTCGCCTCGCCTCGCCTCGCCTCGCCTCGCCTCGCCTCGCCTCGCCTCGCCTCGCCTCGCCTCGCCTCGCCTCGCCTCGCCTCGCCTCGCCTCGCCTCGCCTCGCCTCGCCTCGCCTCGCCTCGCCTCGCCTCGCCTCGCCTCGCCTCGCCTCGCCTCGCCTCGCCTCGCCTCGCCTCGCCTCGCCTCGCCTCGCCTCGCCTCGCCTCGCCTCGCCTCGCCTCGCCTCGCCTCGAAGGAGCAGAAGGCACGAGCAGCGGGAGGGCTCGCGGGAGGCTGCGAGCAGCGCGAGGGCTCGAGGGAGGCGCAGCGGGAGGGCTCGAGGGAGGCACGAGCAACGGGAAGGCTCGCGGGAGGCGCGAGCAGTGGGAGGGCTCGCGGGAGGCGCGAGCAGCGGCAGCGGGAGCAGGAGCGACCAGCAGTGAGATCGCGATTGGGATCGGGATCGGCAGCGGCAGCAGGTTAGGGTTGGGTAAGGGTTAGGGTTGGGGTTATATCGGTTTAGTTGGTTCGATTGAACCAACTAACAACCGAACCAGGACCGAACCAGACCTAAAATTCTGGTTCGGTCGCCTTGGTTTACCTAGGCGCTCGCCCGAGCCCAGGCGCTGGGCGCGCCCAGGCGACGCCTGTTTGAAGCGCGCCGCCTGGGACATTAGCGAGGCGCTCGGGCCTCGCCTCGCCTCGCCCGAGCGCCTAGGCGAGCGCCCGAGCGCCTTTTTCAATCACTGGCTGGTAGGGGTAGAGGCCCAGGATCCAGACAATGGTGCACTAATTGCAGCGAAGTCGGTGGACTTCGGGAACTACTAGGCGACGGACTGTCCTAGAGCGATGCTTCATCTAGGTGTGACCCAAGAGTGGGTGGATGAAGGTCGATTGCCAAAGGAGCGAACAAAACCGAAGGTGGAAGAGACCCTGCGATGTATTGGTAGAGGCCACACATGGAGGGTTCACAATTCGAGTTCATCCCACAATGATCAGAATGCAACGGAGATGTCACCAGGAGGCGACATGGTGCAGCGGATCGTGGTGGAACAGTTTGTGGCAATGCGATACACACGAATCTTGCCCCGTGAGGGACAAGATCATACGGAGGTATGATCTGGAGCTACTGGAAGCTCCACTTCGGTGAACAACACGACGACAAGAAGGGCTATGGATTCAAGGAGTGAAGGCCATGGTACCGCAGAGGCGGGTCTTCTGTGCGTGCATCGAATTTTGCATCAGATGAAAGCCTTGGTCATCAGCATATGGGGGCTGTGTTCCACCAAGGGTGAAGTTCGAATGCAAGGACCAGTGAGTCCCTTGGGAGGGATGTGATCATGCAGAGGTATGATCGAAGCAGCTAGAGAGTTTGACTGCTCCAGAACTATATTCGCTTAAGGGAGCCCGACAAGTCAGAGGACAAGGTCGAGTAAGCGAACGTTGCGACCAAGGAAGCTAAGGAGAACAGAATTGGTGTAAACTCTACAACATGATGGCAGAGGCCATGCATGGGAGTTGCAGTCTGTCTTTCCATCGACCAAAGGGAGCTGCTTGAAGAACACAGAGGTGTTGAAGTAGGCGGTCGAAAGGGGCGAGGAAGCAACGACGAGTCCAGAGGGACTTAGCTACCCAAACTCAAGCATCAGTTAGTATGGAGGTGGACTCGGAGGAGTGCCACAGAGACATATCTACTGATCGGGAAGAAAAGGGATGCAGAGGCGAAGCGACGGAGAGTAGGGCCATGGGCATGGCAGCGCCATGGTACCGCAAAGGCGGGACTTCCGTGAAAGTCATTGATCCCTTGCTCTCGTGGAGGGAGAGCGCTTAGTCGTGAAAGGGGCCGAGGAGGTGGAGTATGCAGAGGCAATCTCCAAGCACCAAGACAAGGCTGAAGGGCGGAGGCCAAAGAACTTCGTAAGACCGGTGTCAACGAGCTTCTCATCAAGATAGCCGAAAGTGAAGGACTTCGGGTCATGCAAGAGTGCACGATCAAGGAACGAAGCAGGCAGTACGCGGTGCTGTACCTTTGCTACTCAGTGGAGTAGGCGGCAGGGCTGATGGAGAAGGCGGTACAATCCCAGAGGCGACCAAATCTATCAGAGAATTACTCCAAGTTGGGGTGAAAACTTCCGGCATTCCAGAAGTTCGATGGCATTGAGGAGGTGAATCACAGTAACTAACTCAATGCAAGGAGTGCAAACACTTCAAGTGCTTCAGAAGTGTGAGCAAAGAGCAGGCGAAGGTTAGTAACCAGCTCGATGCATGGAGTACAACCTCGAGGAGGCGGGCGAAGTCAAGTAACCTTTGCCTTCTCAACTACTAAGAGAATGGGTGAAACCGAGTACCCCAATTCTCTTATCTATCCAGCAGAGGAGCTCTGCACAAGTTCAAAGACCCTTCGAAGATAATGGAAGACAATAGTTGTCAAATCCTCACCAACGGTGATCAGTGCTACTGAGAGTAGATTGTCCGCTTCATTCCTCAACGAAATGCCAATCAAAAGCAGAAGTGATGCGAACCTACTTGGATGAGGCAACTAAGCGAAAGAAGAGTCAATGGACAGATTTTGTGGAGGAAGGACCTAAAACTTCAGAAGTTTGCGAGAGGATGCTCGTTAAAGCTCCAACAAGCATCCACCCAGTTCAAGCAGCATGTGGAATTTTGAGAGACTGGCGCAGAAAGGATGGTCTTTTCCTTCATCTGGAGGATCCGCAGGAACCAACAAGGATCAACACAACTCAGCCAACCCCACACCATATTTAGAGTCATTGGCGAGTTGAAGCAGGATGGCGGATCAAAGATTCGACTACTCAAAAACAGCAGCGAAGAGCAGCTGGGAGCCAAGAGGCGCGTTGCAGTTGGAGCAGAAGATTGAAGACTCAGCAAAGGCAAGCAGTTGCAGTGTCGACAAAGGCTTCGACGAGGACGTCGAAGGAATAAGTGGGGGAGAATATCACGGACAAACTTTGAAACAGGATGTTTGATGCAATGCTCATGTATGTCCGTGTCTTGTGGGTTTGTTCATGCTCTGTACAGCAGGTTGAGGGACGGCCGAAGGCTAAGAGTCCCATTTGTGTGGGTTTGATGGCCACTTTAGGCTTGTAAATAAAGGTTGTGTCATGTGGACACTTGTGAGAGATTTTCGGTCTGTAATGGACCATTTTCCCCTTTGTTGTGCAACTGTTCAGAGCTTGTTAAGTCTGTGTGTAATTTGCATTGTAAACGAAGTGTTTCCTGGATTGTTTGCTTGTGAATCCCGAGTAAGGCGCTTTCTCTAACTCGTTTTCTCTTTTGTAGGTCCTAAGGGACCATGGGGAGGTTTCGGGGAGGCTGACCTTTGCGGACGGACACGCAAGGGTGCCGCACGACTTAAGCAAAACCAGCTAAGTCCGTGATATTAGGGTCTTGAAGGCCAAAGTCCACCCTCCGATGTGCTCCCCACAGATCCCCTCGTGAAGTTCGGCGAGGATCGTCTCAGCCTCCGGTTGTGCGAGACAGCGTAAGAGAGGTTGAGAGAAAGCTCTGCGGTATAACTTCCCGTCGACCACGCAGTACCAGGCTTGGCTCCGCCTCAATTGTCTTGCCGCCGTGGGGTCCTCGGGCTTCGTTCCGTCTTTCTTAAAGCGGAGAATCTCCTCGATCCAGTTTGGCGAGACCCCTGTGTTGGCGACCTCGTGAGTTGGTATCGTCGGGGCCGATACGAACTCAATCGTTGGGGTTGTCGCCAGGCTGCGGGTCGAGGCCGACTTGGCCAACGCATCGGCCCGTGTGTTCTGCGCCCGAGGTATTCTGGTGATTAAGAGGCGGCTGAAGCAGTGGGCGAGTTGTTTTGTTTCTGTCAGGTATAACGCCATTGTTGGCCCTCGGGCTTCATAACTCCCATTGACATGTCCTGTCACCAGTTGGGAGTACCTTGCCTCAGGTCCGGTGAGAACGTGGCTAACGTAGTAGATGGGCTGTTGCGCTGGTGGCGTTTCTCGAACAAGCACCAAGCTGACCGCCTACGTTGATGCCGCCAAGTAGAGACCAAGGGTCTCGCCTGGGTCGGGTGAAGCAAGCCGAGGTAAGTGGGCGAGACACACTTTCAGCTTTTCGAAGGCCTCCGTGCACTCCGGGGTCCACGTAAACTAGTCGGGCTGCTGTAGAGCTCGAAAGAAGGGGACACTCTTGTCGCCCGAACGCGATACGAACCTGCTGAGCGTTGCTAACCTCCCGGCGAGGCGTTGTACCTCCTTGGTTGAGCGGGGGGAATGCATCTCGGTTATGGCCCGGATCTTTTCCGGGTTCGCATCTATTCCCCTCTGGTGGATGATAAAGCCAAGGAACTTCCTCGAGCAGACCCCGAAGACACACTTCGTGGGATTTAAACGAATGTTGTACCGCTTGAGCGTCTGGAATGTTTCCGTTAGGTCCGCCAAGTGTGTGCTCGCGGTTTTGCTCTTTACGATCATATCGTCCACGTACACTTCCATGTTCCTCCCGAGCTAGTGCTTGAACAGTTCGTCGACCATTCTTTGGTAAGTTGCCACGACGTTTTTCAGACTGAAGGGCATCACTCTGTAACAATATATACCTTTGTCGGTGACGAAGGCTGTATCCTCTTGATCATGAGGCGCCATTCGGATTTGATTGTAGCCCGCGAATGCGTCCATTGAGGTAAGGACCTCATAGCCCGCGGTGGCGTCGACCAACTGGTCGACTCTCGGGAGTGGATAGCAGTCTTTGGGGCATGCTCGGTTGAGGTCGGTGTAGTCGACGCACATCCTCCAGCTTCCATTAAGTTTTTTAACGAGGACTATATTCGACAGCCACCGAGGATATTTCAGTTCGGTGATGAATCCTGCTTTTTTAAGGCGGTCGACCTCGTCGCTGATTGCCTTCTGCCGGTCAAGAGCGAATCTCCTTGGCCTTTGCCTCACTGGCCGAGCCTTTGGGTCGATGTTGAGCTGATGTTGGGTCATGCCTGGGTCGATCCCGGGTATCTCTTTTGGGGACCATGCAAACACATTAACGTTTTCTCTTAAGAAATCAATGAGCTGGAGCTGGTCTGCTTCGGGGAGCGTTGCCTCGACTTTCACCATCTGATCGGGCCGTTTTCTTTTCAAGGGTACCTCGGTTATCGGCTCGGGCGGCTCCTGTCGCCCCGACGTCATTGCTCCTTCTCGGGCATCTGTGACTTGGCTGGGGGATGACTTTTTCGGGAGAGCCATCGCTGTAAGGTAGCACCGCCTTGATTCTCCCGGGTCACTTTGGGACTCCCTGATCCCTAGTGGTGTCGGGAATTTGACATCTCGGTGGTAGGTGGACACCACTGCCTTCAACTTGTTGAGCATCGGCCGGCCGAGGATGACGTTATAGGCCGAGGGTAGATCGACTACCATGAAGGTGGTCATTATCGTCCTAGCCCTCGGCTCTTCCCCGATGGTGACAAGGAGGGCGATGGTCCCAAGCGGGGAGATAGAGTCGCCCGTGAACCCGGTGAGCACTGACGCCATGGGTTCGAGGTCCTCGTTGGTTAAGCCGAGTTTCTTGAAGGCGTCGAGGTAGAGCACGTCGGCGGAGCTCCCAGTGTCCACCATTACCCTTTTGACCCGAGCATTGGCTATCCGGACGGATATCACCAAAGCATCGTCGTGATGGGATTGCTCAGCCTCTTCTGGCTCGAAAGTAATTTCAGGCTCGAGCTCGATTCGGGGGCGTTTTTCAACCGCGCTCCGGGCATAGGCCTTTCTCGCCGTTGAGCTGCTGCCGCCAGTTGCTGGTCCCCCGGAGATGATGTCGATCTGCCTCTCGACGGGCCCCTAGGACGCGGGGTTGCTTCTCGAGGTAGCGTTCGAGGTGACCTCTTCGGATCAGGTCTTCGATTTGATTCTGGAGGTCGCAGCATGTTTCCGTGTCATGGCCGTAGTCTCGGTGGAACCTGCAATATTCAGATCGATTTTTATGAGTTGCTTTCAGGGGGTTGGGCTGTCGCAAAAGGCCTTTTTCCCTAATTTGGAGAAAGATCTCGGTACGAGATGCGTTCGGGGGGAGAGGCGGGGGTCTTGGGAGCAGTAGCTCTGGTCAGTCGGGCCTTCTCTGTGGTTGCATTGGGGCTGTTGTGGTCGTTCCTCGGGATTGTTCCACCCTCGGTCTTTTCCCATCCGTGCGCTTTCCCGCCACTAGAGCTTCGGCAGCGATGAACTGGTAGGCGCGCTGAAGCATCTCGGGGACGGTCATTGGCGGCTTCTCGACCAGCGACCAAAAGAGTCTTGAAGGCTTCAAGCCCATCAGGAACGCTTGCGTGATTAAAGATGGATGAGCGTACGGGTATCCCCAGATTTCAGTGGCGAAGCGTGCCACAAATTGAGAGAGCGACTAGTCTTCGCGTTGGGATAACACGAGGAAAGCGGCCATGGAAGGCTTGGGGCGTGTGCTAGCGAGGAAATTCTGCTCGAACTCCCTTGTGAGCTGGTCGAAGGATGAGACCGAGGAGGGGTGTAGCGAACCGAACCACGTTCGGGCTGGTCCCCTGAAGGTGGTCGGAAATGCGTGGCACATTAGGGCATCAGACGTGTCGTAGAGGGTCATATGTGCTCGGAACGCGACGACGTGCTCCGCGGGGTCGGAGCCGCTATCATACATCTCTAACGTTGGTAACCTGAGGTTGAGGGGGACAGGCTTGTCCCATATTTCTTGAACGAAGGGTGATCCGCCTGAGCTGCCTTCCCTCGCCCCGCGACTTTTGGAGCTCGCGTTGGAAATCGTCCAGGCGCCGGTTGACCCGGGACAGTTGGGTCCTGACCGAGTTGTCCGCCGAGTCGGACGATATGGTTTCAGACTCGGAGGGTGGTACAGCAATCCGGTAGGGTGCGAGAGTGCCCTGCATGAGCGGGCCTCTCGTGTCCGTCGTGTGTTCAAGGGCTTCTCCCGTCTCGACTTGCTCCTCGCTTGGCCCTTGCTGTACTGGATCGATTGAGGGAGCTGCTAGTCGGACAATCTGAGGGATGAGGGGTACGAGCGTCTGCATCATCCCGGCCATCGCTTGCACTTGCTTAGCCAAGCCGAGAAACGCCTCGGGTGTCACGACCGAGGTCCCCATGTCAAGTCCGGGAGGTGACCACCCTAGGTCATTGAATAGGCGCCAGTAGCGATTCGGCGTCGTGGCCGGGATCCCCCCGTCTCTGAGGATGGGTAGGGACGGATCTCGGGGCCCGACAGAGGGGTGATCGGTCGGCTGTTCCCCCTCGGGAAAAGCCTCCGCAGGATGCTCCTGTGACACCGGCCCTCCTAGCGCCAAGATGTTAGTGAACGAATCTGTCGTGACTGATGAATCAGCATGACTCGGTCTACGGGTCGATGTCGGAAGCCTCCCATCGGTTGAGCTAGGTGTCGGGGCCGAATAAATCCTCGAGCCTGGGGCGTTGGTCGATGGCTTATTGCGGGGATGCCGGTTCGCGACTTCTGAGGTCGGGTTGCTTTCCTGCAAAAACGGCCTTCGTCGGGATGTCCTCGACTTTGGCCCCTCCGACGAGCAAGTCAGTAATGGGTTGAATTGTTTTCCGTTCTTGCTCCCTCCTGGTCGGAGGCCGGCCAGGGGCTTTTATACCATTGTATGTGGGTCGAACAACGCCTCGGCACGGATTCAGACTTGGCGTGTGTCGGACACCACTTTAGTACGGATCCTGATTTGGCGTGTGTCGGACAGCGCTCTGGTACGGATCTTGATTTGGCGTGTGTCGAACAGCGCTTTGGTAAGGATCCTGATTTGGCGTATGTCGGACAGCGCTTTGGTACAGATCCTGATTTGACGTGTGTCGGACAACTCTTTGGTACGGACTCTGATTTGGCATGTGTCGGACAATGCTTTGGTACGGACTCTGATTTGGCGTGTGGCATTGGCTGTGGCGTGTCTTGGGCCCAAAACATATCTTATCACCTGCCACCTGCAATGGTGGGAGCAGGTTGTAAAGTGATGCAATTTGAGATGAACTATTTGTCATGCTTTTGTAGTTTATAAAAATTTAAGCCACATGAAGCATTAATTGATTAACTCTTATCATTTGTTATTGCTTTCACAGGAGTCTTGGTAAATGCCTCAATGTGTAACTTGTGCAAAGTTCTCTCTGCTTACCAAATTCATAAAGGAAAGATGGTTTTAATATAGTAGTACATCAAACCTAAATCTTTGACATGAAGGTTGTGGTTCATTGGGTTAAAGGAAGACTCATTTCTATTATTGTGATTTCATGTTTTTCTTTATTGCCTAACTTTATAGGTTTGCACACCAGCTGAAGTAATATACTATGCATTTGTTTATGGTGTTTAGCCAAGTGAATACAACACATATGCAGACATCGAGGCAGTGTACCAGTGTCTGCAAACAGAATATGGAGTCAGTCAGGAAGATCTGATCTTATATGGGCAATCAGTCGGTAGCGGCCCCACATTGCATTTGGCAGCTCGCTTGCCAAGACTGCGAGGTGTAGTGCTCCACAGTGCTATACTGTCAGGACTCCGTGTGGTTTGCCATGTCAATTTCAATTTCTGCTTCGACATTTATAAAGTATTCCTCATGCTTTACATTTTTTTATGCCATGTTCTTACATCGATTGGCAATTTTAGCTACTAACTGTTGTAGCTTTTATGCAGAACGTAAACAAAATCAAAAAGGTCAAGTGCCCAGTTTTTGCAGTTCATGTAAGTTCATTATCTTAAATTCATCAACTTTCGTCTTTTATATAGTCAGTAGCTTCGCTGCTTTCTGTTGAGAAGAATTTGAAAGTTTTCTATATGATTGCTTTGTGGCATTTAGATATTTTAGTTTATATTAAATTATCAGTTGATGTTTTCCCATTTATCAAGTAAGACGAAGCTATGTAATTAAAAATTCCCCATTTATCTGAAGTTTTGTTTCTCTAGTTGATGATAATGACTATATAAATTTTGCAGTGTAAGGTAGAAGTCCAGAATAATTAGCCACGATAAGTGCTTGATCACTATTGAAGAGCAATTACTAGTATGTTGACTAAAGGTCTGAAACAGCTTTCTTTTTATTTCCTTCTTCTACCTCTCATTTTCTTTCAGAAATATGTGTTCCCAACTCTTTTGTAGCTACCAAGTCAGAATCAACCCTAAGAATCTCCATGGCTTGGTCAACGAAGGCCCACGTAGCCATTTCATTGTGGCAATTAAGGCATTCACCTTTGAAACCAGGGTCAATCTTTTCATAGGTAGCTGCAGTGACACAGAAGAAGAATCATGTTACATCTCCTAAACAATGTTGGGAAGTACTGGTTTGGAACTTTGAATTGTATCTTATTCACTGATATTGTCTTAATTTTGTAGTGGCCACTTGGAGAATCTAGGCTCTGTTATTTATCTGTTGTCGATTGTTATCGCAGAGTGTTGCTTTCATTCCTTATGTTTCATGTGAACTGATGCGATTTATCGAGAAACCAAAATGCAAACGTCAGAAAAATCACTGTGACTGTTCCTGGTAAATAACCTTTTTCACTTGAACTGTTCTATGCCTTCTTGTAGGGTACCGAAGATGATGTAGTGAATTGGCTTCACGGACATGGTCTGTGGAAACTAGCAAAGGAGCCGTATGAGCCCTTATGGATCAAAGGAGGAGGTCATTGCAACCTGGAGCTGTATCCGGACTACATCCGCCACCTCCGCAAGTTCATTCAGGAAATGGAGAACATCACCACTGCAACCCGGCTCAAGAAGATCTGGCAAACTCTCAAGTCCCCTACAAAACCTGTTGCTACCACCAGCACCGCCACGACAACGAGCTTCACTGCAAACTGCTGCTGCCGAATCAGACTCGGGAAACCTGACTTCCCGAGCTGTTCGTATAGGGGATGCCCAAAGGTGCAGTGTTCCAATGGGTCAGCATACCTGTGCAACTGGTGTTGTGGTGGAGATGGCCATTGATGGTGGTCTTGGACTTTGTACAGACTTGCAGAATTATCTAACCCCTTCTTCTGTACTGAAGTGTTGTATGAGAATTGAGAGCATAGGTAGTAGTAGTTCCATGCTGTTGAAATGTTAATCGATTGGTGTTGGTAGCTGTTTGCAATTTAGCATTGGTGTCCAAATGTTGATAAAAATGTCATGGTCAGTGAATCAGTACTGTCAATCAAGCTTTTATAATGTGCACACTTCTGGACAGATTTATGGTACAGAGGAGGGATATGATCCATGGCAATAAGAGCTTTTGATACATATAAACTATCTCCACTCATCTCTGATGATACTTTGGATGAAGTTTCAGTTCAGGTCTCTTTTTTCGATCATTCATATTAGTTTTTATGTTTTTGTCAGAAACTCCCAGAATCCCAAAAAAGATGCAATTGAGACTTTAGGTCAATGTTGAATCTTTGGGTCGATGTATGCAGTCCTATTTTATTATTTTATTATTTTTTATATTTTTATCTGAATTTTTATATTTCTATCAAATACTTTTAAAATCTAAAAGGAAATGTAAAACTCAATATGAGATCTTCCAAGTTTGGAGAGTCAATATATGCAGTACTATTTATTATTTATGTAATTTAAACCTACTCATACCATAGCGAATCTCATTTTTTTACTCTCACAATCTCATAGAGAAAAAATATACGTAAAATTTTCAATGTCTTGAGAATTTATGAAACTGCAGTAGAACATAAAATTGGGAATATTAAAGTTTGAAATTATAATCCCTAACTTTTTGGATTTTAAGCACCAGCCGGGGAAGAACTCACGTGCACCGCACGGCCATGGATGACGGAATAAAAGAACTTTCTGTCACCCACCTTCGTCGTTCACCCCATGCGAACTGGTGGGGTCCAGCCTGAACCCCTCTCAGCTTACATGCTTGTATACAGTGGGGTGCCGAGATGACGAGTCTGACAACAATTGCTCCCATCCATATTTGCTACTAATTAAACCCTCGCTACCTTCCTTTCTCTGCAGCTGTAGCGACCGGCGACGCAGAGAGGGAGCGGCCGATCTCCGTCTGCTCTTCTCTCGGGTTGGTCTCTCTTCCGCTCCCCTTATCTTTCTCATCTCGAAAGATAAATTTTACTTTTGATCTTTGTTTTTCATTCGTTTATTGATCTCATTCGTATATTTTTATGCTCGAGAGTACGGCCTTAATTTCTGAGAGGGTTCGGTTCACGGGTCTCTTGCGACGATGGATGTTCTCGAGTTGATGTTCTATGTTTAGGAAAGCCCTGATTTTGACCGTCGCTGATGCCTTTTCTAACCCGGAGATGATAAAAGGCTGGCGAGGCCAAAATACCGAGGACGGGTTTTGTGGTCTGTATGATCTTAGACTTCGTTTCGCGTTGCGAATGATAACCATCACGAATTGAAGACTCGATTGTTTGGCGATCAACATGGCAATGCGGTTTTGTTCAGCCCATGTAGGGAGTGCAGGCTGCTGTGTAGGGATGATTTGATGTTTATTTGGCATGTTATTTAAAGAAGTCTAGGGCTTATCTTAGAGTACATCCAAGACATGAAATTTATCAAGCATGAGTACTTCATCATGTCCAAAATCAAAAGTTCGGTCATGGAATTGTAGGGGGATTAATACAGATTATACTGCAAAGGAAAGGTGGAGGAGAACCACAGAATACTTTATAACAAAAGCTTCTATGGCTTTTAATTTTACTAGTTATTATTGCCCTCAGCTGTATTTGGTAATGGGAGATTAATATAACTGTTCCTGGATGGTTGGAACCTCTGGCTTGTTGCTTTATTTGGATATCTTAGATGGTTTGGTGCCATAAGTGTACTTTATGAAGTATCTCACTGGCTCCTTGATCCTATGTTCTGATGAGCCACAAGGCTAGGAAAGTTTATAATTTTCAGTGACCAGCCATTTTTTTTAAGGAATAGTAAAAATTATTGTGAATATAAGCAATTGAAAACTTTGTTTTTGGAGATTCTCCATCTCTTCTTTCTATGTTTTAGTGTTGTTTCCATTCTCATGTCTTGAGTGAAAAACTGATGGTGTTTTGTTTCTTCTGTTTTCACATTTCAGGAAACCAATTGTTGGGAATGGCAAAGTCAAATACGAGTGATGCCAAAGTTCTCATTCGCTCTCTGCGTTCAGCTTATGCTGCCACACCAATTAGTCTCAAAGTAAATTTTTTTCTTTCCCCGTGCACTTGTAGAAGTACAGCTTTCTCTTCTAGCACAGCCGACTTGATTTTCATTTCGGATAAATTAGTGGAGATTGAATCTGCAGAATTGACTTCTCTTTCCATATATATGCATATCTGCAGATTATCGATCTTTATGTGGTTTATGCAATTACTACAGCAGTAATTCAGGTATGAGAAAACAGCTTTCTTAATTTGCATATCTTTTCATCATGGCGTGAAAATTTACTATGAATCTTATGATAAACAAAGAACCAGTATTGACTCTTTGCTTGTTGAGAAAAGTATTAAGTCCACATCTTTGAAACTATGGTGGAGAAAATTCAATGCTGTAATTTTGTGATGAGTTATTGTCATATTAAGCAAGAAATGTGCACAGTGTAGTGTCACGGTTAGATGATCACTGAGTCGCCAATGTTGCTCATTGTGGCTAAACTGACTAACATACACTAAGTAGGTTGGTTTGGCTCATCTTTGCTCATTTAAGCCTCATGAATTCAGAAGCGCATGAGCTTAATGGCTAAGTTGTCATTGTTTAACCTTTGTAATGAATCTCTGTGTTATGAGTCTTAGCCCTTTGTGTGTTTTTGATCTTGTATTATGCAACAGGTCGTGTACATGGGAATAGTTGGATCATTTCCCTTCAACTCTTTCCTTTCTGGTGTTCTTTCCTGTGTAGGGACAGCAGTACTTGCAGGTACGACCAATTCCTGCATCTCATTGAGGAAAAGAAGCTTATACCGCTTTTGAAAAATTGAATACTATCATTTTTATGTTTGATGATGCAGTTTGTCTTCGCATTCAAGTCAACAAAGAGAACAAGGAGTTTAAGGTAACCACCAACTCAGCATATAAGAATCATATTAGTCTTAGAGCTCCATTCCTAAATGGTTCTTCTAACAAGTAATTGGTTGCAGGACCTACCACCCGAACGGGCTTTTGCTGATTTTGTTCTCTGCAATCTGGTGCTCCACCTGGTGATCATGAACTTTCTTGGATAGATAGACGGAAACCAACATGATAACTTTACCATTCCTTCCAAGTTGGTTTTTGGTGGACAAAATCTGTGACAGCACAAGTTTTTACTTCCTATGATATTATATGTGGCTACTCGAGAAACATTATCAAAATTTTCTTTGCCTTTGAATGCTGTGTTTTTTCCAAGGTTTCCTGAGCAGTTAATTTTGACATCATCAGAAGCATGTTTCCCATTCATGATGATAGGAATAATTAATATTAAAATTTAATATAGATTGGATCAATCAAAATATTTATATTATTCCTTTTGATATTTTCATATGTTCAATTTAATTAGTTTTGCACAGTGCTCATCCTCACGACTTAGCGTCATATAATTTCTTGTGTCAAATATACATTGAGGGGGATGTTAGAGTTTAATATGAGATTGTCCTATTTCCTATTAGTTTAAGTTGTGTGGTATGACGATCACCCAATTATATTTTGCGGGGGTTCTTAGTTGGCAACTCATTTTTATTATGATCTTGAATAATCAGCAATGTGCTCGACATCTTTCTTTCTGCATCAAAATCCTATCAATCGCCATGTTTAGAACAGAACTTCATCAGTGATTTCTAATTGATCACAAAAACGGATGTCCTTAAAGTGATATTGTCATCAGGAAGATTTAGATTTATTTGACGGTGTAACAAAAAAAAAAAGCTAATACAAACTCATCTTCTTAATCATCTTCTACTCTCCGATTGCACAAATACACGCCACAATCACAAGCCGCAAAGTCCAGAAAATGATGATTCATCCACACACACTCGTAAACCCGTAATATAGTTGACTGATGATGATAAATGCATAAGCCTGAAAGATCAACAAGAAATTTGACAACAACTCTTAGATATGCTTTCTTCAACAAAGGAGTTGCTACTTTCTTAGGGCAATTCATCACCGTGAGCTTCAAAATAATGCAGAAACTTGGCTCATGGAGGCAGATGCGATGAGCACTCAGCCGCTGCCATCAAGTTGTCCTTGCGAGAGAAGGTGCGCCATGTATTGCTGCACATGACATGTTCGTGATGAAGATGCATCAGAGACCAGCAAAAACGAGAATCTTGGAGTTGCAAGGTAAGGTGATTCCAAAGAAGAATGAGAAAAAACAGGACTTGGTTAGACAAGCATGTGAATAGCTACAAATATTTTCCCTATGCCTGCAAAAAGATTAATCTAAATAACACCTGCAGCATGTTTATTTTCACAGCAGCAGACTTCTTGAAGATGCATGAATTCAGCATTCTTTGGAATCACCATGTAAGAAAGCTACATGGAGAAGAACCAATTGCAGGTTATATATGCTCATGATAAGAACTTACTTCTCATTAACTTTTTAATCTAAAAGAAAACTTGAAGCCATCACCTTTCGATAACCTATAGAAACAGCAAATCAAATTTTATGAATTTTCGATAACCTAAACCATCAGAGTGACAAATAAAAGAAATCCGCAAGTGCTTGTCATGCCAGAATATGTAGATAGCTAGTAGTATTCTCCGCAAACAAGGATAGGGATTAGTATCACGTGGTTGTTAGTAAGCTCAAACAAATTATACTGTTATGTGTTTGTCATAATTACAAATCCCCTAATTAATTTAATGCACAAACCTTGCTAAATTTCATACACCAGCTTAATCAACCACACAAATATGTCAAAAAGTGGCATTGAAAATAACAATTCGTCAGTCTGGCTTGCTATTCCACCCTTACCTCTCACAAAAGTGGTCTGTCATATCTGACATGTTTTATAATGCTGCAACCACTACAACAATCATTTTATGATGTTGTGACGGCCATGATTATACATCTGAACAGCCTGAATTATTTTTAAGATACCTCTCTTGCCTATCACATAGTTTGTTAGAACTCCTGCTCCAACATATAGACCACTAGTTGACCTCATTTAAGTGTTCCTTTGACGCACTACAATGCATATTAAAACTTAAATCATGTCATTGTTGTAGCTTGTTCTTATGATCACTCAGTATGTAAATATCAAGGTTTCACACTCTGAAAAGTTTCTTTGATAAAACTTCCTCCCCATCCACCAACATATGGATTCACTTTTCAACAACTGAACTAGAAAGTTTCATTCCCCATGTAAACAATGTTAGATTAGACTGGTCAAAATCTCCCATGCAATAGTTTATTCCTTCTAAGATTTGCTTGCTTCAAGTTGGAACAAGCGTATATATAAAAAATTACAGCTTGTAATTGATTGCCCGCATTTCAATGATATCCATATTCTTTTATACATATTTAAATTGATATTCAGTAGGAAGCTTTAACCAGTTTACTACAACTAACAAAAATGCCTCTGGATGTGAATGAACATGGAGATATATTATTATCTGCAAATATAAAGGGGGAAATTTGAAATGAGTCATTTCTATAACTTACAGCATGGTACGCATATGGAGGTTTTCCCTGGCGCTCAAAATGTTTTGCCATGATGGAGAACTCAATCGGTCCCCATTCCTCTTCTTCAAAGCAATTTCCAAGAGCTACCTTGTACAGCTGACATTTGCATGAAAAGACTTGATACCAGATCCAGGAACACAGATTAAAGAACCAGACATGCCAATGTTAGTGTAACCTAATCCTTTTTCAACAACCCAAACTAACTACACCCAAATTAATTGTATAACTGAAAAGGGACTTAGATGAACAAAACAGAGTTTAAGAATAAAATCCATATTTTGAGTGAAGCCTAGATAGCCTCGATAGATGACACTCCATAGAACATGTAGCAGGAAACCAAGTTTCTAAAAGGTTAAAGGTACCTTTGTTCAAACTTAATACGGATCATTAATACTTAAGGGTTCATCACCTGTGCATGCAGACTTGCGCCTAGTGGTGAACATGACTCTGAACATCTAAATTATACGAATTACACTCTCTAACTTCTCTGACATATTTGCATTTTCTAATAAGAGTTGACATAAAGACAGATACATCTCTACTGCATTATATCTTGTCTTATATCTCTTGTTGTCCTTATGTGGCAAGAAATGAAATTTCAAGATATCAAAAAGAAGCAATAGATCTTCCAAAGTTTTCCAATTGCTTTAAAATGTTCAATTTCCTGGATAATTTTGAGAATTTTTGAAGCATAAATTTACCAACTACAGTACAAAAATTCCACAGCACATTTGTAGAGCTAAATCAAACCAGAAAAAGAAAGTAGAAGTGACTGTAAGTTTGTTTTGTTGGTAATTACCTATTTGTATGGGATCTGAAAGTATGACAATCTCATCATGTCAACTATAACAATAGGAACTCTAGCACCTTTTTCTCATTACCATAAGACCATTCTCATGGAATTGCATACGAAGCAAGTCAGATATTACATCATAAGACAATTGAACTAAGGCAAGAGAACTAGTGAAATCAATAAGAAAGAATAATCCTCCAATTGAATTTTAATCTTAGTTCTGTTCAATTTTTAGACAAAATTGTGCCAACTGTTATTTCTATTAGCTTACTAAAGAGAGGTTACACATCATGTGCCCACTTAAGAACATAAAAAGAAGTTATAGAGACTGCCTAGAATAAATTTCTAATTAATAATTGCATAAAAATATTGCAATTCAAGTGTGATTATTACATAAAAATTCAAAAGCTGTTATCCCTGGTGTAATCATGAGGACTTAGACTGCATTTGGAAACATATTTGTATTTTTAATGTGCATTTGGAGAAAAGAGTTTGAATGAATGTGTAGTTACAAGATGCCTTGAGTATTTGGTAAACAGTAGATGAAAACTGTATTTTAAATATGCATTGATATAACTATTGTTCGACAAAATTATATTTCAAAAGTCCATCGAATAATATGTGACAAACTTATCAGTCTAATATTTTTGATATTTATTCAAAAGTGAATATATATACTATATTTAAATTAATAAGTAAATAAATAAAATAAATAAATGTATATAATCTTACAAAAAAATTTCATATGGTCCAGATATATAATAAATAAAAAATAATCATATAAATGAATAGCATGAAGTACTCTGAAGTTTTAACACACTACTACAAAATATCAAAGCACAAGCCTAACACTTGTACCATTGATATATATCTACAAAATCCATATCCAAATTAGCACAAATAGCATGAAGTACTCTGAATTTTTAACACACTACTACAAAATATCAAAGCATAAGCCTAACACTTGTACCATTGGTAAATATCTACAAAATCCATGGCTTAAAAGAAGAAAAACGATGTCATTTTGCAGCTATCTCGAGTTTTAATAGACACTCTATACATGAAAATGACAATGACAACAAGAGGACTGTCATCAATTCTCAAGAAAGAAAATTAATACTTCGTACAATCAACAAAAACAGCTAGAAAAAAGAACAAAGATTAAAAAATAAAAACCAAAGAACATAAACAAACCTTTGCAGTATCTGTCAAAAGCTCGATGCTGGCTGGATAAGCAGCATAGTACTGGTCAGCATTAGAGAATCCTGCCCTCTTTCTACACGATTAGGAAAAAAGGATATCAAAAGGTTCTAGAAGGCTCTGCAAGAAAGAGGGAGGGAAAGAAAGGCAGTACGTGTTGCTTGTAAAGGCATAACTGATGAGAGTGACAAAGCAATAGAAGCCAGTATATGACACCATTCGCCGAAACTTTTGGATCCGCAAGATTCCCTTCCATTGCTCATAGAGGTCCATTAAGTAAAATGGGGTTCAGGAGGCACTAATATGAGATAGAATTTTGCTTCTGGATCCAATGTCTTTGGTGTTCAAACTTACAGAAGGAAATTAAAACATCAGTACAATCAACAGTGATAAAGACTAAAATGACAAATTGAACCCAGAATAATAAAATCAGAAAATAAAAAATACAAACCTTCTAACTTTTGTATGACAGAGATGTACTTAGCAAAATTTAGAAAGAGAACTCCAGGCCTCATTGAGTGTCCACCAAGTTAGGAGGGAAATTTGTAAAGGTTGTCAAACTCACTTTCCTACCTAGGATTCTAAAGGGGTCAATAAACTCAGATCATAGAACCAAAATGTAGAATCTTAAGATCCTACAATTTATACAAGATTATTAAAATCTACACATATACTTAGAGAAATTTATAATAATCTTTTGTTGATATTTAGTGAAACTCAAACGTTCTAAAGTTAAAATTTTGCATTTTTTATTAAAGTGAATATATAATTTAGTAATAGTATCTCTTTATAATATAGTTGTTGTGTTTTTTTCTTTCAAGGTTTACAGTGACGGGATTGATCTCTCCTTTATTACTCAAGAATGATATTAAGTAAAAGAGGGATTGTATTAGTGCTGACATCTCTATTGTAATAATTGAAGAATTTTGTATATTAGTGATGATAACTGTAGTAGATATTTTGAGTTATCAATGTAATTAAATATTTTGGTTTCTTTGAACTGGAGAACCGTAACATTGTTTTTTTACTTATACTCAATCAATCCCACTTCAATGGTGAACTATCCACAGTAACATTTAGAAAGAGAACTTATTTTTGCTCTACCAAGCATCACACCAATATATTTTGCTCTTCTACGAACACACCGTGTTGGTCGCTGAAAGCATCAAAAGAAAACATGATGTTCTCTAAGGAAGTTTCGTACCAATTTTCATTTCTCAAATGCTGTCTAAAACTGTACACAAAAAAACCAATGGGGATAGGCAGGCAAGGAGAGGGCCAGGGAGGAGAGGAGAGGAGAGGAGAGAATAGGAGAGGGGAGGAGATGAGAGAACAGGAGAGGGAACAAGAATTGCGATCAGGAGCGGAGGAGAGGAGAGAAGAGTACCAGGGAAGAGGTGGCTCGGCCCGCGGCAGTGGCAGATGAGCGACGAAGCAGCGGTGGAAGAGCTCAGTCGGCGGCGACGGCAGCAAGAGAAGAACGCGTAGCGGCGGAGCGGAACAGAGACATAGGGGGAACGTCGTGCAAGGGCCGCACGTTGACTACAAGGAAAGGGCGCGGGTGGTAGCCTCGACGGCGGCGGCGAGGAGGAGCGGGGCGAAGGAAGCGAGGGCGGAGAGCCCTGGAGGTTGAGGGCAACCTCACTAGCTGTTGAGCACACAAAATGACGAAAACGCCCCTTTTCCGAGACGTACCGGTAACATCTACATGTGGGGCGCGGCGCATATGCTGCTAACCGCACGAGTCCGCGTGTCGGTAAGTGACGCGACGTCCAAATGTGCTTGGTGGTGGAGGAGCAGCAGCGAATCAGATCCTGAGGGAACAAAATGCCATCAATTTGTTTTTCTTAAAAAAAAATGATGACTATTAACAATTTGAAGTTGGGAAGAAAAATAATATATGATATCTGATAAGATATTTCTAAGGAACCATGGGGAGCTTTAAGTTGTCTTAACAAAATTAACTAATTCAAGATAGTCCTATGAGATATTCTGGCACTAATCTTGTGATAACACTCAAGGTTGACATAGTGCATTGCTCGACGCAATACTTCGAACTCGGATGAGACGATTGCTTACTTCTGTATTGTTCAAGGCCATATTGGATGGTGTTACATAGTATAGAGCCACTTTGGAAAGCTCGGAATAGTGCCACCTGCTCCTGCACTGCCCGAGGCTATACAAGATAGCACTGCATGGTATATGACCACTTCGGAAAGCTCAGAACAACGTTGCCTGCCCCCACGCTACCCGAGGTGATGCAAGACAAAGCCACATAGTGCAGAGCCACTTCAAAAAATTTGGAACGACGCCGTATGGTGTAGATCCGTGCAGGTCGATCGGTTCCCACACAAAAGGTACGAGCCGATCGCCTGAGGAGTTGATGGCCATTAACAGATCATGTACGACCGACCTTCGTTCATAAGTATAAAAACTAATCTCCTGACCAGCATCAAGGTAGGACTTCGAACACTCAAACTCTTCTTAATACCCACCACCCAACACTAACTCAGTTTTGGAGGGGTTTAATAACAGAGAGATCTCCTCTGATAATAGAGAGATTTCCTCAACTGCATAGCAGATGAGATTTCCTCAACTGCATGAGGCAATCTCTTTGCTCAATTAAAAAAATCTTATCTTTCATCATATATAAATAGACTTCATATGATACTAATTGCAATGTGCTTTTCTTCATAATCTCATTTCTTCATGGTATCAGAGCATTTGCCTTGAGCATAATTTTTTTTTTCTTCTTGAGCTGACACCAATCCTCTTCCTCCTCCACTGTTGCAACCTCCAAACATCTTTGGTCGGATCAATGTTCTTGGCAAATTACGGGAACTTCAATTTTGACTATTCTATCTCCATGACTCTGGCCGCTGCCTGTCTGCAGTCACGCATTCCACCTCAGCATCATTGGTGAAGCCCTGTGACTATTGTGACACTTCCTTGGCGACTTCTTCCACTGCCATTCAGCACTTTCCTTACTGGAGTCGACTTCCCATCACATCAGCACCCCTATATAACTCCAACGATCTGCACTGCTTCCGAAACTCTACACCAAGCGCAACATTGGCCCACTCGACTGCCTCTCTCTAGCTGCTGCTGTCCCTTTCACGAGCAATCGTAGGGACATCACTGATCCACTACTATCACTGTAGCAACATCAGTGCCTTAACTGTTGAATCTCGGATTTTGATAATGAAATCAATTGTCATGTTTTATCTAATCCATATGTTGAGATAAGTATGCAGGATTAACTACGAAAGCTTGAAGATATAAAATGAGTCTACTAGAATCAAGTTCGATGGGTGTTTGAGAGTCCGAAGATTCGTTGGAGATGCTGCCGGAACCAATCGAGAAGAAATCGGGGACTTGTCGGAGTTTTCGGAAGTCCGCCGAAGAGATCATTGGAGGTTCGCAGAGATCACCGAGAAGGCTCGGCTACTCGTTAATTTCACCACAAGATCGGGAGCCAGTTGGGAGTCCGTCGGAAGAAATCCAAGGGCGTATCGGAAGTCCGCCGGAAGATCGTTGGAAAGCTCGCCGGAACAAGACTTGAAGTTCGCCGGTTAAAAACTTGCTTAGGATTATGTTTTTTAGTTACGTAGTTTGCATGTAATTAAGGTTAGGATTAAGAAATAATCCTATATCTTGATTAGGGGCCAACTGGGCCCAAAATGAAACCTGGTTTGGGCCGAACTTAAAGTCCAACCAGTAACCAATAATGCTGGGCGGTGGCACCGCCCAGCACCCGAGAGCCAGGCGGTGGCACCACCTAGCACCCGAGAGCCAGGCGGTGGCACCGCCCAGTACACTATCAATGTCAAAACTGACAGGCGGTGGCACCGCTAGCTTCGGGAACCGAAGAGAATTCAAATTTTGGAGCCCAAATTTGAATCCTCTTGAGGCCTATAAATACCCCTCTATTCTCAGCTGAGATTACAACTTTTTGAGAAGCAATAGAGTAAAAAAAGGGTCTTAGCAAAGCCTTAGCAAGTCTTACTTTCAAATTGCTTGAGTGTTCACCTCCCTTTCTTTCTTGCTGAAATTTTGTAAGAGTGTGAACCACTTGTAAAGGTTGTAAGAGGGGTGTTTGTCCTTCCCCTTCAAAGTGATTTGCTAGTGGAAGTTGGAGGCCTCATCGAAGAAGGCTTCACAAGTGAATGTAGGTCATTTTGACCGAACCACTTTAAATCTGCGTGTTCCTTGAATGTGTGAGTTGTTATTTTTCTGCAATCATTATCTACATAGAAGCAAGTTTTTGTTCTTCACTTTATTCTAGTTACTATTGATCAAAATATCCTTGCATTTTACGGAATCAGTTTCAAACCTACTAGTTTTAATCCGCTGCACTAATTCACCCCCCCCTCTTAGTGCCGCTCCGATCCTAACATTAACCACACTGCAGATTTCCTCTCCCACCGATCGCTGCTCTCAAGATCGACGATGGAGAACTACAAGAGATATGCTTTCAGTCTTCCTTGAAGCCCAGCCTTCTCATAGAACTGTAGATCTCTCATTGATCTACTTGTAGTTCTTCTTCAACCATCCTTCCTTCTTACTACAGAACTCTTGATTCCTCCTTCCTTCTTACCGCAGAACCTTTGATTACTCCTTATTGCAGAACTGCTGTATAGAGATCTGCAACGTTATATAATATTGCATAGAGTTAGACTCTTCCTTCAACGAAGACCTCAGGTGACATTGATTTATACCAACACTCTTTCCTTTTTTTTCCTTGTCATCGCTGCAGATTTCTACTTGCTCCCACATAGTAGTCCATATCTTTCATATGTCTTCATCATCTACCTCTACTGCTCCAATTACTATTCCCACTACTCTAGTTGCTATTCCCACAGGGAACCATAATACTTTCCTACATATAGGTCTTATCTCCATAAATGCAGCAACCCTCATCCTCTTCAAGTTATCCAAAGGTGGCAACTACGCATCCTGACATGCTCAATTTTCTAATCTTCTATTTGGCTATAATCTTCTAGGATATGTCGATGGCTCTCTTCGATGTCCACTAGCGATGATCAATATCCCAAGAGCATCTAGTCTAGTATCAAATCCGGACCACAAACTATGGTTACGCCAAGATCGTCTCATCAAGCAATTCAAGCTTCAATCACCGGATCCCTCGCCCCACTCATATCTTCATGTGACACTACTGTTGAAGCCTGGTGCAAGTTACAAACCATGCTAGCAAATCGTTCACGAACTCGCATGCTTAGTCTCCTATCTGGACTTATGAAAACAAAACAAGAGGAAAGTACTATTACTGATTATCTACACAACATAAAGATTATTATCGATAACTTGGCCTTGATAGGTCATTCCCTCAATGATGAAGAAGTTACTGTCCATATCCTCAATGGCCTAGAAGATGAGTACAAGGAACTGGCAGCAGCTACGGGCACGTGATTCACTAGTGTCGTTTGAAGAACTCTATGACAAGCTGACTTTGAGATATATCTCAAGCATGAAGATAAATTGCCAGGACCATCCATCATGGCTTAAGTCAATCAAAAATCCATGTGGAGGAGCAATCAATATAATAAGTCTATCAATAAAGGCTTGACCAAGATGTCTCCTGAACCTTTGAGCTCCAACTAAACACCTCCTCCACATCATCAACCTTTTAATCACAACAACCAAGGTGACTACTTCACTCATTAGCAGTCCTGGCGCCCTCAACACACAAACCAATGAATAGTTGTCTGCCAATTATATGATAAAGTCGGTCACTCTACAAAGGTTTGTTGATCTCGACCTCGACTTCCTGCACAATCACATTGGCCTCAAGCAAATCTCATGACTACTCCAAACACTACTGATCCTAATTGGATCGTGGACTCTAGCGCATCCCACCACATTACCTCTTTATTCCTACGATAACAACATAGAAATATAATATATCTTCTAGTATATGTAGATGATATTATTGTTACATGCAATAATCCCTTGGAGATTCAGATATTTTTAAAGCAATTGGCTGATCGATTCTCCCACAAAGATTTAGGACCCTTGAGCTACTTTCTGGGAATGGAAGCAACATTTACATCCTCAGGTCTCCTCCTCTCACAGAGAAAGTATATTCAAGACTTATTATCAAAAACAAATATACAGGATGTGAAAGGAGTTGCTACTCCTCTCTCTACTAGTGAATCACTCAAATTATGCGATGATAGCCCTACCACAGACTCAACTCAATATCGACAAGTACTTGGCTCCTTACAGTACTTGACTCTCACCCATCTAGATATCTCATTTACAGTTAATAAATTATCTCAATATATGCACTAGCGTTCTGCTATGCATTGGTCTACGGTTAAACGAATTTTGCGGATCTTAAAGGGACCCTTAATCATGGTCTCTTTCTCCGCAAAACCACCCAACTTCATCTCCATGCCTTTGCTGATGCTGATTGGGCATAAAACTTTGATGATAGAACCTCAACGTTAGGATATGTCATCTTTCTTAGGTCTAATCCAATCAGTTGGAGTTCTAAGAAGCAAAAGACAGTAGCCCGGTCTACAACTGAAGCTGAATATCGTGTTATTGCTACCGCCACTGCTAAACTCAATTGGGTCACAAATCTCCTCAAGGAACTCAAAGTTGGCTCTACCTATACTCCTACAATATATTGTGACAATGTTGGAGCTCCCTACTTATGTGTCAATCCAGTGTTCCACTCACGCATGAAACATATTGTCATCGACTTTCACTTCGTGCGAGATCAAGTTGTCAGACATCAACTTCGTGTCTCTCATGTCCATACGGCTAATCAACTAGCAGACTCACTCACGAACCCTCTAGGCCACAAACTATTTTTGTTGCATCGGTCCAAGATCGGTATCCTTGACAGGAGCTTGATCTTACGGGGGCATGATAATAGAGAGATCTCCTCTGATAATAGAGAGATTTCCTTAACTGCATAAGGCAATCTCTCTGCTCAGTTAAAGAAATTTTATCTTTCACCATGTATAAATATACTTCATATGATACTAATTGCAATGTGCTTTTCTTCATTATCTCATTTCTTCAGGGTTGAATTAGGAAATCTCTCTCCCGACTTTGGCATGTGTGTACAAACTTGGCAAGGAAGGAGTAGCAACCCAGCGAGGAAGGAAGAGCAACTCCTTGATCTACCTCAAATCAACTATGGAGGCAAAACCCGGACCCAACCACCCTTATTTGAGAAGCCATGTGGGCGACTCTACACATTTGGGATCGGACCAAGCCATGATGACCCATCTACCATGACATAAGGTTGCTCAACATTTTTGACGCTAGAAGGAGGGCTCGATGTCGCAAGAACACCTACAACCGAGCAACCCGAGCGAACGACCTAGAGAGGAGCTACCCGTCGCTTAACTGACCTTCAGGTTTGGAGGGTAGCTCTCCCTTCCTCCGTACCTGGAAGGTAACACCTCGGCCGCAACCCTAAACCACTATTGGTAGTTATTCAATGACCCTAGGTTCTCACATCTTGGGACCAACACAGGCCAACTTCCTATCTCAACCTCACCCACCAAGTCTAAGCATTGGCAGGGATGATACAGACTATCATCCCCCTCATTACCCAACTTGCTCAGTAAGCAACATCACCCAACCGTCACTGTCGAGGGATCGACCGAACCCCATCACCGCACCATAGGAGCCTTCTCTAGTCGGCTAGCAACCCAGGGTTGTGGATGATAATTCGTCGGTTGAGGAGCAATCGGGAGGCCCGAGACCAATGCTAGAGCATAGCACCCCTGGTTCACGATGCATCACCTCGAGCTGCCCCGAGCCCGATACCTTATCATCTGACTCGGCAGACTCTCTTTGGGCTCAGTTACGCTCAATTAACCGATGCCTGGATGAGGTCCAAAGAGAGTTCCACAAATCGAAGGAGGAGCTCAGGGAGGCTGCTAAGACCCTACAGTCTTATCATAAAAAAAGAAGAAGAGAAAGGGATGATCACTTCGAGGGGATCGACCTCCTTGATCGCTTCGAGGGGATCGGCCCTCCTTGATCGCTTCGAGGGGATCGGCCTCCTATGGTTTGTTAAAAGACAGAATAGTATTTTTCATTGATGCGAAAAGAAGCAGTTACATCCCTATTTATAGAGTACCGACTTTAGTTAAATTAAACAGACTTAATAAATATGTAAAAAATAAAAGAAAAATTAAAAGGATCCTAACAATCTTGCCTCCTACAATTCAGCCTTGCCCTCAAGGCTGAGCAGCATCAAATTCTGGAAACTTCTCCTTTAGCATGCTGTAGGACTCCCAAGTGGCATCTTCCCTTGGTAAGTTGGCCCATTGCACTAGCACTTCAGTTACAGGATGTCTGCGGTACATTACAACTCGTCGATCAAGTATGGCTTGTGGTCGATCAAGTATGGCTTGTGGTTGAGCTTGAACTTCCCCAGTATTAGAAGTGTCCGGCAAATGGCACTGCACTATTACATCTTCACCCAATTTCCTTTTAAGGCATGCAACATGAAAGACTGGATGTATTTTAGAACTAGCAGGCAAATCCAAGTGGTAGGCCATTGGTCCAATGCGTTCTAATACCTTATAAGGCCCAAAAAACTGAGATAGCTTCATGGAAGATCGGACCTTTATGAAAGTTTGCTTGTAGGGTTGAAGACGAAGGAAAACCCAATCACCCACAGTAAATTCTCGTTCACTTCGGTGTTTTATCAGCTTGTTGTTTCATTCTTGCTTGTGCGACTATGAGTTATCCTTTAAAAGCTGAATAATCTTATTTCTATCCATCAATTCCTTATCCACTTGATCAACTTTAGAAGAACCGGGTACATACTTTGTAGTCGAAAAGTTCTGTCCAGAAGGAGCTAGTAAAAATCTTATCTCTGTCCACTAACAATAGAATGGGACTCCCATGCAATTTAGCTATGTTTTCACAAAAATACGAGCAACACTACACTTGCAGCAGCTATAAGGATGTCGTAAAGCACAGAAATGAGCATACTTTGTAAGTCTATCCACGACTACAAGTATAGTACTCTTTCCTTGAGATGATGGGAGACTGTCAATTCAATGAAATCCATAGATATATCGGTCCAAGTAGCATCAGGAATAGGAAGGGGCTGTAGTAAGCCTGGGGTGGTTACTGTCTCACTTTTGTGACGTTGGCAAACATCACATTCAGTAACAAATTTCTTGATAAAATTTTTCATGCCTTTCCAGTAAAAAAGTTGTCGAACTCGCTTATAAGTGCGGAGAAATCCCGAGTGACCAGCAATTGGTGATGAATGGAACTCCTTCAGAATTATTGCTTGGCAAGGAGAATGTGGGGCAACCACTATTCGACCTTTATAGCGCAAGTCCACCGAATCCCAACTATAATTTGAGACAAAACTTGGGGCTTCTTCTAATTTTTTAACGATGTTTTGGATCTCAGGATTATTTGACCATTCCCTTCTGATAACTTCCAAAGTCTCGCAAATAGGAATAGAAATAGCTACTAGTTCAGCTTGTTCTGGAAGGCGTGAGAGGACATCTGCTACTAAATTCTCACTCCCCTTTTTATAAACGATCTCATAATCGAATCCCAGTAGCTTTGTGACCTATTTTTGCTGCTCTGGAGAAGAAATCTTTTGCTCTAGAAAATATTTGAGGCTTTTGTGATCAGTGCGTATTTGAAACCGTCGACCAATTAGGTAGGGCCTCCATTTTGTGACTGCATGTATTATGGCTAGCATCTCCTTGTCATAAATAGATGAACTCAAATGGGAAGGGGAAAGAGCCTTACTAGCATAAGCGATAGGCCGACATTCCTGCATTAATACAGCCCCTATTCCAGCTCCAGAAGCATCAGATTCAATCACAAACATCTTATTAAAATCGGGTAGAGCAAGCACAGGTGTAGTAGTCATTACAGTTTTCAAGGTTTGAAATGCATGAGTTGCCTCTTCTAACCATCTGAATGTATTTTTCTTTAGAAGTGACGTCAAGGGGGCACTAATTTTGCTATAATTCTTCACAAACTTTCGATAATAGCCTGTTAGTCCCAAGAACCCCCTTAAGGCTTTGATTGACTTTGGAATTGGCCAATCTGTCATCACTTGGATTTTTGAAGGATCAACTGCAATACCCCTTTGAGATATGATATGGCCAAGGTACTCAACCTCAGGTTGCCCAAAACTGCATTTGGATCTCTTGACAAAAAGACCATGCTCACGAAGAATATTAAAGACAATTCGTAAATGTAATAAATGACTTTCTAGGGGATGACTGTATATTAAAATATCATCAAAGAAAACCAAAACAAACTTACGGAGATGAGCCCGAAATATATCATTCATTAAACTCTGGAAGGTAGAGGGCGCATTGGTTAACCCAAAAGGCATTACTAGAAACTCATAATGGCCATTATGTGTCCTGAAGGCAGTTTTCTGAACATCCCTTTCATGTACTCTGATTTGATGATAACCCGATCGTAGGTCCAATTTAGTGAAGACCTGAGCTCCTCCCAATTCGTCCAACAGTTCATCCACTACTGGAATAGGATATTTATCCTTCACTATAATGCTGTTAAGTGCTTGATAGATGACACACATCCGCCATGAGCCATCCTTCTTTCTGACTAGTAAGACTGGGGAAGAATATGGGCTAACATTAGCTTGTATAACTCCTATTTTGAGCATCTCTGTGACAATTCTATCTATCTCTGCCTTTTGGAAATGTGGATATCTATAGGGTCGGACATTGGTTGGTGCCTTCTCGGGTAACAATGGGATCCGATGATCATGACATCTAAGAGGTGGAAGTCCGTGTGGCTCTGCAAATATATCTGCAAACTATGCTAGCAAAGATTCAATATTTCCAGCCGGAATGTTCGATGTCATTTCCTTTTCAATGTTATGCAATTGCACCAAAAATCCAGTGTGTGTCTTCCGAGGGACCCGCTCCATCCGATGGCTAGTGATAGCTGTAACTTTACCTCCACGTCTTCCTTGGAGAGTCACCTGTCTTCCATTAATAAAGAACTTCATAATCAGTTTAGAAAAATTTCAAGAGACATCACCTAGGGTTGATAGCCATTCAATTCCGAGCACCACTTCATAGTCTTCCAAGGGCAATAAAAAGAAATCCACAAATAATTCTTGGCCTTGCAACATTAGTTTTATCTTTGAGCATTTGTTGTCACAGGTTAAAATCCGTCCATCGGCTACCTTGACTTCAAATTTGTCACAACATTCGATATGGTAAGCTAATCGGGCTGTAACTTTCCTATCCATAAAATTATTAGTGCTACCTGTATCAATTAAAACAGTGACAGACTAGTGTTTCAGAGTTCCCCTAATTTTCATGGTTTGTGGATTAGAGTAGCCAGCCAATGCATATACTGTATGTTTGACGACTTCAACATCATCATTAGTTTCCACTTCTTCATGATCGGAATCCGATACTTCTACTTCTGGTTCCTCCTCGATCGGTTCAATCATCAAAAGCCTTCCTTGTTTGCATCGATGCTCCTTACTCCACTTTTCATCGCAATGCTAGCACAAACCCTTTGCTAACCTTTCTTTGAGTTCTTCTCGGGTTAGTCTGCTAGTGTTATGGTTTCGACTAGGAGTAGATGAGGTAGGTTGCCTGCTAATCACCTGTTTATTGGCACCTTTGTTTTGACGATATTCCACACTAATTTTTTCTTCATGTAGGCGTGCAAATGAAATCGCAGCCATCATAGTACAGGGCTGACGAGCCTTAACCTCACATCGGATCTCGGGAATAAGCCCTTCAATAAATGTACCCAAAAGTTGTCGTTCTGACCAATCTCTAGCTTGGTTGGACAATCGTTCAAATCTACTCTGATATTCCAACACTGTAGAAGTCATCCAAATTTTAGCGAGTTGGCCATCAACATTCTCATATTCGGATGGTCCAAAGCGAACAAGAAGTCCTCTTTTAAACTGTTCCCAAGAAGGAATTCCGTGACAAGTTTCGTACCAATCATACCACTGGATTGCATCTCCATCGAGCTGGATTGAGGCCACTTCCACCTTGGATTCTTCTGGGGTTTTGTGAAAACGAAAATTTTTTTCCGCCCTAGAGATCCAATTGGTCGGATCCCCATCTTCCCATCGTGGAAATTCTACCCTGATGAGTGGGTAGTGTGTGTCACCATCCTAGGGCCCTTTTCCTGTATCTCTCGATCTATTCAGCGTAGAACTTGAGCTCCCATCTTGTTAAAACCTGCTAAAGTACTCCAATAAACTCTTTTTGAAATCATGAAGAGTTTCTTGTAGCCGATTTTCAATTCTGGTTTCCAACGCTTCCATTTATGCCTTCACTGAGTTATCGGCAGCCATTGCATACGATTGCAAATTGGTAATCCCCAGTTCTTATTTCTGATGTCTAGTCAAGGGCATCTGTACAGTAGCTGGGCAGTAGCAGTGATGGTGGCAACAGCCAACAGCAGCAAAGCAGCAAGGGAACCCACGGTGGAGCGGCGCGGTTGAAAACAAGGGCAGAGCAAGGTGAGCTGCCTATGCTCTGTTTCGGTTACAAAGGATGCAGAGCAAGGTGGAGCAGCGGCTGGGAGGCGAGCGGCGGTCGTCGCATGGTGGCCCGCAGCGGTGATGGGTCGGCTGGGCTGCGACGGCGCTCGAGGGAAAGAGGAGTGCTGGAGGCGCGGTTGGAAACAAGGGCAGCAGCGGTGAGTTGCCCTATTTCGGTTGCCGTGAGGAGGGGGGCAATCGGCGGCTGTGGCTGCGACCCGGGGGGGGGGGGGGGGGGGGGGCACGGTGGCAGGGAATTTAGGGCAGCGTCGCCGAGAGCATCAACGACGAAGGGGTGGTCCGCTGGCAGGGAGACGACGCCAATGGTCCTTCTCGCTCGAGCGAGATGGGGAAGCGAGGAGGAGAGGTCGCCGGCTTGTCACGGACAAACTTCAAAATAGGATATTTGATGTAATGCTTATGTATGTCCGTGTCTTTTGGTATGTTCATGCTTTGAACAGCATGTAGAGGGACGACCGAAGGCTTAATAGTCCCATTTTAGTTTCGGTCTGTAGTGGACCATTTTACCCCTTTGTTGTGCAACTATTCAGAGCTTGTAAAGTTTGTTTGTAATTTGCATTGGCTAAGAAATGTTTCCGAAGATGATTGCTTGTGGATCCTGAGTGAGGCGTTTTCTCTAACCCATTTTCTCTTTTGTAGGTCCTAAGGGACCATGGGAGGTTTCGGGGAGGCTGACCTTTGCGGATGGACACGCATGGGTGCCGCACGACTTAGGCAAAACCAGTTAAGTCTGTGACAGGCTGGGGGGCAACGACGGTGTTGGTCGATCGGTCGGGAATCAATGCCGGCGGTGGAAAGGAGGCAGCAAGGGAGGGCGCGGCCTGCCGGAGAGCAGGGGCGACGGTGGGGAAGAAGGGAAGCAGGGAACCCTTCCCGGTGGCCGCCGGGGTAACAACCCCCTTTCTTTTTTCTTTTTTTTCTTTTTATTTTTACGTTGCAATGAGAATGCCAAGGATCGCCGCTCTGATACCAATTGCTAAGACCCTACAGTCTTATCGTAAAAAAAGAAGAAGAGAAAGGGATGATCACTTCGAGGGGATCGACCTCCTTGATCGCTTCGAGGGGATCGGCCCCCCTTGATCGCTTCGAGGGGATCGACCTCCTATGGTTTGTCAAAAGACAGAATAGTATTTTTCATTGATGTGAAAAGAAGCAGTTACATCCCTATTTATAGAGTTCCGACTTTAGTTAAATTAAATAGACTTAATAAATACGCAAAAAATAAAAGGAAAATTAAAAGGATCCTAACAGAGGCCTCCTCGGTAGGGTCCCGCTTTGTGCAGGAGATCCAAGACAAACCAATCCCCTTCAACTTTCGCCTCCCCATGCTCGAGGCTTATGAAGGTGGTTCCAACCTGACAGAGCATGTTGCTGCCTTCCATGCTCAGATGGCTCTATATGGTACCTTCGATACCCTAATGTGTCGAGCATTCTCTATCACTCTCCGAGGCCCAACTCGAATGTGGTACAACCAGCTTAGGCTGACCTCAGTTTCATCTTTTGACTAACTCACAAGTGAGTTCAAGTTTAATTTCTTGGCCAGCACACAATCCAAATTGTTCGTGACCATGCTCTTTGGTCTAAGCTAGAAGGACGATGAACCCCTTTCTCACTTCGTTGCATGCTTCGCTGCCAAGATTCGAAGAGTCCTTGATGCCCACCCTTCGCTAATCATGCAGGTATTCCTGATGGGCTTGTGATCATCCAGATTCTTTTGGTCGTTGGTTGAACGATCGATGGTGACTGTCCTCAAGATGCTCCAATGTGCAAATCAGTACATTGTTGTCAAGGCACTAGTGGCGGGAAAGCACGAAGACCACAAAAGGCCACGCATGGAGTAAGCCCGAGGGCAACCCTTAGGCCCACCAAGAAGGAAGCTCGACCAACCCGAGTCATCGCTCCCAAGGCCCCCTTTGCCACCCTTAAATTCATCTAGAATGGATATCTTCCTCTAGATCAGAGAGAAGGGGCTCCTATGTTAGGATCGAAGCGGCACTAAGAGGGGGGGGTGAATTAGTGCAGCGGATTAAAACGTCGGTTTTGGAAAATCTTTCGTATGATAAAAATCAAACTCAGAAGTGCTTAACTTGAAACGTATTCATAAAGGTGTGCAGCAAAAGTAATGAGGAAATAAAGCACATATGAAGGTTTGCAGTAAGGCAAATAGCAATAAGTAAATGCAAACCAGAGAACACGCCAATTTTAAAGTGGTTCGGTCAAAATGATCTACATCCACTTGCGAAGCCATCTTCGATGAGGCTCCCAACTTTCACTAGCAAATCACTTTGAAGGGGAAGGACAAATACCCCACTTACAACTTTTTACAAGTGGTTCACACTCTTACAAGTTTTCAACGACAAAGAAGGAGGTGAACACTCAAGCAATTGAAAACAAGACTTGCTAAAGACTTTGCTAAAGCTTTTATCTCAATCTATTGCTTCTCAAAAAGTTGTAATCTCTATTGAGAGAATTGAGGGGTATTTATAGGCCTCAAGAGGATTTAAATTTGGGCTCTAAAATTTGAATTCTCTTCGGTTCCCGAAGCTAGCGGTGCCATCGCCTGTCAGTGGCGATGCCACCACTTGTCAGTTTTGACACTGGTAGTGTACTGGGCAGTGCCACCGCCCAATCCAGCGGTGCCACCGCCTAGCTCTTCGGGTGCTGGGTGGTGCCACCGCCTGGCTCGGGTGCTGGGCGGTGCCACCGCCTAGTCCGACGGTACCACCGCCTGATACTTTAGGCTCTGGGTGGTGCCACCGCCCAACCTTTCGGGTTCTGGGCGGTGCCACTGCCTACACTATTTCAGCTCACTAGGCTCCAAACTTGGCCCAAACCAGTCCGAACTCGGTCCTAATTGGCCCCTACTTGGGTTATAAGATTAACACCTAATCCTAACCCTAATTAACATGCTAACTATGAATTTTAAAGACATTTCCTAAGTATTACAAAGTCCGCAAGTCAAGACTTCTTCCGGCGAACTTTCGGCGGTCTTCCGATAAACTCTCGGAAACCATTCTGCGGACTCCCGGCAAGCTCCTAGACTTCACGATTTGATCTTGGCGAGTTCCGACGAGCTTCTTCAACAAGCTACGATCTTTCTCGGTGAGCTCCATGAACTTTTGATGTACCTTCCGGTAAGCTTCCGAAAACCCTTCGGCAAGCTCCCTACTCATTCTCGGCTAGTTCCGACAGCATTCCTGACGAACCTTCAGACTTCCGTCGAACTCTCGAACTCCCAATGAATCCTTCGTGCTTGACTCTGGCACTTTGTTTCGCTTTATGTCTTCATCGTTATCGTAGTTAATCCTGCACACACAAGCCAAAACTCTACTCCGATCTAGACAATTATTACAACGCGAATTGACATTCTATTGCCCGACACGTCATTGGTTGGCGCTTCGTCTGATTCTTCAGCACATCGTCCTCTCTTGCGGCTTGTTGCCCAATCGGTGGTTGACCTCCGCAACCCCGATATCCTTGGTGCAATTCTGCTTTCCTTGGCCCGATGCCTGACGTCCGAAGCGTTCTACCGTCCAGTATCCTAACGTGATCTCCTCCGGCGCAACGTCAATTCCTCCTACGTCAACTGTCTAATCCTGATCGAGTAGACTTGCATCACTCAAAATGTAATTAAACATCTAAACACAATCAATTAGTTTCATCATCAAAATATGAGATTCAACAATCTCCCCTTTTTTTATGATGACAACTAATTGATGACTACCGGAGTTTACCTTAACTCCTCGGAGTTTAACTAAACTCTCCCTATCAATATGCCATTGATAGAACACTGGATTATCCCAAATTCAAGCAACATTCATCACATGTTATGAAAAACATTTAAACCATCATGCAAATATATATAAAATATTCAATTCAATACATGAAGTCATTAATATACTTCTCCCCCTATGTCATCAACAAAAAGGAGAAGTAGCTCTAGCTATTTTAAAAGATATGCAAGTTTTTGTAACATGAAGCTAGATTTTCATCATAACATATAAGCACAAAATCATAGCAAAATTCTTAAGTTCGATCATGGCAATTCAACACTTGCTTCTTGTACAAGACTGCACTTTGCTTTTCTTTGCATGTTCTAACTAGCAAAAGCTTTCTCCCCTTTGTTTTTGTCGAAAAGAAGGGAAGAGTACAAGTTAGCCAACATTTGCCTTGAGCTAGCAATCTTTCTCCCCCTATGTCATTGCCGAAAAGAAGGAGAGGAACCAATGATTTAGACTTTTACATAAATTATGAATTTGCATCAATCAATATTTCAATCATCACATAATACATACAAGACAAAAATGCAAAGAAATCATGTCATGAAAGACATCAATTGTTAAACATGATATGATAATAGTCTCAAAAATTTCAATTTGCGATACATGTGATACATTGCGATACTAAAAAATTTAATGTGATGCTTTTAAGAATATCAACCTATTTTTGAGACAAAGCATGACAAGAGCAATTAAATTACAAGTTTTCTAAGTTTTGCATTTTTTGCTTCTTTTGAGATAGCAATTCTTTGCTTCTCTACAAGCTAGCAACTTTTACGATATGCAAGTTTTACTACATACAAGCTAATAAATTTAAAAATGTTTAAGTTGACATATTTGCTTTTCTTTGTGATGTGCATGATAGCATTTCTTTGTAATGTTCAAGATAGCAAATTATACATCATCCTAGCTAGCAAATTAAAGATGTTCAAGAAAGCAAGCTCTTTTTCTCCTTTGAGAAGTGTCATTTTTGCTTCCTTAGCAAAATGTCAAACTAGCAAGGGACCATGTTTTACATGAGGCAAGCAAACAATTTAGCAAGTGTTACATTTGTATCTTTTTTTTAGATGTGCAAGAAAGTAAGCAAGTTTTTGCATTTTCTTGACTTGTGCAAGCTAGCTAATTTCTCTTTGAAATGACCCTTTACATCAATTCAAGATAGAACATTAATAACTCTTTCTCTCCTTTTGTCATTGGCAAAAAGAAAGGAAGATTCAAGTCATGAATATCAAAATAATAATTTTATCATGAATATTTCATCATTGCGTGCATCATTATTGCATGTATAATACCAAATCATCATATATATTTTCAAAACATATAAACTCATCATTATATGCATGATTCCAAATTATCATTCATATCATTTCAATCATTGTTTTAATCATCACTATAACTCATCATGCACAAAATGTAAAATCATCTAACATGATACAAACATTTATTTTCAAAATATTTATCACTATTTTCATGTATGATAATAAAGTATTCATGATACCGAACATTAAGTCAACAATGATTCATTTTATCAAATCTCTTCTTTTTATAAATAACAAAAATTGTAGGTATACAAAGAAGAGATTATGATTAAAAAAAAATCAAGTAGTAAATCTAAGAAGTTAAGATCATAATTCAAATACAAACTCATTCAAATTCAAATCGTCAAATTCATCAAAATCTCAACATTACTTTCAAGAGATTCAAAATGGTATACATAGATTTATCATAAAGCAAATTAATTTTCAATCATCACATAAGGCATTTAAAGAATTTTTGAAACATAGGAGAATGATTAATTTAAGCATGCAATGTTTCAATCAAATTCAAGTCATGAATACCAAAAGATATTATTTGTGATTCCAATTTTGCAAGATCAAGATTATGATTTGGATAAAACTCATTCAAATCAAATCGTTAACTTGAAATTCATAATCAAGTCATCAAAATCAATTTTGAGATTCACAAAAATATCATGAAATCATTAATCTCGATCAAATGGGAAAAATATTTTTTAAGTGATTATTTTCATCTAAGCATGCCTTAGTCATTATATGCCAAATCGAGATAAGCATGAAAGTTCAAGACGTAAAGGCAAAATCTTATAAAACAACTCATCAAGCAAGATTTTAAACATCTATTTTCAAGCCAGAGTAAGTCAAGGATTCAATTATCTCATGTCATGAATTCCAACAGGCATCTCAAATTATCAACATCACAATAAAAAGATATTTCAAAAAGACATATCGATAAGTGATTCATTTGTATCATTTCATTCATTCGGAAGATTCTCCTCTTTGGTAAATAAATCTAGGAGAACAAAATGAATTAAGGGAGATATAATACGATTGAAGCATTGAACATGATTCATATTTAAAATGTGTCTCATGTCATAAGTATGAATCAAGCATTTGTGAAATCCGAAATCATCCTCAAAGTCACATTCAATAAATTCATACATGACAAGCATAGATTTATTGAAAAGTCGATAGAGGATTGCATTTTATTTTTATAAATTTTTATTCATGTGATTTGCTTCTTATAAGCATGCCTTTACCTTTAATAAAACAAGTGTCAACATTTAAGACGAAAAGGTAAATTTTATAAAACAAATCATCAAGCATGATTCCATGATAACATCCTTTAATATCTTGATATTCATCATCAAGTATGATTTCAAAAAGTATGTTCAAGAGAAATCATTAAGACCAAATGCATGATACACTAATTTATTTTCAAAATATTTATTATGTTTATTTTCATGAGATTCACAAGATTGGTAAAATAAATTCATTAATCTCAATAGGATAGAAAATTCATTTCCATTTTATACAATTGATTTCATGTAAGGGTATTCAAGTCTTTTTGTGAAAACATGTATCATCATTTAAAATTGAAACATAAGTTTCGTCATGAAGCCGTCAAGACCAAACACATCATGATATCACATCTATCATCAAAAGACTATCAAGAAATTCATACATAGATGTACATGCACTATGTCATCTTAATATGTCATGAGAATGTCATCTTAATTCGTCATAAAAACGATTAGACCAAAAACATGTTTAGCTAAAATGAGAGTTTCAAATCAACATTTACTTCAAAAACTCATGCATGACATAAAATCATTAAGATAAACATGCATGGATTAAATCTAAACATTATCACATATCATATAATTATCATCCCTAATGTTGCATACATCATTCAATATTTCAAAACATAACATGTATGAAACCTTAGCAATATACTTTTCATGATCAAATTTTTTAATTTTTCAAAAATGCTAAAAATAAAAACATGATATAATTTTTAAAAAATAATTTTTTATTTCCTATTCTTACTATCTAAATTAAGCACTCATGAAAAACTTCAAGTAATTTCAAAATAATTCAAGAGAGTAGAGTTACTTATCTTGTAGTCGAAGCCCGTCAAAGCCTAATTCGCCGTTTCACCTTTGGAAGTTCTTGATTCATCATTGGTTGCCTTCCTCTTCTTTGGCCTCTTCCTCCATTCAAGTTCATTGTTTATTTTAGATTTTTGTTTAATGAACTTATTAAGATTTAGTGTTCGAAGTTCAAGTTCATCATTGTCCTCATCACTTGAGTCATCACTTAAGTGGTATTCATTTGTCCGGAGTTCCAAATCCTTCCTATTCTTTGGAAGGTGATTCAAGTGCTCATCGGGTTCAAAATATTCCAAAAGTATCATTTCATAGGTCATTAATGACATGATTAATTCTTCTAATGGAAAATCATTTAAATTTTTTATCTCTTGTATTGCAGTTATTTTAGGATCCCACCTTTTTGGAAGGGATCTTAATATCTTACTTACGAGATCAAAATTCAAAAAAGATTTACCAATAACTCTTAGATTATTGACGACATCCGTGAAACGGGTGTATATGTCGCCTATAGTCTCGCTTGGTTGCATTCGAAAAAGCTCAAAATCATGCAATAAAATGTTAACTTTCAAGTCATTGACTCTACTAGTTCCCTCGTGCGTGATTTCAAGTGTTTGCCAAATATCAAAAGCCGTTTCGCACATAGAAATCCGATTGAACACATTTTTGTCCAAAGCGCAAAATAAGGCATTCATAGCCTTTGCGTTTAAAGAAAAATACTTCTTCTCCAAATCCGACCATTCGTTTATCAATTTAGAGGAAAGTTAAAAATTATTTTCAACAATATTCTATAAATCCAAATTCATAGAAATCAAGAAAACTCTCATTCGAGTTTTCCAATAAGTATAGTCCAATCCGTTGTACAACGGTGGACGAACAACCAAAAAGCCCTCTTGAAAGCCATGAAGTGCCATTTCTCTCGAGTGTGAATCCGAAATGAGAAATACCGGGCTCTGATACCATTTGTTAGGATCGGAGTGGCACTAAGAGGGGGGGGTGGTGGGTGAATTAATGCAGCGGATTAAAACGTCGATTTTGGAAAATCTTTTGTACGATAAAAACCAAACTCGGAAGTGCTTAACTTGAAAGCGTGTTCATAAAGGTGTGTAGCAAAAGTAATGAGGAAGTAAAGCACGTATGAAGGTTTGCAGTAAGGTAAATAGCATAAGTAAATGCAAACCAGAGAACACGTCAATTTTAAAGTGGTTCGGTCAAAATGACCTACATCTACTTGCGAAGCCTTCTTCGATGAGGCTCCCAACTTCCACTAGTAAACCACTTTGAAGGGGAAGGACAAATACCCCTCTTACAATCTTTTACAAGTGGTTCACACTCTTACAAATTTTCAACGACAAAGAAGGAGGTGAACATTCAAGCAATTGAAAACAAGACTTGCTAAAGACTTTGCTAAGGCTTTTATCTCAATCTATTGCTTCTCAAAAAGTTGTAATCTCTGCTGAGAATTGAGAGGTATTTATAGGCCTCAAGAGGATTCAAATTGGGGCTCCAAAATTTGAATTCTCTTCGGTTCCCGAAGCTAGCGGTGCCACCGTTTGTCAGTGGCGGTGCCATCGCCTGTCAGTTCTGACACTAACAGTGTACTGGGTGGTGCCACCGCCCAGTCCAGCGGTGCCACCGCCTAGCTCTTCGAGTGCTAGGCAGTGCCACCGCCTGGCTCGGGTGCTGGGCGGTACCACCGCCTGATACTTCAGGCTCTGGGCGGTGCCACCTCCCAGTCTGACGGTTCCACCACCCAACCTTTCGGGTTCTGGGTGGTGCCACCGCCTAGTCTAGCGGTGCCACCGCCTACACTATTTCAGCTCACTGGTTGGGCTCCAAACTTGGCCCAAACCAGTCCGAACTCGAGCCTAATTGGCCCCTACTTGGGTTATAAGATTAACACCTAATCCTAACCCTAATTAACATGTTAACTGTAAATTTTAAAAACATTTCCTAAGTATTACAAAGTTTGTAAGTCAAGACTTCTTCCGACGAACTTCTGGAGGTCTTCCGATAAACTCTCGGAAACCATTCTGCGGACTCCCGGCAAGCTCCTAGACTTCACGATTTGATCTTGGCGAGTTTCGACGAGCTTCTTCGGCAAGCTACGATCTTTCTCGGTGAGCTCCGTGAACTTCCGATGCACCTTCCGGCGAGCTTCCGAAAACCCTTCGGCAAGCTCCCTACTCATTCTCGGCTAGTTCCGGTAGCATTCCCGATGAACCTTCAGACTTCCGTCGAACTCTCAAACTCCCAACGAATCCTTCGCGCTTGACTCCGGCACTTTGTTTCGCTTTATTTCTTCATCATTATCGTAGTTAATCCTGCACACATAAGCCAAAACTCTATTCCGATCTAGACAATTATTACAACGCGAATTGACATTCTGTTTCCCGACACGTCATTGGTTGGCGCTTCGTCTGATTCTTTAGTGCTTCGTCCTCTCTTGCAGCTTGTTGCCCAATCGGCGGTTGACCTCCGCAACCCCGATATCCTTAGTGCAATTCCGCTCTCTTGGGCCCGATGCCCGACGTTCGAAGCGTTCTGCCGTCCAATATCCTAACGTGATCTCCTCCGGCGCAACGTCAATTCCTCCTGCGTCAACTGTCTAATCTTGATCAAGTAGACCTGCATCACTCAAAATGTAGTTAAACACCTAAACACAATCAATTAGTTTCATCATCAAAATCTGAGATTCAACATCCTAAGGGTGCCCAACCTAATGAAGACTTTGCACAAGCTCAAGGATCGGTCTAAGTATTGTTAGTTCCTCCACAATTACGATCATGACACTAAGGAGTGTCATGACCTAAGGAACCAGATCGAGGAGCTCATATGTAGGGGGCATCTCGAGCACTACATTAAGAAGTCATGGTTATCCCCCCTACGCCCCCGTGGCCCGGTGGAAAAATAGATTGATGTCATTAGCGGCCCAACTTTCAGAGGAGACAACATGTCGGGGCATAAGGCCTACACACGAGTTGCTATAGAGAAGTGTCGTAGATGGTGGAATGAGCCCGAGATCACCTTCTCGGCAGGAGAAGCCACGTACCCTGACCATGATGATGCCTTGGTGATCTCCATTAGGATCGCCAATGCTTGAGTTAAAAGGATAATGGTGGACACCAGGAGCTTGACCGATGTCTTGTACCTCGATGCTTTTCAGAAACTCGGCTTAATCGAGAAGGACCTCATTCCCATGGCCTTGGTCCTCACCGGGTTCATGGGGGATTCCATCTCTCCCCACGGCACCACCACCTTACCGGTCACCATTGGAGAAGAGTCGAGGTCCAAGACCATGATGGTTACCTTCATGGTGGTCAGGCTCCTTTCAGCATACAATGTCATCCTCGGCCGCCCGACCCTTAATAAGTTAAGAGCTATCATCTCCACCTACCACTAGACTATAAAGTTCCTGAACTATGCTGAGGTCGAGGAGGTAAGGAGTGATCATCGAGAATCAATGCATTGCTATCTAATGGCTGTCACGTTGCCCAAAGAGCTATAGCTTGAATCGCCCATGACCGACCCCCGAGACATCGCCAAAGTGCCACTTCATCTTGAGCCCACCGAGTAGATATTGGAGGTCCCCCTTAACAAAAGCCAACCAGATAAAGTTGTGAAGATTGGAACTATGTTCCCGGAAGAGGAACAAGTCTAACTCATTAGCTTCTGACAAAGAACATTGACGTCTTCACTTGGTCGCATAGCACTGCCTGAACATCTTCCCCAATGCATGGCTGGTGAATCAGAGGCCTTAAAAGTTTGCTCCGATTGGTAGAAGGCGGTTGGTGATGAGGTGGATCGCCTGATGGAGGTAGGATTCATAGTCGAGGTGAACTATCTTCGATGGCTGTCTAATGTAGTTCTTATCAAAAAATCCAATGGAAGTTAGAGGATGTTTGTTGACTACACTGACCTTAATCAAGTATGCTCAAAGGATTGCTACCCCCTCCCGAGGATTGATCAGTTGGTCGATGTGACCTCGGGGCATGAACTCCTCATGTTCATGGATGTATTCTTGGGTTACAACCAAATCCAAATGACCCCAAGGACTGAGAACATACCACCTTCATCACGGACTGAGGAGTTTACTACTATAAAGTCATGCCCTTCAGTTTGAAGAACATGGGAGCAACGTACAAAGGGATAGTCAACCAGAGGTTCAAGCACTAGATTGAGAGGAACATTGAGGTGTACGTTGATGACATGATTATCAAGAGACAAGCTAAAACCATTCGGAAATGGGTCATAAGCGCACTGCCCGGGCTAAGGAGCATGTAGCTCATAGTTAGCTAGGATATTATGGTGCTCTCGAATGTGACTGAGAAGCTGCTTGATCACAACTAAATCGAAATTGTGCAACAATTTCAATACTTGAAGGGCCCAAGTGGCCTTCTTATTCATTGGGATGCCCTCTTGAGGATGAGCTACCTACCCTAAGGCCACTCGAGATCGATGTCATGACCTCGGTTGTTGACTGATCGGATAAAGAGGAAGAGGAGGAGGAAGACATCCCAACCGACCTAGATTACTAAACAACTGAGAAGGAAGAGCGAAGACGAAGGGAAGCACATAGCAAATGAGTAGAATGGAGCCAGCAAGGGGTTTATAAATAAGAACCAGCCACCCATTGCGATCCTTCGCCTCCCCGAGGAGGAGGGCAGCTCAACATGCTATCATAACTCCTTGAAATAGAAAAATCTCATCGGTGGGAAATGTTAGGACCAAAATTAGTACTAATAGGAGGGGTGAATTAGTGCTTTCGTAAAAGTTATATCAATTCAAAAATCTCATTTAATAAAGCCGTATTGAAAATATGTTTAACTTAAAAACATACGAAAGCATAATGAGAGTAGTGAGAGTAAGAAATTAGTTTGTAATGTAAATAAAAAGCATAAAGTAAATACAAACCAGATTTTATAATGGTTTGGTTGTTGTAACCTATGTCCACTCTTAATTCCTCTTCACTCGAGGCCACTAGGTTTCACTACAGATCTTCTTTCAATGGGCAAAGATGAACTATTCTTACAACTCTTTCTAATTTTCACAGGCTCAGGAGAGAATCTTTACACTTCTCTTTTAGACCTCACTCCTCCCATAGAAAACTTCTAACTCTAGGAGGAAGAGACTCTAAATCTTAAGAGAGTTTTTAATTTTTTTTCTCAAGTATTCTTTCCCTCATTTCTACTAAATTTCATGCTCTACTAAGCAAGAAAGGGTAGGGTATTTATAGACTCTAAATGGCTTAAAAAATGGAGCCAAAAAAGGTCTCATCCTGGGTTTCCCAGCTCCTAGCAGTACTATCGCCTGTGCTAGGTGGTACCACCGCTTGTGCTAGGCGATACCACCACTTGCAACACTGACATTAGGTAGTACCACTGCCCAGACTGGCGGTTCCACCGCTTGACCCAACTATGGGTCACTGAATGAGCCTTCCACTTGGCCCAAAATACTCTTAATTTAGGCCTAGTTAGCCCTTAATTGAGTTGTCATTATTTCACCCAAATACCGACTCAATTAGACATAAAGTAACTTGATCTAGATATAATTGATTACAAGCATGAATCCTATGTTGTTCGGCATGTCATTGGTTCATCTGATGCTTCGTTTGATCCATCGATGTATCATCCTTTCCTTCGGCTTATTGCCCAATCGACATGTTAACTCCCGCAACTTACGATATCCTTGGTGCAATATTTGATCCTTCAGCCCGATGCTTGAACTCATGGCATGAAGACCTTCTGTCGGTATATTGACTGATCCTTCGACTCGATATCCAATCTCTTGACATGTTTCACTCCAGCCCAACATCCTATTCCTTCTAATTTAATTAATGTCATTTCTAATTGAAGTTAGTCCTACATTACTCAAAATATAAATTAGATCATAAACTCATCAATTGATTTCATCATCAAAATTCGAGATTCAATAATCTCTCCCTTTTTGATAATGACAACTAATTGATGACGGAGTTTAAACTAAACTTCCCCTATCAACATGCCATAATTGAGATGAACCTTGAGTTTAAAATAAATTCAAGTCAAAGCAATTTTAATCATGAATATATCATCATTGCATGTATCGTAATCATAAGTTGAAGTATTGTATGCATAGTACCAAAGCATCATGTATATTTTTAAAATATAAAATCATTATTACACACATGATTCTAAATCATCATTCATAATTTTAAAATATAAAATTACAACATACCATGCATGATTATCATAACTTCTCATTATATGCATCATCTTATTATCATGAGTGTTTCATGTATAATTTTATATCATAACTTCTCCTCCTTTTTATCGACAAAAAGGAGAAAAGTACAACTAGCAAAATTTTGAAATATACAAGCTAGTAAGATAGTAAGTTTTGAACATGCAAGCTAGCAAGTTTTAAAGATGTGCAAGTTTAGCAATTCTTTGCTTCTTGAGATGGGCAAGATAGCACTTTTGTTTCTCTTGAGATTGCAAGCTAACAATTCTTGCTTCTCTTTTGAGATGTGTAAGCTAGCAATTTTGTCTCCCCCTTTATCATTTTAGAAAAGAAGGAAATAATACAATGTTGTACTTCTTTTCCCTATACATCAATTCTCTAAGCATCATATAAGGTATACAACCAAAAATGCAAAAGAATTGTATATAATGAAAATCATGTTAGAAATAATATCAAAGATCATGTGAATACCAAAGGACATGATTCATTTTAATATCCTTTTAAAAAAATGAAAAGAAATCTTAGGAGATCGAATAGTAAGGGAAATCTTAAGTCATGAATTTCGAAAAAGATATTCTTTTTAGTAAATAAAAAGCAACATAGGAGAATAAAAGATCTTGATTCATGTATAAGAAATCTCAAGTTATTAAGATCATGATTTATATATTAAAAATTTCAAGTTATAATTCCTAGAATTCAAAAGAAAAATCATGATTCATTTAGATACTTCTCCTTTTGTAAATAGTGAAAAAGAAACATAGGAGATAAAAGATCTTTATTCATAAAAAATTCTCAAGTTATAATTCTGAGAAATTAAGAGAAACCATGATTCAGATGAATAATTTTTCTCTTTAGTAAATGGCAAAGAGAAACATAAGAAATCTTGATTCACAAAAATGTCTCAAGTATAAAATATCAATAAATCATGATCATGATTAGGATAAAAACTTATTTAAATTCAAATCATCAAATCATCAAAATCACTTTCAAGAGATTCAAAATGACATAAATAGATTCATTAACGTCTTATTGAAAAATTGATAAGATTTTAGGGATAGAGACATTTTCAAGAATAATGCATTCCCCTTTTTATGTGTTTCAATTTGTGATTTATTTCATATAAGCATGGCTTTGTTTTTTATATCAAATAAAAACATGCATCATTATTTAAAATCGAAAAACAAGACTTATCACAAGAGTAATCAAGATAAATAAATCATAAATTATAAAATTCATCATTACTTCAAATCATTATACATCATTAAATCATCAAGTATGATTTCATAAAGCATTTTCAATTAAGATTATTTTATTTTATTTTGCCTAGTGAGCTTTGTCAAGTATGTTGGACCTCTAGTCATAAGCCTTGAGCATCCACTATCAAAATTTTATTTTTGCTCCTAGCATTCGATTGTAGAGATGTCTATAAGAAAGGTGAGTTTATTTTAGGTACCCATTTAGCTTTATATCCCTCATGGTTGGATCTACCTATTTTAGTTTTTAGCATTAAGATATTCATAGTTCCTTTAGGAACCCAAACCAATTTATGTGAATCATACTTTTTAAATGAATATTTAAAAGCAAAATGACCACATCTACCATACAAATTACACTTAACGTTAGGGGAAACATGCAATGTGGGTCCTTTAATAAATAAAATCAAATTTTGTTGGGTATTGCTACTCACACAATCGATTCCTTCTTTTCTTTGAACATGACTCTTATTTAGCAAGAACCATGTTTAAAGATTTGCTACCAATTTTAAATTTATCTAACGTTTATTGTAATAACAAAATTTTTCTTTTGCATGAATCTAATTCTTTACATTTGGTGCAAAAGTTTAGCATGCCATTATCATGCTCATTTTTTAATTTTTCAAAATTATTAGAGAGAGAAGAATGATATGTTTTAGCATTTTATATTTCTTACCAACTAATTTAAAATAATCAAACAAATTATGAAATATATTTAATAATTCATTGTAAGGTAAATAAGATTTATTTGAGTCACTTACCTCGTCATTGAGAGCCATTAAGGCATAGTTCATTATCTCGCCTTTGTTGGTTTGTTCTTCATTTTCAGATGTACTCGATTCGTCTCAAGTCACCTTGAGTGCTTTCTTCTTCTTTGGTAGTTTCTTCTTTTTAAGTTTATTTTTATTCTTAGTTATGTTTATAAATTTTTTAAATTTTCTTGTGAGGAGTTCAAGGTCATTATCACTTGAGCTTTCGTTCAAGTAGTCTTCTTCTGTTCTAAGTGACAAATCTTTTCTATTCTTTGGAAGGTTGTTCTTATGTTTGTTATGTGTAATATATGCCATTTCATAGGTCATTAAAGACCCGATAAGTTTTTCAAGTGAAAAATTATTCAAGTATTTTGATTCTTATATTGTCGTTACTTTTGAGTCCCAACTTTTTAGAAGGGATCTTAGAATCTTGTTTACAAGTTCAAGATTAGAAAAACATTTGCCAAGAGTTTTCAAACTATTGACAATATCTGTAAAATAGGTATACATGTAAACAATAGTTTCGCTAGGCTTCATTCAAAATAATTCAAAATTATAAATTAAAAGATTTATATTAAATTCTTTTACTCGATTTGTGCCTTCATAAGTTACTTCTATTATGTGCCAAATCTCATGTTCAATTTTGCATAAAGAAATATGATTAAGCTAATTTTTATTCAAGCACAAAATAGAGCGTTCATAGCTCTAACATTTAAAGACAAAATATTCTTCCCTAAATCATTCTATTCATTTATTAGTTTGGAAGACATTTGAAAACTGCTTTCAACAATATTTCATAAATTGAAATCCATAGAAAGTAAGAAAACTCTTATTCGAGTTTTCCAATATATGTAGTCCGTCTCATTGAACATAGGAGGATGAATGATAGAAAGACCCTCTTGATTGTTGGTAAAAGTCATTTTTCTTGGGTGTTAAACCAAACAAGGAAAACAATCAAGTAAGAAAACTCTTGATTGTCGGTGCAGCCTCACCGGGCGGCCATCTCTACAGGGGGGGTTTTGCCTGCGGGAGCAACGGCCACAGGCGTCGCTGCCCTACGGCGCCTCACCCCACGGGAGAAGCGGCCGTAGGCACCGTTGCCTCGCGGTGCCTCTGCCCATGGGCTGCCAGCCCCGCTGGCCGCAAGCTTGTAGCAAGCAGACCATCGGCTGGCTGCTATAGGCATAGCGCTTACGCATGCACTGGTGCTGTGCTACCTAGCTGCAGCTACCGCTGTAGGTGGCTGCAGGCACACAAATAGAGGGCAACAACTGTTGTTGCCCTTCTTTGCTTTTGTGTCAATGATTTTGATGCCAAAAGTTTCTCTAAAATACAACACATGCAATTCAAAACCAATCTATCACACGAACAACTTGGCTCTAATACCACTGTTGGAAAACCTTGGGGGCGACATCACATGCGCAGCGAAAGAACAAGAAAACAAAATCCCCAATTTCCTAAAAGAGATGTTCGTCGTCATGCGAAGATTGGTGCATAAAATCTACGAAACAAACTACGTATAGAATAGATTGTGTTACCTAAGGAGATCATATATCCTTGTTTTCTTACAGATCTATAGGAGAGGGTGAAGGAGGTCAAGCGTCCTTCTCTCTAGCGGTGATCCACACAGTAGGGCCGTGACGACGCTCCTTAAAACTCCAGGCCTGCTCTGAGGTGGAGAGGGGGAGGAGAATAAGGGAGGTAAGCAAAGACTCTAGTCTATGAACTATTGAATCCCTCCTATTTATAGAGGTCCCCTATCAAACCCTAATGAATCCTCCCCGATTAGGTATTGGATCTCCATCCAACTACCCAAGCCTCTTAGATTAGTGGATCTCTATCCAATAATCTCTTTTGGGCTCTTATTGGATCTCATCCATAGTATCTAATAATTCAAGGGCTTATTGGATATCCAATAAGACAGGGGCTCCGACGGATATCTCATATCCGAACCTCTGCTCATCGCAATGCCTACCATATATGTATGACCCTCTAGGCCCAATATCGAGCTGGCCATAAGTTATACCTATCAGAACTCGTTCTATCTTAGTGAATTACTATCTCTATAATAATTCACTCGACTCATCGACTATGGACGTACTAGGCCACTACGCCGTAGTCCCTAAACGATACAAGAGAATCCAATCCATTAGACCTGTTTGTTCTCAATTACCGTATACCTATAGTCCCTCATCCATCTAATATCCCAAAGACCATATATCAGGAATGGTGTTTTCAGACCCGCACAGTTTCTACTCGAGTCTCGCTCTAATCGGATTCTCCAGAAGAACTCTTTCTCTCTCAATCCGAATGACCCTGGCTAGAGATTTGTCTGAGCAAGAATACAAGGGATATTCCTCTCATGACGTCGAGAGTGGATGATCCTCTATCGATACTCAATAGCCCTCGTAAGGTCGACTGCCACTCCCAATGACCGGTTGTACTAGATCTGAGACCTCCAAACCTATAAGTCCGGTATCAAAGAATGAAGCACTTATATAAGACATCCTTGGTGTCTCAAGTCTAAGAACCAGATTCACCACTAGGATGACAAAATTGCTATCTGATAATAAGGCATTATCAACCATTCAGCATTCCGTAAGCGGATCAATCAGTGAACTCATTCTCCAATGAGCACCTGTACTGTATCCCTAGTGTCCTCACACGAGCAGCTATGAGACCAGCTGCATCTATCATATGGACGGGTATATAGCACACTAGTCTGTCCGGTTATCTCGATGTCCCTCTCGAGTAACCTATGACTGGGATTATTTAGAATTTATGTTTAAAGGCGAATCTATCTCATTATCATGATCTCATCACGATCCGATTCCCATTGTACAAATCCATGACATCACAATATATACATGCATATATGCATTGGTCAATATAAAGTGATAAATGTCAAAATATAATAAGCAAAAAAGATTCCGTATCAAGTCACACGTGCTATCACTCATGTGATTGGCTTGTTGGGCTCCTATGACTAGCAGTACCGCCGGTAGTAAATGCTATCAGGTGGTGGTACTGCCTTGTCAGGTGGTAGTACCGCCCAATAATGGTGATGGTACTGCCAATACCCCAAAATCCAAGAATGTGACACTTTTAGCTCCAATTATGAAGCCATTGTGACCTAATAAATACCCCACCATTTTCTCCATGAAAGGTCACAAAAGTGTGAATAAAATATTGAAGTCTTAGGGTGTGAAAGTGTTATAAAAGTGAAAAGAGTCCTCCTCCCTTTCTAAGTGTTATGATCATTCAAGAGAGGTGTGAGGCCTGTAAGGGTTAACGCCTAAACCCGTGAAAAGGAGAAAGAGCTATAAAGATGTGGTTGGTCTTCGCCTATTGAAGGAAGACCATTAGTGGATACTAGTAATCTCGACGGAGGAGGAATCAGATATAGATGTATGTCACAACGAATGAGCCACTATAAATTTTGGTGTGCTCATTTCTATTATGCTTTTCATTACTGCCATTACTGTCTAAGTTAATTGCTAGTTCATTTACTTTAAAGTTAAGCACTTTTTGAGATTGATTTTCAACAAATAAAAAATTTACAAAACCGACGATCTTTCCGCTACACTAATTCACCCCCCACCTAGTGCCCCTCTTAATCCTAACAATTAGTATCAGAGCTTGGTTACTGTCGGTTTAGTTTGAAACCCAAGAGAGATGACATTTGCTGGCAACCAAGAGAGTCACTCAATTACACGTCCACCCATGTTCAATAGGACGGATTATACTTATTGTAAGACTAGAATGAGGATTTTTCTAATTCTATGGATTTTGAGTTATGGAATATTATAGAAAATAATTTTCAAAAGTCTTCTCTTCCAATGAACGATTGGAATGAGTTGGAGAAGAAGACTTTCACTTTAAATGCCAAGGCTATGAATACCTTATTTTGTGTCTTAAATAAAAATGAGTTCAATTGAGTATCTATTTGTGAAATGACTTTTAATATTTGGCACATACTCGAAATCACTCATGAAGGCACTAATAGAGTAAAGAAGTCCAAAATTAATAGTTGGTATCAGAGCCATGTTTTTCTTATTTGGTTTAACACCTAAGAGAAATAGCTTTTATCGAATTTCAAGAAGGTTACTCTATCATTCGTCCTCCTAGGTTCAATGAGACGGACTACACTTATTGGAAAACTCGAATAAGAGTTTTCTTACTTTCTTTGAACTTTGATTTATGGAATATTATTGAAAATAATTTTTAAAAGTATTCTAATCCAATGAACGAATAGAATGATTTGAAGAAGAAAACTTTTTCTTTAAATGCGAAAGCTATGAATGCTTTATTTTACGCTTTGGATAAAAATAAATTTAATCAGGTTTCTATTTGCGAAATTACATACGATATTTGGTACACTCTTGAAATCACACATGAAGGCACTAGTGGAGTTAAATGTTTTAAGATAAATCTTTTGATACATGATTTTGAGATGTTTCATATGAAGCCAAGCAAAACTATTGTTGATATGTACATCTGTTTTATGAATATCGTTAATAGTTTAAAAGCTCTCGGCAAATATTTTCGAATCTTGAACTTGTTAATAAATAAAATTTTTGAATCTCTTTCAAAAATTGGGATTCGAAAGTAATTACAATACAAGAGGTAAAAAACTTAAACAAGTTTCCATTTGAAGAACTTATCGGGTCTTTAATGACCTATGAAATGAGTTGTATGGTATAAAATGAACATGAGAACTACCTTTCAAAGAACAGAAAGTATTTGGCACTTTGAACAAAGAAGACTACTCGAGCGAAAGCTTAAGTGATGATGAACTTGATCTCCTAACAAGAAAGTTTAAAAAGTTCATAAAACAAGAATCAAATAATAAAAATAAACTTAAAAAAAAGAGATTGCCAAAGAATAATAAGGCAACTTGGGACAAAATGAGTACATCTAAAGATGAGGAGCAAACCAATGAAGACAAATTGATGAACTTTGCTTTGATGGCTCTCGATGATAAGGTAAATGACTCACCTAAAACCTCATTACCTTACTAAAAAATTACTTGATGCTTTTTATGGGTTATTTTTTAGTTAGTAAGAAATAAAAAAATATAAAAAAATCATGCTTCTTTTTCTAGTGATTTTAAAAAAAATTAAAAATCTGAGCATGATAATTGCATGTTAACTCATAGCACTAAGCATGAAAAGTTAGATTCACTTAAAAAGAAAAATGTATTATTACAAAAATAAAATAATTTTGATTAAAAATACTTTATGTTTAATGTAATCATGCTTGATGATTTAATGATGCATAATGATGTAATGATGTAATGAAAATGTTAAAAAGTTTTGGTATTATGCTTGACAACTTTATATTTAATTATGCATGATGATTTAAAGTAATAATTATTTTTGGGTGATTTATGGTTTATTGATCTTGATGATTTGTATGATAAAATTTGCTCTTTCATTTTTAAATGATGATGCATGTGTTGATTATGGCATAAAAAAAAAAACTAAGGCATGCTTGTATGAAATAAATCACATAAATTAAAATAACTAAAAAAGGAATACATTTTAAAAATTTCTCTATCTCTATCTTATCGATTTTTCAATAAGAAATTGATAAATATATTTATGTCATTTTGAATCTCTTGAAAGATTTTGATTCCTCCGATTTACAACTTGAAATATTTTATGAATCAAGATCTTCTATTATGTGTTCTTATATTATTTAAGAGGATTTTTTTTATGAATCTTGATTTTTCTTGTGAATTCTAAGAATTATAACTTGTGGTATTTTTTATATGAATCATGATCTTGATAACTTGAGATTTTTTTATATATATGAATAAGATTATTTATTCTCCTATGTTACTTTTCGCTAAAGAAGAGATTCATCCAAACAAATCTTGATTCTTTCACTTGATATTTATAAATTGAGATTTATAATGAATCAAGATTTTTTATATTTTATTCTCCTATGATTCTTTTTGCTATTCACAACAAAGGAGACTTATCCTAATAAACTATGATATGCCACTTGACATCTTGATAATTTATTACTTAAGTTTTGTTATGTATAAATTATTTATATTTATGGTTGTATATGTTATGTGATGCTTAGAGCATTGATGTAAGAAGAAAATTTTGCAACATTGTATTCTTCTATACTTTTTGATAATGACAAAGGAGGAGATAAAATTGCTAGCTTGCATGATCTAAAATATTGTAAAATTTCCTAGCTTGCATATTTGAAAATGATGTAAAACTTGTTAAATTTGCTAATTTACACATTGCAAAAAAAAGAAAAACTTGCTAGGAAGAAAAATCGCTAGCTTGCACTTCTCAAAAGAGAAAAAAGAACTTGCTATCTTAAACATCACCAAAATTTGCTAACTTGCAATCTCAAGAGAAGCAAAAGTACTATCTTGCCTATCTCAAGAAGCAAAACTTGCAAACTTACATATCTTAAAAAAAAAAGAAGCTAAATTTAGAAACTTGCATAACTTAAAATTATTGCTAGCTTGTATGATTGTAAAACTTGCATATCTTAAAAACATGCTAGTTGCATTTCTCCTTTTTGTTAATGACAAAGGGGGAGAAGTTATAATGACAATCATGGAGTGATGTATTGAAAATTTGATTATACATGATTCTATAATGACATGTTGCTTGGATTCATGATTAAATTTGCTTTGACTTGAATTCAAGGTTCTATCAATATGGCATATTGATAGGGGGAGTTTAGTTTAAACTTCATCATTAATTGGTTGTCATCATCAAAAAGGGGGAGATTGTTGAATCTCAAATTTTGATGATGAAATCAATTGATGAGTTTGTGATCTAATCTATATTTTGAGTGACACAAGAATAGCTTCGATCAAGGAGAGGCAAATTGATTAAAGAAGGAGGAATCAGACATTGGGTTGGAGTGAACATGTCAAAAGATTGACGTTGGGTCAGAGGATCGGTTGACATGTTGGCAGAAGGCTTCGTGCTATGAATTCGGGAATCGGGCCGAAGAATCGAACATTGCGCTAAGGAGATCGAAAGTTGCGAGAGTTAACCTGCCGATTAAGGAGAGGACGATGTGCCAAAGGATCGGACGAGTGTCGGATGAACCAATGATATGCCGGACAAAGGATTCATGCTTTATAATCATTTGTCTAAGATCAAAGTAGTTTAGGGGGCTAATTGAGTTAGCTTTTAGTGTAATCATGCTAACTCAATTAAGGGCCAACTGTACCTTAATTGGGACTATTTGGGCTCATTGAGAGGCTCATTCAATGACCCAAAAGTTGGGTCAAATGGTGGCACTGCCAGGATAGGCGGTGGAACCACCAGAACAAGCATTAGAACCACTTGTGAGTTGGAAAACTTGAAAAACCCAATCTTTGAGGCTGTCAAGCGATGGTACCACCCAGTGTCAGGCTGCAAGTAGTGGTATCGCCTAGTGCAAGCGGTGGTATCACCCAGTGTAGGCGGTGGTACTGCTTGTATTCTGAAGACCTGAAAATTTAAATTTTTGGCTCTATTTTTGAAACCATTTGGGGCCTATAAATACTCTACTTGGGCAACAAGAATGGAGCCAGAATTCTTGAGAAAAAAACTGAGTAAACTTTGTCAAAACTTTGAGTTCCCTCCTCCTAGTGCTTAGAGTTATTCCTAAGGGAGGTGTGTGAGGGACTACTTGTAAAAGTGTAGCTTGTAAGGGTTGTCTCCTAAACCCATGAAAAGGAGAAAGGGTTGTAAGAGGGTAGTTGGTCTTCGCCCATTGAAAGAAGATTGGTAGTAGAAGTCAATGGCCTCGAGTGAAGAGGAATTAGGAGCAGATATAGGTCACGATGATCGAACCACTATAAAAATCTAGTTTTTATTTACTTTAAGCTTTTTATTTTAATTGCAAATTGATTTCTTACTTTCATTTACTTGCTTATGAACATATTTCAAGTTAACATCTTTAAAATACTTGTTTTCATTGTTTGAAGGTTTTCGAACCGACATTATTTTTATCCGTTGCACTAGTTCACCCCCCCTCTTAGTGTTGTTCTTGTTCCTAACACCATTCAATGACCCAAAAGTTGGGTCAGGTGATGGCACCGCTAGTGGCTCAATCTTTGAGACATAGTCTTCATGTTGGAAAATCTTGGGGGCGACATCACATGCATAGCAGAAGAAAAAAAATAAAATCCCTAATTACCAAAGATATGTTTGTCGTCGTGCGAAGATTGGTGTGCAAAAATCCATAAAATAGAAAATCACATGTGAGATAGATTATATTACTTAGGGAGATTGTATTTCCTTGAATCCTTATAGATCTTTAGGAGAGGGTGAAGGAAGTCAAGCGCCCTCCTCTCTAGCGGTGATCTACATAGCGGGGCTACGATGATGCTCCTAAAAACTCCAGGCCTACTCTGAGGTGGAGAGGGGGAGGAGAATACGAGAGGAAGCAAAAGGCTCTAGCCTATGAACTATCGAATCCCTCCTATTTATAGAGATCCCCTATCAACTTAACCATAATGGATCCTCCCCTATTGGGTATTAGATCTCCATCCAACTACCCAAGCCTCTTAGATTAGTGGATCTCTATCCAATAATCTCTTATGGGCTCTTATTGGATCTCATCCATAGAATCCAATAATCCAGGGGCTTATTAGATATCCAATAAGATAGGGGCTTTGATGGATATCTCATATCTGAACATCTACTCATCGCAATGCCTACCATATGTGTGTGACCCTCTAGCCCTAATTTTGAGCTAGCCATGAGTCATATCTGTGAAAACTCCTTCTGGCTTAGTGAATTATTATCTCCATAATAATTTACTTGACTCATCGATTACGGATGCACTAGGTCACTACGCCGCAGTCCCCAGACGATACAGGGGAATCCAATCTATTGGACCTATCTATCCTCAGTTACAGTGTACCTATAGTCCCTCATTCATCTAATATCCCAGAGATTATGTACCGTGCATGGTGCTATTAGACCCATATGGTTTCTACTCGAGTCTCGCTCTAATCGGTTCTCCCGGAGAACTCTTTCTCTTTCAATCCGAATGACCATGGGTAGAGATTTGTCTGAGCAAGAACATATGGGATATTCCTATTATGACACTGAGAGTGGATGATCATCTATCGATACTCAATAGCCCTCGTAAGGTTGACTACCACTCCCGATAACTGACTATGCTAGATCTGGGACATTCAAACCTCTAAGTCTGGTATCAAAGAGTGGATCACTCATACAAGACATCCTTGCTGTCTTAAGTCTAAGGACTAGATATACCACTAGGACTACGAAATCACTATCTGATGATAAAGTATCATCAACCATTCAGCATTCTGTAAGTGGATCAATTAGTGAATTCATTTCCTAATGAACACCTGTATTGTATCCCTAATGTCCACACACGAGCAGCTATGAGACCAACTACATCCATCATATGGACAGGTATAAAACACACCAGTCTGTCCGGTTATCTTGATGTCCCTCTCGAGTAACCTATGACTAGGATTATTTAGGATCTATGTTTAAAGGTGAATCGGTCTCATTATCGTGATCTCATCACGATCTGATTCCCGTTGCACAGATCCAAGGACATCATAATATATATGCATATATGCAACAAGTAATATAAAGTGATAAATGCCAAAATATAATAAGAAAAAAGATTGCGTGTCAAGTCACACGTGCCATCACTCATGTGATTGGCTTGTAGGGCACATATGACTAGAAATCTCCCACTTGACCTAAATCCAATCACATATGTGTTTAATCCCCATCAGACCCCTGTGAAACTCAAAGATAATCTGAGACAACGACTTTGTTAGTGGATCTGTAATGTTATCTTCGGATGGAACTCTTTCCACTGCTATATTTTTCTCGGGTCATGATCTCTCTGATTAGGTGGAACCTCCTCAGAACATGCTTAGATTTCTAATGAGAATTGGGTTCCTTCGCTTACGCAATCATCCCATTGTTGTTGCAATATAAGGGAATCAGCTCCTCGCTGCTTGGAACGACTCCCAGATCTGTAATGAACTTCTTCATCCAGACTCTATCTTTTGCTGCCACTACTGTAGCAATGTACTCTACCTTTATGGTCGAGTCAATAGTAATATCTTGCTTGGAACTCTTCCAGCACACTACTTTTCCATTCAAGGTGTACAGATACCCCGAATTCGACTTGCTATCATCGACATCAGATTGAAATCTCGAGTTCGTGTAGCTTTCAACCCTAAGGCTACTACCTCCATATATTAGTAAAAGATTCTTAGTCATTCTCAAGTACTTAAGGATACATTTTACTGCTTTCTAGTGCTCCAAGCTTGGATCCGCTTGATACCTGCTCGTGATACTCAGAGCATACACTATATCAGGCCTAGTACATAGCATGACATACATGATAGACCCTATCGCTAAGGCATAGGGTAACCTATCCATGTTCACCCTTTCTTTAAGAGTCTTTGGGGACATACTCCTAGAAAGTGATATCCCATGTCTCATCAGTATGAGACCTCCCTTGAAATTTTTCATGCCAAACTGTTTGACAATAGTGTCTATGTACCTGGACTGGGACAAGCCAAGTATCTTTTTAGATATATCTCTATAGATCCGAATCCCCAAGATATATAATGCTTCGCCTAAGTCCTTTATGGAGAAGTGTCTAGATAACCAAGTATTTTGTGGATAATATTCCTACATCATTCTCAATGATTAGGATGTCATCCATATATAACACCAAGAAGGTGATAGCGCTCCCACTTACCTTCCTATACACACAAGGCTCATCTTTGTTCTTAACAAAGTCATAAGCTCTTATTTCCTTATCAAATCTTACATTCTAACTTCGAAAAGCTTGCTTTAGTCCATAAATAGATCTAAGCAACCTGCACAACTTATCTATGCATTCCTTAGACTCGAATCCCTCAGGCTATATCATATACACCTTCTCCTCGAGGTTGCCACTGAAGAATGTGATTTTCATGTCCATCTGCCAGATCTCATAATCATAGTGTGCTTCAATAGCCAATAGAATTTGGATAGATTTTAGCATAGCCATAGGTGAGAAGGTTTCGTCATAGTCAATACCTTATCTTTGACGATACCCCTTAGCCACTAGCCTTGCTTTATAGGTCTCTATCTTTTCATCTACTCTGATCTTTTTATTAATGATCCACTGTTAGAACCTTTGCAGATTCTAAGCTTGGGGTTGATCTCTTTAGGGGATCGGCCTCCTGGAACTCTATAGGGGTTCCTTCCTCCAAGTTGCTGCTCAAAGGCTGTAGAAAAGATTCATCTATTGCTTTTCAAAAGAGGATGAATACATGACTATTTATAGGGTTTCTAAACCTTAACTCCTAATATGACTCCTACTTAAGACTCCTCAATTAAAACTTCTACTCAAGACTCCTAATAGGACTCCTACTCAAGACTCCTATTCCTTTACAACTCCTAATTCTTCTTTAAGAAATAACCTCCAAACCCTAGTCGGTCTCTTCACCTCTTTAATAAGGGTCGACTTAGGTAGGTTTTACATGAATGCCCCTATCAATTAGGACTCTCCTAGCTAGAGTCCTAACAGACCCGCTCTCTTCAAATCAGCCTTGTCCTCGAGGCTAACAATCTATGAATTTTGGGAATTTGATCTTCAAGTCGTCATAATTCTCCCAAGTGGCACCTTCTACTGGTAAGTTCGCCCATTGTATTAGCACTTCAGTAATGGGTCGTCGTTGTTGAGTCACGATCCGTCGATCAATAATGGCACTCAACTGGGTATGGAGTTCTCCTTGGGTAGTCATATTTAGTGGGTGGCTTTGGGCTCTCTCCAAGCACTTGTTTATCACTTTCGTCAGGCCGCCGGTTTGTGGGTGATATGCTATACTCCTTTTTAATTTAGCACCCTACATATGGAAAAACTCTGTCCAAAATTTGCTCATGAAGATGCAAGTAGAATTTGGCACAAGCATAATGTATCTCTTATAGCGTGATTCTTTTGAGTCCCAATTGTAATGAGCCACAGAGTTTAGTGCTTCCTCCAATTTTTTTATAATCTTACTAGTCTTTGGATCTTCCTGCCATTCCCTCTTAATATCCTTAAGGAAGTCACAGGTCGAAAGTGAAATGGTCGAAAATTCAGCTTGCTTGAGTAGCCATGAAAGCGCATCTACAACAACATTCTCTTTCCCCTTTTTGTAAGTTATTTCATAATCATATCCAAGAAGCTTTATTATCTATTTTTGTTGCTCAGGGGAAGATATCTTCTGCTCCAAGAAATATTTTAGGCTTTTTTGATCGGTTTTGATTTGAAAGCGTCACCCGATCAAGTACGATCTCCATTTGGCCATCGCATGCACAATTGCAAGCATCTCCTTATCATAAATAGTCATTTTAAGATTTGAAGGAGATAATGCCTTACTAGTATAAGCAAGGGGGCGGCCATCTTGTATTAGTACAACACCAATTCCGACTCCGAAGGCATCAACTTCAATAACAAAAGTCTTGCCGAAGTTGAGCATTGTCGTCACTGCGACTTTATGTTCATTGAAGGCAGTGGTGGCTTTGTTTAACCATTGGAAAGCATTTTTTTTCAGCAAAGAAGTAAGTGGTGCACTGATCTTTCCATAGTTTTTCATGAACTTACGATTATAGCATATTAAACCGAGAAAGCCATGTAGCAATTTTATGTTCCTCGAGGTTGGCCAGTTCTATATTGCTCCAATTTTGGAGGGGTCCACTATCACATCTTCCTCTGATATGATATGCCCAAGATATTCTACCTTCTGGTGAAGAAAGCAAAAATTCATAGTGGCCGTTGTGTGTTTGAAAGGCAATTTTCGGTATGTCTTCTTTGCACACTCATATTTGATGATACCCGGATCGAAGGTCCAGCTTTGTGAAGATTTGTGCTCTCTTTCATCTAACAATTCATCTATTATTGGAATAGGGTATTTGTCCTTGATGATTATGCCATTGAAGGTTCGGTAATCAATGCACATTCGCCATGTTTCATCCTTCTTTCGTACGAAGAGCACCGGTGAATAGTAGGGGCTGCAACTTGGCCGAATAACTCCTGTTTCGGGCATCTCTTTTACAATCATTTCTATTTCATCCTTTTGCAGATATGAATATTGATATAGCCAAGTATTTGTAGGAGGTTTGCCCAGAAGAATCGGTATATAATGATCATGCCGACGGGCAAGAGGTAGATTGCGTGATTCATCAAATATATCTGAAAATTTAGCAAGCAAAAGAAATAGGTTTAGATCTTCAAATTCTATTGGCTCTCCCTTAGTTTGCTGCTCAAGTTGTACCAAAAAGCCACTGCATACTTTATGCAAAACCTTCTCCATTTGTTGTGTGCAAATCGTTATTACATCGCCCCCACGTTTTTCGTGTAGAATCATATGTTTCCCTTTACTGTAAAATCTCAAAATTAGTTTCATAGAATTCCAAGAAACATTACCTAATGTTATCAACCATTCAATTTTGAGCATGACCTCATGATCATCAAGAGGGAGGAGGAAGAAATCTGCAATTATCTCTTGGTCCTGCAGTAATAGTTTCTCCCGCGGGCACCTATGATCATACTTCAAAATCCTTCCATCGGTGAACTTGACGTCAAACCTACTGTAATAATCGATAGGTAAGGCCATCTAGACAGTAACCTTACTATCTAGGAAGTTATTAGTGCTGCCCGTGTTGATGAGAATAGTGATCGATTGTTGTTTGAAAAGGCCTTCAACTTTTATCGTTTGCGGGTTTGAGTAGCCGGCTAGTGCATGTACCATAACTTCGGTCAGTTGTGGCTCTTCTTCTACATCTTCTTCATTATCAAGTCTCTCTTCTAGATGTTCAATGTCCTCTTCTTCTACTGGTTTAATCATAAGAAGTCTCCCTTTTCTACAGTGATGCTCGCGGCTCCACGGCTTGTCGCGGTGCCAACATAACTCCTTTGTAGATCGCTCCCGAAGCTCTTCTCTTGTCATCATTTTTGGTATAGGGACTTGGTTGATAATAGGGAGGCTGAGGGCTTCTACATTGTAGGTCGAGAAGCGATCCTAGTCCTCCGAGCTTCAAGGTTCAATCGCTCCTCCTGATGTCGTGCGAAAGAGATGGCTACCGTAAGCATGTATGGTTGTCGTGTTTTAACTTCTCCCTAGATCTCCGGCTTCAAGCCCTCAATGAAGGTTCTCAATAGTTATTTTTGAGACTAATCACAAGTTTGATTAGATAACCTTTCAAACCTAGTTTGGTACTCCTGAACGGTAGAGGTTTGTCGGATCTTTGCTAGTTGTTCGTCAATGTTCTCGTAATCGGTTGGTCCGAAGCGGATCAATAGTCCTTCTTTAAATTGTCACTATGAGAGGACTCTATGAGTATATTTAAACCAGTCAAACCACTGTATGACATCCCCTTCAAGATGTATAACTGTAATTTCCACCATATATGCATCCGCAATTTTATGACACCAAAAATATCGCTCTGCGTGCGAGATCCAACCAATCGGGTCTCCTTCTTCCCGTCTAGGAAAGTCTACCCTCATGCGTGGATAGTTGGGGTTAGTCATAGAGCCTCCCCTCTCTTGGAAGTCATCTCTTTGAGCTTGGTGTGATTGGTTAGCGCTCTCTCCTTGATATGATTTCTTCGGGTTTAGTGGTCAGCCCAAACTGAGTTCGGTAAAGAGAGTTCGAATCTTATCCTCTATTCGTGCCTCCAAGGCTTCGAATTTAGCATTGATTACCTCCTTAGATGCCATAGTATATGCCTCCAAATCTGTGATGCTAAGATCTCTCTTTTGTTATCGGGTTAAAGGCAAGTATGGGTTGAGAGAAGTGATGGTCGAAAGGGTTGGTGGATTGGTGGATGTAGGCTACGGTTTAGGCTTGTTTTGAGGCTATTTTGGGTGCAGTTTTGAGGGTGTGGTTTGGTGGAGTTTTAGGGCTGTGGATGAAAGTTTTAGATCTGTGGTAGATGATAGCAAAGGTTTGATAGAAATCAGTGGAAGTTTGTCGCAGAATTGTTTTGTCTTGTAAGAGCATAATTGTTGTCGAAGAAACAGTGGTTTCTCGACGAAATTTCTACCAAAAACTATTGCAATTCACGGGGAGATCAAAGAATGATTCCGTGGTGGTGGAGATGGCGGTGGAATTTGGTGACGATATTTTAAACAATTATGGGAATTGCTTTGGGCGGTTGTGGAGAGATGATGGATGGCTATGGAAGGGAAGCTGTTAGGATCGGAGCGGCACTAAGAGGGGGGGGGGGGGGGGGGGGTGAATTAGTGCAGCGTATTAAAACATCAGTTTTGGAAAATCTTTCGTACGATAAAAACTGAACTCGGAAGTGCTTAACTTGAAAGCGTGTTCGTACAGGTGTGCAGCAAAAGTAATGAGGAAGTAAAGCACATATAAAGGTTTGCAGTAACGTAAATAGCAATAAGTAAATGCAAACCAGAGAACACGCCAATTTTAAAGTGGTTCGGTCAAAATGACCTACATCCACTTGTGAAGCCTTCCTCATGTTGAATCTCGGATTTTGATGATGAAACTAATTGATTCTGTTTAGAAGTTTAATTGCATTTTGAGTGATGTAGGTCTACTCGATTAGGATTAGACAGCTGACGCAGGAGGAATTGACGTTGCGCCGGAGGAGATCACGTTAGGATATTGGACAGTAGAACGCTTCAGACGTTGGGCATCGGGCCAAGGAGAGAGGAATTGCACCAAGGATATCGGGGTTGCGGAGGTCAACCGCCAATTGGGCAACAAGCCGCAAGAGAGGACGATGCGCTGAAGAATCGGACGAAGCGCCAACCAATGATGTGCCGAGCAATAGAATGTCAATTCACATTGTAATAATTGTCTAGATCGGAGTAGAGTTTTGGCTTGTGTGTGCAGGATTAACTATGATAACGATGAAGAAATAAAGCGAAAAAAAGTGCCGAAGTCAAGCGCGAAGGATTCGTTGGGAGTTCGAGAGTCCGACGGAAGTCTGAAGATTCATTGGGAATGTTGTCAGAACTAGCTGAGAATGAGTAGGGAGCTTGCCGAAGGGTTTTCGGAAGCTCGCCGGAAGGTATGTCGGAAGTTCACAGAGCTCACTGAGAAAGATCGTAGCTTGCCGAAGAAGCTCGTCGGAAATCGCTAAGATCAAATCATGAAGTCTAGGAGCTTACCAGGAGTCTGCAGAATGGTTTCCGAGAGTTTATCGGAAGACCGTCGGAAGTTCGCCGGAAGAAGTCTTGACTAGTGGACTTTGTAATAGCTTAGGAAATATCTTTAAAATTCATAGTTAGCATGTTAATTAGGGTTAGGATTAGGTGTTAATCTTATAACCCAAGTAGGGGCCAATTAGGCCCGAGTTTGAACTGGTTTGGGCCAAGTTTGGAGCCCAACCAATGAGCTGAAATAGTGTAGGCGGTGGCACCGTCAGACTAGGTGGTGGCACCACCCAGAACCCGAAAGGTTGGGCGGTGGCACCGCCCAGCACCCGAGCCAGGTGGTGGCACTACCGGTCTGGGCAGTGGCACCGCCTAGCACCCGAAGAGCTAGGCAGTGGCACCGCTGGTCTGGGCGGTGGCACTACCCAGCAACCGAAGAGCTAGGCGGTGGCACTGCTGGACTGGGTGGTGGCACCGCCCAGTACACTGTCAGTGTCAGAACTGACAGGCGGTGGCACCGCTAGCTTCGGGAACCCAAGAGAATTCAAATTTTGGAGCCCAAATTTGAATCCTCTTGAGGCCTATAAATATCCCTCAATTCTCAATAGATTTGACAACTTTTGAGAAGCAATAGATTGAGGTAAAAGCCTTAGCAAAGTCTTTAGCAAGTCTTGTTTTCAATTGCTTGAGTGTTCACCTCCTTCTTTCTCGTTGAAAATTTGTAAGAATGTGAACCACTTGTAAAAGGTTGTAAGAGGGGTGATTGTTCTTCCCCTTCAAAGTGATTTGCTAGTGAAAGTTGGGAGCCTCATCGAAGAAGGCTTCGCAAGTGGATGTAGGTCATTTTGACCGAACCACTTTAAAATTGACGTGTTCTCTGGTTTGCATTTACTTATTGCTATTTACCTTACTGCAAACCTTCATACGTGCTTTACTTCCTCATTACTTTTGCTACACACCTTTATGAACACGCTTTCAAGTTAAGCACTTTCAAGTTCGGTTTTTATCGTACGAAAGATTTTTCAAAACTGACGTTTTAATCCACTGCACTAATTCACCCCCCCCCTCTTAGTGCCGCTCTGATCCTAACAATTGGTATCAGAGCCTGGTATTTCTCATTTCGGATTTACACCCGAGAGAAATGGCTCTTCATGGCTTTCAAGAGGGCTTTTCGGTTGTTCGTCCACCATTGTTTAATGGATTGGACTACACTTATTGGAAAACTCGAATGAGAGTTTTCTTGATTTCTATGAATTTGGATTTATAGAATATTGTTGAAAACGGTTTTCAACTTCCCTCTAAACCGATGAACGAATGGTCGGATTTGGAGAAGTATTTTTCTTTAAACGCAAAGGCTATGAATGCCTTATTTTGCGCTTTGGACAAAATTGAGTTCAATCAGATTTCTATGTGCAAAACGGCTTTTGATATTTGGCGAACACTTGTAATCACGCATGAGGGAACTAGTAGAGTCAAAGACTCGAAAGTTAATATTTTACTGTATGATTTTGAGCTTTTTCAAATGCAACCAAATGAGACTATAAGCGACATGTACACCCGTTTCATGGATGTCGTCAATAATCTAAGAGTTCTTGGTAAATCTTTTTCGAATTTTGATCTTGTAAGCAAGATCTTAAGATCCCTTCCAAAAAGGTGGGATCCTAAAATAACCGCAATACAAGGGATAAAAAGTTTAAATGATTTTCCATTAGAAGAATTAATCGGGTCATTAATGACCTATGAAATGATACTTTTGGAACATTTTGAACCCGATGAGCACTTGAATCATCTTCCAAAGAATAGGAAGGATTTGGAACTCCGGACAAATGAATACCGCTTGAGCGATGACTCAAGTGATGAGAACAATGATGAACTTGAACTTCAAACACTGAATCTTAATAAGTTTATTAAACAAAAATCTAAAATAAACAATGAACTTGAACGGAGGAAAAGGCCAAAGAAGAGGAAGGCAACCAAGGATGAATCAAGAACTTCCAAAGGTGAAACGGCGAATTGGGCTTTGACGGGCTTCGACTACAAGGTAAGTAACTCAACTCTCTTGAATTATTTTGAAATTACTTGAAGTTTTTCATGAGTGCTTAATTTAGATAGTAGGAATAAGAAATAAAAAATTATTTTTCAAAAATTATATCATATTTTTCTTTTTAGCATCTTTGAAAAATTAAAAAATTTGATCATGAAAAGTATATTGCTAAGGTTTCATGCATGTTATGTTTTGAAATGTTGAATGATGTATGCAACATTAGGGATGATAATTATACGATATGTGATAATGCTTAGGATTAATCCACGCATGTGTATCTTGATGATTTTATGTCATGCATGAATTTTTGAAGTAAATGTTGATTTGAAACTCTCATTTTAGATAAACATGTTTTTGGTCTAATCATTTTTATGACGAATTAAGATAACATTCTCATGACATATTAAGATGACATAGTGCATGTACATCTATGTATGAATTTCTTGATAGTCTTTTGATGATAGATGTGATATCATGATGTGTTTGGTCTTGACGGCTTCATGATGAAACTTATGTTTCAATTTTAAATGATGATACATGTTTTCACAAAAAGACTTGAATACCCTCACATGAAATCAATTGTATGAAATGGAAATGAATTTTCTATCCTATTAAGATTAATGAATTTATTTTACCAATCTTGTGAATCTCATGAAAATAAACATGATGAATATTTTGAAAATAAATGAGTGTATCATGCATTTGGTCTTAATGATTTCTCTTGAACATACTTTTTGAAATCATACTTGATGATGAATATCAAGATATTAAAAGGATGTTATCATAGAATCATGCTTGATGATTTGTTTTATAAAATTTACCTTTTCATCTTAAATGTTGACACTTGTTTTATTGAAGGTAAAGGCATGCTTATAAGAAGCAAATCACATGAATAAAAATTTATAAAAATAAAATGCAATCCTCTATCGACTTTTCAATAAATCTATGCTTGTCAGGTATGAATTTATTGAATGTGACTTTGAGGATGATTTCGGATTTCACAAATGCTTGATTCATACTTATGACATGAGACACATTTTAAATATGAATCATGTTCAATGCTTCAATCATATTATATCTCCCTTAATTCATTTTGTTCTCCTAGATTTATTTACCAAAGAGGAGAATCTTCCGAATGAATGAAATAATACAAATGAATCACTTATCGATATGTCTTTTTGAAATATCTTTTTATTGTGATGTGGATAATTTGAGATGCCTGTTGGAATTCATGATATGAGATAATTGAATCCTTGACTTACTCTGGCTTGAAAATAGATGTTTAAAATCTTGCTTGATGAGTTGTTTTATAAGATTTTGCCTTTACGTCTTGAACTTTCATGCTTATCTCGATTTGGCATATAATGACTAAGGCATGCTTAGATGAAAATAATCACTTAAAAAATATTTTTCTCATTTGATCGAGATTAATGATTTCATGATATTTTTGTGAATCTCGAAATTGATTTTGATGACTTGATTATAAATTTCAAGTTGACGATTTGATTTGAATGAGTTTTATCCAAATCATAATCTTGATCTTGCAAAATTGGAATCACAAATAATATCTTTTGGTATTTATGAATTGATATTCACAATATGAAAGTATTGGTATTCATGACTTGAATTTGATTGAAACATTGCATGCTTAAATTAATCATTCTCCTATGTTTCAAAAATTCTTTAAATGCTTTATGTGATGATTGAAAATTAATTTGCTTTATGATAAATCTATGTATACCATTTTGAATCTCTTAAAAGTAATGTTGATATTTTAATGAATTTGATGATTTGAATTTGAATGATTTTGTATTCGAATTATGATCTTGACTTCTTGGATTTACTACTTGAGATTTTTTTTAATCACAATCTCTTCTTTGTATACCTACAATTTTTGTTATTTATAAAAAGAAGAGATTTGATAAAATGAATCATTGTTGACTTAATGTTCTATATCATGAATACTTTATTATCATACAAGAAAATAGTGATAAATATTTTGATAATAAATGTTTGTATCATGTTAGATGATTTTACATTTGTGTATAATGAGTTATAGTGATGATTGAAACAATGATTGAAATGATATGAATGATGATTTGGAATCATGCATATAATGATGAGTTTATATGTTTTGAAAATATATATGATGATTTGGTATTATGCATGCAATAATGATGCACGCAATGATGAAATATTCATGATAAAATTATTATTTTGATATTCATGACTTGAATCTTTCTTTCTTTTTGCCAATGACAAAGGGAGAGAAAGAGTTGCTAATGTGCTATCTTGAATTGATGTAAAGGGTCATCTCAAAGAGAAATTAGCTAGCTTGCACAAGTGAAGAAAATGCAAAAACTTGCTTACCTTCTTGCACATCTAAAGAAAAGATACAAATGTAACACTTGCCAAATTGTTTGCTTGCCTCATGTAAAACATGGTCCCTTGTTAGTTTGGCATTTTGCTAAGGAAGCAAAAATGACACTTCTCAAAAGAGAAAAAGAGCTTGCTTTCTTGAACATCTTTAATTTGCTAGCTAGAATGATGTACAATTTGCTATCTTGAATATTACAAAGAAATGCTATCATACACATCGCAAAGAAAAGCAAATATGCCAACTGGCACATCTTTAAATTTGCTAGCTTGTATGTAGTAAAACTTGCATATTGTGCTAGCTTGTATGTAGTAAAACTTGCATATTGTAAAGCTGCTAGCTTGTAGAGAAGCAAAGAATTGCTATCTCGAAAGAAGCAAAAAATGTAAAACTTAGAAAATATGCAATATAATTGCTCTTGCCATGCTTTGTATCAAAAATAGGTTGATATCCTTAAAAGCATCACATTAAATTTTTTAGTATCGCAATGTATCACATGTATCGCAAATTGAAAATTTTGAGACTATTATCATATTATGTTTAACCATTGATGTCTTTCATGACATGATTTCTTTGCATTTTTGTCTTGTATGTATCATGTGATGATTGAAATATTGATTGATGCAAATTCATAATTTATGTAAAAGTCTAAATCATTGGTTCCTCTCATTCTTTTCGACAATGACATAGGGGGAGAAAGATTGCTAGCTCAAGGCAAATACTGGCTAGCTTGTACTCTTCCCTTTTTTTCGACAAAAACAAAGGGGAGAAAGCTTTTGCTAGTTAGAACATGCAAAAAAAGCAAAGTGCAATCTTGCACAAGAAGCAAGTGTTGAATTGCCATAATTGAACTTAAGAATCTAACTATGCTTTTGTGCTTATATGTTGTGATGAAAATCTAGCTTCATGTTACAAAAACTTGAATATCTTTTAAGATAGCTAGAGCTACTTCTCCCTTTTGTTGATGACATAGGGGGAGAAGTATATTGATGACTTCATGTATTAAATTGAATATTTTATATATATTTGCATGATGGTTTAAATGTTTTTTATAAGATGTGATGAATGTTGCTTGGATTTGGAATAATCCAAGTGTTCTATCAATGGCATATTGATAGGGGGAGTTTGGTTAAACTCCGGGGAGTTAAGGTTAACTCCGGTAGTTATCAGTTAGTTGTCATCATCAAAAAGGGGGAGATTGTTGAATCTCAGATTTTGATGAAGAAACTAATTAATTGTGTTTAGAAGTTTAACTGCATTTTGAGTGATATAGGTCTACTCGATCAGGATTAGACAGTTGACGCAGGAGGAATTGACATTGTGCCGAAGGAGATCACGTTAGGATATTGGATGGCAGAACGCTTCGGACGTCGGGCATCGGGCCAAGGAGAGCGGAATTACACCAAGGATATCAGAGTTGCGGAGGTCAACTATCGATTAGGCAATAAGCCGCAAGAGAGGACGATGTGCTGAAGAATCAGACGAAGCACCAACCAATGACGTGCCAGGCAACAGAATGTCAATTCGCATTGTAATAATTGTCTAGATCGGAGTAGAGTTTTGGCTTGTGTGTGCAGGATTAACTACAATAACGATGAAGACATAAAGCGAAACAAAGTGCCAGAGTCAAGCGCGATAGATTCGTTGGGAGTTCGAGAGTCTGACGGAAGTCTGAAGGTTCGTCGGGAATGCTGCCGGAACTAGCCGAGAATGAGTAGGGAGATTGCCGAAGGGTTTTCGGAAGCTCGCCGGAAGGTACGTCGAAAGTTCACGGAGCTCACCGAGAAAGATCATAGCTTGCCGAAGAAGCTCGTCGGAAATCGCCAAGATCAAATTGTGAAGTCTAAGAGCTTGCCGGGAGTCCGTAGAATGGTTTCCGAGAGTTTATCGGAAGACCATCGGAAGTTCGCCGGAAGAAGTCCTGACTTGTGGACTTTGTAATAGCTTAGGAAATATCTTTAAAATTCATAGTTAGCATGTTAATTAGGGTTAGGATTAGGTGTTAATCTTATAACCCAAGTAGGGGCCAATTAGGCTTGTGTTCGAACTGGTTTGGGCCAAGTTTGGAGCCCAACCAGTGAGCTGAAATAGTGTAAGCAGTGGCACTGCCAGACAAGGTGGTGGCACCGCCCAGAACCCGAAAGGTTGGGTGGTGGAACCGCCGGACTGGGCGGTGGCACCGCCCAACACCCGAGCCAAGCGGTGGCACTACCCAGCACCCGAAGAGCTAGGCGGTGGCACCGCCCGATACACTATTAGTGTCAGAACTAACAGGCGGTAGCACCGCCATTGATAGGCGGTGGCACCGCTAGCTTCGAGAACCGAAGAGAATTCAAATTTTGGAGCCCAAATTTGAATCCTCTTGAGGCCTATAAATACCCCTCAATTCTCAACAGAGATGACAACTTTTGAGAAGCAATAGATTGAGATAAAAGCCTTAGCAAAGTCTTTAGCAAGTCTTGTTTTCAATTGCTTGAGTATTCACCTCCTTCTTTCTCGTTGAAAATTTGTAAGAGTGTGAACCACTTGTAAAAGGTTGTAAGAGGGGTGTTTGTCCTTCTCCTTCAAAGTGATTTGCTAGTGGAAGTTAGGAGCCTCATCGAAGAAGGCTTCGCAAGTGGATGTAGGTCATTTTGACTGAACCACTTTAAAATTGGCGTGTTCTCTCGTTTGCATTTACTTATTGCTATTTACCTTACTGCAAACCTTCATATGTGTTTTACTTCCTCATTACTTTTGCTGCACACCTTTACGAACACGCTTTCAAGTTAAGCACTTTCGAGTTAGGTTTTTATCATACGAAAGATTTTCTAAAACCGACGTTTTAATCTGTTGCACTAATTCACCCCCCCTTCTTAATGCCACTCCGATCCTAACACTTCGATGAGGCTCCTAACTTCCACTAGCAAATCACTTTGAAGGGGAAGGACATACCCCTCTTACAACCTTTTACAAGTGGTTCACACTCTTACAAATTTTCAACGAGAAAGAAGGAGGTGAACACTCAAGCAATTGAAAACAAGACTTGCTAAAGACTTTGCTAAGGCTTTTATCTCAATCTATTGCTTCTCAAAAGTTATATTCTCTGCTGAGAATTGAGGGGTATTTATAGGCCCCAAGAGGATTCAAATTTGGGCTCCAAATTTTAAATTCTCTTGGGTTTCCGAGGCTGCCGGTGCTACTGCCTATCGGTGGTGGTGCCACCACCTGTCAATGTTATACTGACCAGTGACTGGCGGTGCCACCGCTTGTCGGTGGCGGTGCTACCGCTTGTCAATTTTCTGGCGGTGCCACCGCTTGTCGGTGGCGGTGCTACCGCTTGTCAATTTCCACATTGATAGTGTTCTGGCGGTGCCACCGCTTGTCGGTGGCGGTGCTACCGCTTGTCAATTTCCACATTGATAGTGTTCTGGCGGTGCCACCGCTTGTCGGTGGCGGTGCTACCGCTTGTCAATTTCCACATTGATAGTGTTCTGGCGGTGCCACCGCTTGTCGGTGGCGGTGCTACCGCTTGTCAATTTCCACATTGATAGTGTTCTGGCGGTGCCACCGCTTGTCGGTGGCGGTGCTACCGCTTGTCAATTTCCACATTGATAGTGTTCTGGCGGTGCCACCGCTTGTCGGTGGCGGTGCTACCGCTTGTCAATTTCCACATTGATAGTGTTCTGGCGGTGCCACCGCTTGTCGGTGGCGGTGCTACCGCTTGTCAATTTCCACATTGATAGTGTTCTGGCGGTGCCACCGCTTGTCGGTGGCGGTGCTACCGCTTGTCAATTTCCCATTGATAGTGTCTGGCGGTGCCCACCGCCGGAACTCTCGGGTGCTGGGCGGTGCCACCGCCTAGTCCGGTGGTACCACCGCTTGATACTTCAGGCTCCCAACCCTTTGGGTTTTGGGTGGTGCCACCGCCTAGTCTGGCTGTGCTACTGCCTACACTATTTCAGCTCACTGGTTGGGCTCCAAACTTAGCCCAAACCAGTCCAAACTTGAGCCCAATTAGCCCCAACTTGGGTTTTAAGATTAACACCTAATCCTAACCCTAATTAACATGGTAACTACGAATTTAAAGACATTTCCTAAGCTATTACAAAGTTCGCAAGTCAAGACTTCTTCTGGTGAACTTCCGGCGATCTTCCGATAAACTCTCGGAAGCCATTCTGCGAACTCCCGGCAAGCTCCTAGACTTCACGATTTGATCTTGGCGAGTTTCGATGAGCTTCTTCGGCAAGCTATGATCTTTCTCGGCTAGCTCCACGAACTTCCGACATACCTTTCGGCGAGCTTCCGAAAACCCTTCGGCAAGCTCCCTACTCATTCTCGGCTAGTTCTGGCAGCATTCTCGACGAACCTTCGGACTTCTGTTGGACTCTCGAACTCCCAACGAATCCTTCGCACTTGACTCTGGCACTTAGTTTCGCTTTATGTCTTCATTGTTATCATAGTTAATCCTGCACACATAAGCCAAAACTCTACTCTGATCTAGACAATTATTACAACGCGAATTTACATTCTGTTGCCCGGCACGTCATTGGTTGGCACTTCGTTCGATTCTTCAGTGCATCGTCCTCTCTTGTGGCTTGTTGCCCAATCGGTGGTTGACCTCTGCAACCCCGATATCCTTGGTGCAATTTCGCTCTCCTTGGCCCGATGCCCGACGTCTGAAGTGTTTTGTCATCCAATATCCTGACATGATCTCCTCCGGCGCAACGTCAATTCCTCTTGTGTCAACTGTCTAATCCTGATCGAGTAGACCTGCATCACTCAAAATGTAGTTAAACATCTAAACACAATCAATTCATTTCATCATCAAAATCCAAGATTCAACAATCTCTCCCTTTTTAATGATGACAACTAATTGATGACTACCGGAGTTAACCTTAACTCCCCGGAGTTTCACCAAACTCCTTGGAGTTTAACCAAACTCCCCCTTTCAATATGCCATATTGATAGAACCTTGAATTTAAGCCGAATTCAAGTCATTGCAAATATTCATCATGAATATTTGCAACACGTCATCATGCATAACATGATCATACTTCTCCCCCTTTGTCATCAACAAAAAGGAGAAGTGTCACTTTCTATATGTTTGAGATGTGAATTCAACTTATTGCATGAAAAACATAATATCAAGTTTTATCATCATACAATTTGTAAGCTTGAAAATTTAGCAAATGCTACATCATGCAAGCTAGCAAAAATTTAGCAAGTGCTATATCACATTAGAATATGCAAGCTATCAAGTTTTAGATATGCAAGATAGTAAGATAGCATGTCCTTCTTCACAACATTTTACAACATTTTAGAACATGCAAGCTAGCAGTTTTAAGATGTTCAAAAAGCAGCTCTTGCTTCTTGAAATATGCAAGTTGCAAGCTATCAAATTTTACTTCCTTTGCAATGTGCAAGTTTAGCATGTTTAGCATCTTGAGATAGCAACTGTTTGCTTCTCTTTAGACTACAAGCTAGCAATTTTTATGATATGCAAGTTTTACTACATACAAGCTAGCAAAAATTATGAAAGCAAATGCAAGATAGCTTTCTTGTGTAAGCTTATGATTCTTGCTTCCTATTGCAATGTGCAAGTTGTAAGTTTTGCTTCTTGAGATAGGCAAGATAGCACTTTTGTAATTTTTGTTTTTTAAGATAGGCAAGCTTGTGATGTTCAAGATAGCAAGCTCTTTCTTCTCTTTTGAGAAGTATTATTTTATTTTGCTTTCTTAGCAAAATGCCAAACTAGCAAGAGATAATGTTTTCGGACAATGTTTCCTAACAAAATGCCAATTGTTAGGATCAAGAAAATCCGAAAATGAAATTTAATACTTTCATGCATTCGGACAAGGTTTTGCTATAGATTTTTAAATACAATCATGAAGATAAAACATACTCATTATCATGAAAATTTTTGTATCCAAAATACATAATTTCCAATATGTTATTAAGGCATGTAATAGTGTAAAATTCTCATTATAGCAATTGAATGAATCAAGAAAGTCCGAAAAATAATCTTAATAAATTCATGCATTCGGACACATTAAGAGAGTATGAATCTTCAACATGCTCATCATGGAAACCAAGGCACAAGATTTTCAAAGTAAGCATGTTATAGAAACATTCAATTTCAATGTGATCAAGGAAATTTTGAAAATGAGTAATGTAAAAAGATTCAAGGAAAATCCGAAAATGATGTTTAATTAATATTCCTTACTCTACATATGCTCACCAAATAATTCATCAAATAAAAACATATCAAGGATTAGTAGTTATCAAGGCAAGGGGCATTAAAAAATAATTGTTACAACAAGACAAGAAGTGATTATGTCCACATTTACATGAGGCAAGCAAACAATTTGGCAAGTGTTACATTTGTATCTTCTCTTTAGATGTGCAAGAAAGTAAGCATGTATTTGCATTTTCTTGACTTGTGCAAGCTAGCTAATTTCCCTTTGAGATGACCCTTTATATCAATTCAAGATAGCACATTAACAACTCTTTCTCCCCCTTTGTCATTGTCAAAAAGAAAGGAAGACCCTTTACATCAATTTCTAAATCATGACAAAGGTAAGTATCAATCTTATTTGTGCATCATTATGTTTTCAAATTAAAATATGCACAATTTCAAAACTTTACATTTGTATCCTTACTTCATGCATTATATAAATAAATTAATCACTATGGGCATATCATACATGATATATCATTTTGGTAACAAATCATAGCATTTATCAATATTTTGATCATGATACCAAGCATTCATCATTTAGAGCATTCATGATACACATTATATGCAATATATCACATGATACATACAAGACAACAATGCAAAGAAATCATGTCATGAAAGACATCAATTGTTAAACATGATATGATAATAGTCTCAAAAATTTCAATTTGCGATCATGTCATGAAAGACATCAATTGTTAAACATGATATGATAATAGTCTCAAAAATTTCAATTTGCGATACATGTGATACATTGCGATACACTAAAAATTTAATGTGATGCTTTTCAGGATATCAACCTATTTTTGATACAAAGCATGGCACAAGAGCAATTATATTGCAAGTTTTCTAAGTTTTGCATTTTTTGCTTCTTTCGAGATAGTAATTCTTTGCTTCTCTTTATATTACAAGATTTGCAATTCATTGGTAGTGTTCATGATAGCAAGTTCTTTCAATAAAATGATTGAGCTAGCAAATTTTCCTTCCTTTGAAATATGCAGGCTAGTAAACTAACTCCCCCTTTATCATTATCGAAAAGAAGGGAGAATTCAATGGCTAAAAAATTTTAATCATTATACAAGCCATATTACAAAATCATGTCATGATATCAAGAAAATTCAGGAAAGATATGATTCATTTGACAAATCTTTTTAATAGAGCAAAAGAATTATACAACTAAGGATCATGATTAAAATATATCAATATCATAGATCAAGTCATGATTCGTGATTCATGATAAAGCAAATTAATTTTCAATCATCACATAAGGCATTTAAAGAATTTTTGAAACATAGGAGAATGATTAATTTAAGCATGCAATGTTTCAATCAAATTCAAGTCCTGCATACCAATACTTTCATATTGTGAGTATCAATTCATGAATACCAAAAGATATTATTTGTGATTCCAATTTTGCAAGATCAAGATTATGATTTAGATAAAGCTCATTCAAATCAAATCATTAACTTGAAACTCATAATCAAGTCATCAAAATCAATTTCGAGATTCACAAAATATCATGAAATCATTAATCTCGATCAGATGGGAAAAGCATTTTTTAAGTGATTCTTTTTCATCTAAGCATGCTTTAGTCTTTATATGCCAAATCAAGATAAGCATGAAAGTTCAAGACATAAAGGCAAAATTTTATAAAATAACTTATCAAGTAAGATTTTAAACATCTATTTTTAAGCCAGAGTAAGTCAAGGATTCAATTATCTCATATCATGAATTCCAACAGGCATCTCAAATTATCAACATCACATTAAAAAGATATTTCAAAAAGACATATTGATAAGTGATTCATTTGTATCATTTCATTCATTCGGAAGATTCTCCTCTTTGGTAAATAAATCTAGGAGAACAAAATGAATTAAGGGAGATATAACATGATTGAAGCATTGAACATGATTCATATTTAAAATGTGTCTCATATCATAAGTATGAATCAAGCATCCGAAATCATCCTCAAAGTCACATTCAATAAATTCATACATGACAAGTATAGATTTATTGAAAAGTCAATAAGATAGAGGATTTTCATTTTTATAAATTTCTATTCATGTGATTTGCTTCTTATAAGCATGCCTTTACCTTTAATAAAACAAGTGTCAACATTTAAGACGGAAAGGTAAATTTCGTAAACAAATCATCAAGCATGAATCCATGATAACATCCTTTTAATATCCCGATATTCATCATCAAGTATGATTTCAAAAAATATGTTCAAGAGAAATCATTAAGACCAAATGTATGATACACTCATTTATTTTCAAAATATTCATCATGTTTATTTTCGTGAGATTCACAAGATTGGTAAAATAAGTTCATTAATCTCAATAGGATAGAGAATTCATTTACATTTCATACAATTGATTTCATGTGAGGGTATTCAAGTCTTTTGTGAAAACATGTATTATCATTTAAAATCGAAACATATGTTTCATCATGAAGCCGTCAAGACCAAACACATCATGATATCACATATATCATCAAAATACTATGAAGAAATTCATACATAGATGTACATGCACTATGTCATCTTAATATGTCATGAGAATGTCATCTTAATTCATCATAAAAACGATTAGACCAAAAACATGTTAATCTAAAATGAGAGTTTCAAATCAACATTTACTTCAAAAACTTATGCATGACATAAAATCATCAAGATACACATGCATGGATTAATCCTAAGCATTATCACATATCATATAATTATCATCCTTAATGTTGCATACATCATTCAACATTTCAAAACATAACATGCATGAAACCTTAGCAATATACTTTTGATGATAAATTTTTTTTAATTTTTCAAAGATGCTAAAAAGAAAAACATGATATAATTTTTGAAAAATAATTTTTTATTTCCTATTCCTAATATCTAAATGAAGCACTCATGAAAAACTTCATGTAATTTCAAAATAATTCAAGACAGTTGAGTTACTTACCTTGTAGTCAAAGCCCAATCCGACGTTTCACCTTTTAAAGTTCTTGATTCATCCTTGGTTGCCTTCCTCTTCTTTGGCCTCTTCCTCCGTTCAAGTTCATTGTTTATTTTAGATTTTTGTTTAATGAACTTATTAAGATTTAGTGTTCGAAGTTCAAGTTCATCATTGTCCTCATCACTCGAGTCATCGATCAAGTGGTACTCATTTGTTCGGAGTTCCAAATCCTTCCTATTCTTTGGAAGGTGGTTCAAGTGCTCATCGGGTTCAAAATGTTTCAAAAGTGTCATTTCATAGGTCATTAATGATCCGATTAATTCTTATAATGGAAAATCATTTAAATTTTTTATCTCTTCTATTGCGGTTATTTTAGGATCCCACCTTTTTGGAAGGGATCTTAAGATCTTACTTATGAGATCAAAATTTCGAAAAAGATTTACCAAGAACACTTAGATTATTGACGACATCCGTGAAATGGGTGTACATGTCGCCTATAGTCTCGCTTGGTTGCATTCGAAAAAGCTCAAAATCATGCAATAAAATGTTAACTTTCGAGTTTTTGACTCTACTAGTTCCCTCGTGTATGATTTCAAGTGTTCGCCAAATATCAAAAGTCATTTCGCACATAGAAATCCAATTAAACTCATTTTTATCGAAAGTGCAAAATAAGGCATTCATAGCCTTTACATTTAAAGAAAAATACTTATTCTCCAAATCCGACCATTCGTTCATCAGTTTAGAGGGAAGTTGAAAACCGTTTTCAACAATATTCCATAAATCCAAATTCATAGAAATCAAGAAAACTTCATGTAATTTCAAAATAATTCAAGACAGTTGAGTTACTTACCTTGTAGTCAAAGCCCAATCCGACGTTTCAACCTTTTAAAGTTCTTGATTCATCCTTGGTTGCCTTCCTCTTCTTTGGCCTCTTCCTCCGTTCAAGTTCATTGTTATTTTAGATTTTGTTTAATGAACTTATTAAGATTTAGTGTTCGAAGTTCAAGTTCATCATTGTCCTCATCACTCGAGTCATCGATCAAGTGGTACTCATTTGTTCGGAGTTCCAAATCCTTCCTATTCTTTGGAAGGTGGTTCAAGTGCTCATCGGGTTCAAAATGTTTCAAAAGTGTCATTTCATAGGTCATTAATGATCCGATTAATTCTTATAATGGAAAATCATTTAAATTTTTATCTCTTCTATTGCGGTTATTTTAGGATCCCACCTTTTTTGGAAGGGATCTTAAGATCTTACTTATGAGATCAAAATTTCGAAAAAGATTTACCAAGAACACTTAGATTATTGACGACATCCGTGAAATGGGGTGTACATGTCGCCTATAGTCTCGCTTGGTTGCATTCGAAAAAGCTCAAAATCATGCAATAAAATGTTAACTTTCGAGTTTTTGACTCTACTAGTTCCCTCGTGTATGATTTCAAGTGTTCGCCAAATATCAAAAGTCATTTCGCACATAGAAATCCAATTAAACTCATTTTTATCGAAAGTGCAAAATAAGGCATTCATAGCCTTTACATTTAAAGAAAAATACTTATTCTCCAAATCCGACCATTCGTTCATCAGTTTAGAGGGAAGTTGAAAACCGTTTTCAACAATATTCCATAAATCCAAATTCATAGAAATCAAGAAAACTCTCATTTGAGTTTTCCAATAAGTGTAGTCCAATCCGTTAAACAACGGTGGACGAACAACCGAAAAGCCCTCTTGAAAGCCATGAAGAGCCATTTCTCTCGAGTGTAAATCCGAAATGAGAAATACCGGGCTCTAATACCAATTGGTAGGATCGGAGCGACACTAAGAGGGGGGGGGGGTGAATTAGTGTAGCGGATTAAAATGTCGGTTTTGGAAAATCTTTTGTACGATAAAAACTGAACTCGGAAGTGCTTAACTTGAAAGCATGTTCGTAAAGGTGTGCAACAAAAGTAATGAGGAAGTAAAGCACATATGAAGGTTTGCAGTAAGGTAAATAGCAATAAGTAAATGCAAACCAGAGAACACGCCAATTTTAAAGTGGTTTGGTCAAAATGACCTACATTCACTTGCGAAGCCTTCTTTGATGAGGCTCCTAACTTCCACTAACAAATCAATTTGAAGGGGAAGGACAAATACCCCTCTTACAACCTTTTACAAGTGGTTCACACTCTTACAAATTTTCAACAAGAAAGAAGGAGGTGAACACTCAAGCAATTGAAAACAAGACTTGCTAAAGACTTTGCTAAGGCTTTTATCTCAATCTATTGCTTTTCAAAAGTTGTATTCTCTATTGAGAATTGAGGGGTATTTATAGGCCCCAAGAGGATTCAAATTTGGGCTCCAAATTTTAAATTCTCTTGGGTTTCCGAGGCTGGCGGTGCTACCGCCTGTCGGTGGCGGTGCCACCGCCTATCAATGTTATACTGACCAGTGACTGGCGATGCCACCGCTTGTCGGTGGCGGTGCTAGCGCTTGTCAATTTCCACATTAACAGTGTTTTGGTGGTGCCACCACCGAAACTCTCGGGTTCTAGGCGGTGCCATCACCCAAACTCTTGGGTGCTGGGTGGTGCCACCGCCTAGTCCGGCCGTACCACCGCTTGATACTTCAGGCTCTGGGCGGTGCCACTGCCCAGTCCAGCGGTTCCACTGCCCAACCTTTCGGGTTCTGGGCGGTGCCACCGCCTACACTATTTCAGCTCACTAGTTGGGCTCTAAACTTGGCCCAAACCAGTCTGAACTTGGGCCCAATTGGCCCCTACTTGGGTTATAAGATTAACACCTAATCCTAACGTTAGTTAACATGCTAACTATGAATTTAAAGACATTTCCTAAGCTATTACAAAGTCCACAAGTCAAGACTTCTTCCGGTGAACTTCCGGCGGTCTTCCAATAAACTCTCGGAAACCATTCTGCGGACTCTCGGTAAGCTCCTAGACTTCCCGATTTGATATTGGCAAGTTCTGACGAGCTTCTTCGACAGGCTATGATCTTTCTCGATGAGCTCCGTAAACTTTCGACGTACCTTCCAGCAAGCTTCCAAAAACCCTTCGGCAAGCTCCCTACTCACTCTCGGCTAGTTCCGGCAGCATTCCTGATGAACCTTTGGACTTCCGTCGGACTCTCGAACTCCCAACGAATCCTTTGCGCTTGACTCCGGCACTTAGTTTCGCTTTATGTCTTCATCATTGTCATAGTTAATCTTGCACACACAAGCCAAAACTCTACTCCGATCTAGACAATTATTACAATGCGAATTGACATTCTGTTGCCCGGCACGTCATTGGGTTGGCGCTTCGTCCAATTCTTCAGTGCATCGTCCTCTCTTGTGGCTTGTTGCCCAATCCGTGGTTGACCTCCGCAACCCCGATATCCTTGGTGCAATTCCGCTCTCCTTGGCCCGATGCCCGACGTCTGAAATGTTTTGCTGTCCAATATCCTGACATGATCTCCTCCGGCGCAACGTCAATTCCTCTTGCGTCAACTGTCTAATCCTGATCGAGTAGACCTGCATCACTCAAAATGCAGTTAAACATTTAAACACAATCAATTAATTTCGTCATCAAAATCCGAGATTCAATAGTAGCAAGATGCCAAGAACGCTGCACTAATACCAAGTGTTAGAACCCTTGCAGATTCTAAGCTTAGGGTTGATCTCTTTAGGGGATCGGCCTCCTGGAACTCTATAGGGGTTCCTTTCTCCAAGTTGCTGCTCAAATGCTGCAGAAAAGATTCATCTATTGCTTTTCAAAAGAGGATGAATACATGACTATTTATAGGGTTTCTAAACCCTAACTCCTAATAGGACTCCTACTCAAGACTCCTACTCAATTAAGACTTCTACTCAAGACTCCTAATAGGACTCCTACTCAAGACTCCTATTCCTTTACAACTCCTAATTCTTCTTTAAGAAATAACCTCCAAACCCTAGTTGGCCTCTTCACCTCTTTAATAAGGGTTGGCTTAGGTAGGTTTTATATAAATGCTCCTATCAATTAGGACTCTCCTAGCTAGAGTCCTAACATCCACTTGCAACCGATGGGTACAATACCCTCGGGCACATCAACTAGGTTCTAAACCTTGTTCGAGTACCATCTCAGAATTCATGGCTTCTTGCCACTTCTTGGAGTCTATACTCATAATAGCCTCCTCGTAGATCTGAGAATCAATATCCTCAATATCCTTTCCTTCAATATGTCCCACATATCTCTCAAGAGGATGGGATATGTGTGTAGGATTAACCATGATTTCAGAAAAATGTAAAGCAGGTGTTGTGCCAAAGTCAAGATCGAGATCACGTTGTGAGTTCAAGAGTTCGCCGAAACTCCAGACGATCGTCGGAACTCACCAAGAAGATCGTCATAAAGTCCAGGAGCTTACCGAGAGTCCACTGGAACATTGCCGAGAGTTCATCAGATATTCACCGAAAGTACGTCGAAAGCTTACCGGAAGAGCAATTGATGCACCAGAACAAGATGCACTATAATCATGTCTTAGTTATCGTAGTTAGAGAGTAAATTAAGTTAGGATTGGAAGGTAATCCACTAACTTAATTAGGGGGCCAATTGGGCCCTTAGTTGGGCTGGTTTGGGCCAGATTCAAGGCCCAACTAGGTTGCTAAAAAGATAGCTGGCGGTGGCACCGCCTGGAAAGCAGTGCCCCAGGATATCTGGGCGGTGGTACCGCTAGTAGTTATTGTTGCCAGTGGTGGTACCGCCTAGTAATGGCGGTGGTACCGCCAGTACCCCAGAAATCCGGGATCAGATCCTTTTTCGCTCTATTTTTTAAAGCCATTGGGGCTATAAAAACTCCACCCTTTCTACATGAAAGGGCACGAAACCTATTGGCATAATCTTGAGTACTTGAGCCTTAAAGTGTTGTAAAAGTGAAGAGTTCTCCTCCTTCATCTTTTAGCCTTGTAACCATCCAAGAAAGAGGAGTGAGACTTGTAAGGGTTGTCTCCTAAACCTGACAAAAGGAGAAAAGCTGTAAAAGGTGGTTGGCCTTCGCCTATTGAAGGAAGGCCTTTAGTAGATGTTGGTGACCTCGTCGGAGGAGGAATCCGAAAGTGGATGTAGGTCACATTGACCGAACCACTCTAAAAGTCGGTTTGCATTTACTTTGAGTAACTTTCTTTTATAGCAAACTGCCTCTCCTCCTTACTGTGTTTTTACTACGTCTACATATGCTTTCATGTAAATACCTTCTGAGATCGGCATTAATCGTAAGAAGACTTTACGAAACCGACGCTTTTCATTTGTGCAATTTACATTATTGCAAATCACCTTAGTCTTCTCTTACACTTTCACGAAAGCTTTCAAGTTCAAATTCTTTCCAAAATGGATTGAATCGAAACCATTCTCGTCGGAATCGGTTTTAATCGAAACAAGTAATTTGAAACCGTGAAAGTTTTCTGCTGCATTAATTCACCCCCCCTCTTAGTGCCACTCTTGATCCTAACAATTAGTATCAGAGCAAGGTTCACTCTCATTTGGTTTAAAACTCAAGAGAGATGACATTTGCCGGCAATTGAGAGTCATTCAATTACACGCCCACCCATGTTCAATGGGATGGATTACACATATTGGAAAACTAGAATGAGGATCTTCCTAATTTCAATAGATTTTGAGCTTTGGAACATTGTCGAAAATGGTTTTCAAAAGTCTTCTCTTCCAATGAATGATTGGAATGAGTTGGAGAATAAGACTTTTACTTTAAATGCCAAGGCTATGAATGCCTTGTTTTGTGCAATAGATAAAAACGAGTTTAATTGAGTATCAATTTGTGAAACGACTTTTAATATTTGGCACACACTCGAAGTGACTCATGAAGGCACTAGTAGAGTGAAGGAGTCAAAAATTAATCTTTTAGTGCATTCTTATGAGTTATTTCGAATGAAACCGAGTGAGACTATTGGAGACATGTACACCCGATTTACGGATGTTGTCAATGGTCTAAAAGGACTCGGTAAAGGTTTCTTGGATTTTGAACTCGTTAATAAAGTTTTAAGATCCTTTCCAAAGATTTGGGACCCTAAAGTAATGATTATTCAAGATGCCAAAGATCTAAATAATTTTCTCTTGAAGAACTAATTCGGTCACTAATGACCTATGAAATGACATGTAAAGCTCATAAAGAGCTTGAGGACACCCTTCCAAAGAATAGGAAGAATATGGTATTGAGAACACAAGAAGATCACTTGAAAGAAAACACAAGTGATGAGGACCTTGATAAAGACTTGGCACTTTTAACAAGAAAATTAAAAAAATTCATAAGTAGAAATAGATTTAAAAAATTCTTACATATTTCACCCTAAAACAAATGCAACTTTTGTTGCAAACTTGGACATATAGCTTATCATTGTCCATTTAAAAAGTGTCGTCCACACAAATTGATTTGGGTTCCTAAAGGAACCGTAAAGAACTCCATGCAAAATGATAAATTAAGCCGATCGGTTTTTGAAGCACCCAAGGTCAAATGGGTACATAAAAATCATCATCTTTTGTAGAAACGTATACCATCACAAGCTAGGAGCAAGAGATGGTACCTTGATAGTGGATGCTCAAGGCATATAACCAGAGATCCATCTTAATTCTCTAAGCTCACTAGCCTAGACGAAGGATATGTTACCTTCGGAGATAACAACAAGGGTAAAATCATTGGCAAAGGAACTATAGGTAACACATCCAACTTTTTATTGAAGATGTGTTGTTAGTTGATGGCTTAAAGCATAACCTTTTGAGCATTAGTCAATTGTGTGATAAAGGATATATTATTAGATTTGAATCAAATGCTTATATTATAGAAAAACCATACAAAAACACATCTATGATTGCTCTAAAACAAAATAATGTATATACTATCAACATTAATGATCTTTGTAATGAAATGTGTTTTTCGGTTTTAAATGACGATGCTTGGTTTTGGCATAGGAGATTAGGTCGTGCTAGTATGAAACTAATCTCTCAAATTTCATCTAAAGAACTTGTAAGAGGAATTCCTCATATCAAATTCATCAAAGATAATATGTATGATGCATGTCAACTAGGAAAATAATAAATGGTAGCTTCAAACCTAAGAACCAAATAAGCACCTCTAGACCTTTGTAATTAATCCATATGGACTTGTTCAGACCAATTTCTACATCAAGCCTAGGAGGTAGCAAATACACATTGTCATCGTGGATGATTATAGTAAATATACATAAATTTATTTTTTAGCTCACAAAAGTGAATACGTTAGGTATTCTCTAAGTTTTGCAAACTTGTTCAAAATGAAAAGGGTTTTATGATTTTGTCAATTCGAAGTGATCACGGTGGTGAATTTCAAACTGTGATTTCCAAGAATTTGTGAATCTAATTGATACAACCACAACTTTTCTACTCCAAGAAATCCTCACAAAATGGAGTAGTAAAAAAAAAAGAATAGAAACAACTTACAAAGAATGGCAAGACATATATTAAATGAACATAGCTTACCCAAATATTTTTGGGCCGAAGCCATAAACACAGCTTGCTATGTCATGAATAGAGTTCTAGTAAGACCCTTACTCACCAAAACTCTTTATGAGTTGTGGAACAACAAAAAACCCAATGTTTCATATTTTAAAGTTTTGGGTGTAAGTGTTTTAATCTTAAATGAAAAAGATGCCTTAGGAAAATTTGATGCTAAATCTGATGGAGGAATTTTTCTTGGCTATTCTTATATTTCTAAAGTATTTCGTATCTTTAATAAAAGAACTTTGATTATAGGAGAATCCATTCAAGTTGTTTTTAATGAGGTTTCCGAAATTAAGAAAAATGATTTGAGATAATAGTAATTTTGATGTTTTGAATTTAAATGAAACCCTTTCTCCATCTAGCAACTTAGATGCATCTATTTCCAAAACATCCTTACCCAAGGATTGGAAGTATGTAGAATGCTCATCTTAAGGAGCTAATCATAGGAGACACATCTAAAGAGGTTCAAACAGCGTTTTTCCTTAAAAATTTTTGTCCAACGCCACTTTTTCCGCGTCCAATTGAACCTACATACATTGATGAGGCCATGAAAAGATGATTCATGGATCATCACAATGCAAGATAAGTTAAATCAATTTGAGAGAAATGAGGTGTGGAAGCTTATCCTAGGCCAAATAACCATTTAGCTATAGGTACTAAATGGTTAGAAATACGCCAGATGAATTTGGTCTCGTGGTTAAAAATAAGGCTAGATTAGTGGCCAAAGGTTTCAACCAAGAAGAAGGTATGGATTACGAAGAAACCTTTGCTCCTGTGGCTCGATAGAAGCCAAAAGATGCTCCTTGCCTATGCTATTAGTAATAATTTTAAGTTATTTCAAATGGATGTTAAAAGTGCTTTTCTTAATGGCTTTATTTCCGAAGAAGTTTATGTTGAACAACCTCCCGGATTTGAGAATGATAAATGGGTCTTTAGAAATAAGCAAGATGAATATGTTATCATGATTAAAAATAAGGCTAGATTAGTGGCCAAAGGTTTCAACCAAGAAGAAGGTATCGATTACGAAGAAACCTTCACTCCTATGGCTCGATTAGAAGCCAAAAGGATGCTCCTTGCCTATGCTAGTAGTAATAATTTTAAGTTGTTTCAAATAGATGTTAAAAGTGCTTTTCTTAATGGTTTTATTTTCGAAGAAGTTTATGTTGAACAACCTCCCGGATTTGAGAATGATAAATGGGTCTTTAGAAATAAGCAAGATGAATATGTTATCATGATTAAAAATAAGGCTAGATTAGTGGCCAAAGGTTTCAACCAAGAAGAAGGTATCGATTACGAAGAAACCTTTGCTCCTGTGGCTCGATTAGAAGCCAAAAGGATGCTCCTTGCCTATGCTAGTAGTAATAATTTTAAGTTGTTTCAAATAGATGTTAAAAGTGCTTTTCTTAATGGTTTTATTTTCGAAGAAGTTTATGTTGAACAACCTCCCGGATTTGAGAATGATAAATGGGTCTTTAGAAATAAGCAAGATGAATATGTTATCATGATTAAAAATAAGGCTAGATTAGTGGCCAAAGGTTTCAACCAAGAAGAAGGTATCGATTACGAAGAAACCTTTGCTCCTGTGGCTCGATTAGAAGCCAAAAGGATGCTCCTTGCCTATGCTAGTAGTAATAATTTTAAGTTGTTTCAAATAGATGTTAAAAGTGCTTTTCTTAATGGTTTTATTTTCGAAGAAGTTTATGTTGAACAACCTCCCGGATTTGAGAATGATAAATGGGTCTTTAGAAATAAGCAAGATGAATATGTTATCATGATTAAAAATAAGGCTAGATTAGTGGCCAAAGGTTTCAACCAAGAAGAAGGTATCGATTACGAAGAAACCTTTGCTCCTGTGGCTCGATTAGAAGCCAAAAGGATGCTCCTTGCCTATGCTAGTAGTAATAATTTTAAGTTATTTCAAATGGATGTTAAAGTGCTTTTCTTAATGGCTTTATTTCCGAAGAAGTTTATGTTGAACAACCTCCCGGATTTGAGAATGATAAATGGGTCTTTAGAAATAAGCAAGATGAATATGTTATCATGATTAAAAATAAGGCTAGATTAGTGGCCAAAGGTTTCAACCAAGAAGAAGGTATCGATTACGAAGAAACCTTCACTCCTATGGCTCGATTAGAAGCCAAAGGATGCTCCTTGCCTATGCTAGTAGTAATAATTTTAAGTTGTTTCAAATAGATTTAAAAGTGCTTTTCTTAATGGTTTTATTTTCGAAGAAGTTTATGTTGAACAACCTCCCGGATTTGAGAATGATAATCTCCCTAATCATGTATTTAAATTGACTAAAGCTCTCTATGAACTAAAACAAGCCCTAAGGGCTTGGTATGAGAGACTTAGCTCTTTTCTTATTCTAAACAATTTCTCTAAAGGCAAGGTCGATACTACATTGTTTATCAAAAATTTTGAAAATAATTTTCTTATTATTCAAATTTATGTTGATAATATCAGTTTTGGTTCTATGAATGAATTTCTATATGAGTCATTTGCTAAGAGTATAAGTCTTGAATTTGAAATGAGTTTGATGGGGCAATTAACTTTCTTTTTGGGCTTACAAATCAAACAACTAAGTAATGATATATTTCTTAGTCAAACAAAATATGCTTTAGATTTGCTAAAAAGGTTTAATATGGATAGCTCAAACACTATCAACACTCTCATAAGCACCTCCACTAAGTTAGAAATTGATGAAAGTGGAGAAAGCTTTGATCAAAAAGCTTATAGGGGTATGATAGGAAGTTTACTTTACCTCACTGCAACTAGACCAGATATCATGTTTAGTGTAGGTCTTTGTGCTAAGTTTCAATCTCATCCTAAGATATCTCATCTTAAAGTAGTTAAGAGAATTCTTAGATATCTTAAAGGTACCGCTAATCTAGGATTATGGTATCCAAAATCTAAGAACTTTGAATTAATTGAATATGCTGATGCAGATTTTGCTGGATGTAGATTAGACAGAAAAAGCACATCTGAACATATCAATTCTTAGGACACACACTTGTTTCTTGGTCTTCTAAGAAAGAAACCTCGGTTGCACTATCTACCACCGAAGCTGAGTACATTGTAGCAAGTGTATGTTGTGCACAAGTTGTATGGATGAAAAACACTTTAGAAGATTATAAGGTTCATCTTAAAAACATTCCCATAAAATGTGATAATACAAGTGCAATATGTTTAACAAAAAATCCCATTCAACACTTTAGTACAAAACATATTGACATTAGGCATCACTTTATACAAGATCATGTCAATAATAATGATGTAATCTTAGAGTTTATTAATACAAAACATCAATTAGCCGATATCTTACAAACTGGGAATGCTAAATTGTCAAAATGTATGAATTTTATTTTTCAGAATTTCTCGATTACAAGTTTGCTCACTTGAATCATGAAACTCATAGTATATATTTTTATGTGTTTTGATACAATGAATTGATATGAATAATGAACTTATGATGCATTTTATGAGTTTTGACGAGTTGATTTGAATCGTATGAGGTTTAGATATGAATCATTGTATGAATGAGTAAATTTTGTGAGTAGTGCTCACTGCCTATAGGCGGTGGCACGACCCCAGTTGGCGGTAGCACCGCAAGCAATCAAGTGTTGCAAGCGGTAGCACCGCCCAGCCAGCGGTGCCACCGCTCGCAACCTGCCCCCTTTATAAAATCAAGTTAGGACCCGGCGGTAGAACTGACTCGAACTCATTCTCCACTCTCCTAAATAGCTCCAAACCCACTCTCTCCCTCTTGCTACCCAAAAATCCCTATTTTCTACTAAGATCAAGGATCAATCTCCTACATCCTCTTAAAGATCACAACTAAGGTATTCTCTAAATAGCATTGATTTCTCTTATGCATTATCTACTCTTGCTCATTATCTATCTTCATAATAGCAATCTTTATGGGTTCTAGAAGATCCTCTAGGGATAAAGGGAAGAGGAGATTAGAAGAAAATTATGACTCCCTACTCTTTGATTCTAATCAACATGCCCTAAAATTTTTATTTATAGACTTTAGGTATGTTCATAAGGGGAAATATGTTAATTTAGAGGAATTAAGTGATTTAGAACCAATTCAATGGTTTTCTAATCTAGATATTCTCCCAATTCTTCAAATTAGTGAACCCATCTACCCTAGGCTTGTTAGACTATTTTACAACAATCTACATGTAGATGAAAATGAAAGAGTATCAACCTATCTTTTAGGACATCATATACCTATTACGGATGAATTGATTTGTAGCCTCATAGGAATTACGGTAAAGGAAAATGATTGTTATTTTAGAGGACAATGGGATGAAGAACTAGTTGGAACCACTTATGTTGATGCCTTATGAACTATTTTTGGTAATCCTAACCTATTTATTGTTCTAAAAAGCTATGACATTTACTACCATTTAGCACTAAAATGCTACATCATATTTTGATAAGTATCATTCTCCCTAAACAATATCATCATGATGAGGTAAGCCAAATAGAATTAGGTACCATGTAATGTATTATGAAAGACACAACAACTGTTTTGGTTACCTAATCCAACAAAACATGATTGAAATATCAAAAAAGGAAATGATGCTTCCATATGGTAGCCTAATCACTAGATTAATTCATGCTTATGACATAGCTATCCCACCTGACGAAGAGGTTATGAAACTATATAGATTTAGTGTCATAAATAAAAACCTACTTCGACGGTTGAGGTATACGTTTGGAAATGGGATATGGGTTAGACTACCTAGAAGATTTGATCTCCCACCACCCAAACCAAAATCGGAAACACCAATCTTTAGGGGTACTCAATCTCCTCCACCTAGTCCCTTTGAGGCGACATCTCTAGAAGAGCATCCACCTCCCTCATCTATTGATGATATCGGGACTCGTATGGATCGATTTGAACAATGTCAAGATCAACTTGAACAACACCAGATTAGATTTTAACTGAGTTGCAATAGATTCATCAGCAACTAAATGTCTTGTTTAGACACTATAACTTTCCACCACCTGAATGACTTTTGTGTATGACTTTTGCTGATGACAAAGGGGGAGAAGGATGAAAATCCCTCTTACGTACTTGATGTTGTAATCTTGTGCCTATCTTGATGTTGTATTCTTGTGTTTACATTAGTGTTGTAATCTTATGATTTGCATAAAGTTATTACTAATATGATCTCTTAAATATGGTACTTTTATGATGTTGAAATCTTTTTTTATACTATAATGCAGCAACATGCGCTTAAATCAATTATGCATCAAAATTTAATATTATCAACCTTTGAATATAATAAGCATTAATGATGATATTTCATGCAAATAGTGATGAAAAGCTATGACAAAATATTTTATTATGCATGAAGTGATTATGCATTTGATATCTTGATAACTTGATGGTACACAAATTTCGATCAAAAGCTTGAATTCATGGTTGTAAATTCAAGTTTATATTTTCTCAAAATACGACATGTAGATAGGGGGAGTTATGATTAACTCCACCAATTGGTTGTCATCATCAAAAAGGGGAAGATTGTTGAATCTCAGATTTTGATGATGAAATCAATTGGTAAAATATTTGATCTAATCCTTTGTTGAGATATGTGTGCAGGATTAACCACAATTTCAGAAAAACATAAAGCAGGTGTTGTGCCGGAGTCAAGATCGAGATCACATTGGGGAGTTCGAGAGTTCATTAGAACTCCGATGTTCGTCAGAACTCGCCAAGAAGATCATCATAAAGTCCAGGAGCTTGCTAGGAGTCCGTCGGAACATTGCCAGAGTTCGCCGGATGTTCACCGAAAGTACGCCGAAAGTTCACTGGAAGAGCAATTAACGCACCGGAATAAGATGCACTGTAATCATGTCTTAGTTATCATAATTAGAGAGCAAATTAAGTTAGGATTGGGAGGTAATCCCACTAACTTAATTAGAGGGCCAACTGGGCCCTTAGTTGGGTTGGTTTGGGCCGGATTCAAGGCCCACCAGGTTGCTGAAAAGATGGCTGGCAGTGGCACCGCTTGGAAAGCAGTGCCGCAGGATATCTGGGCGGTGGTACCAGCCTAGACTCGACGATGGTACTACCGACAATTATTGCTGCCAACGGTGGTACCACCCTTGGTCAGGTGGTGGTACCGTCAATGCTCGATCTCTGAGCTCTGTCAAGCGATGGTACCACCCAGACTGGGTAGTGGTACTGCCCAGTGTCAGGTGTCAGGCGGTAGTACCACCCAGTAATGGCGATGGTACCACCAGTACCCCCAAAAATCCGGGATGAGACCCTTTTTGGCTCCATTTTTGAAAGCCATTGGGGCCTATAAAACCCCACCCTTTCTACATGAAAGGATACAAAATCTATTGGTATAATCTTTAGTTCTTGAGCCTTAAAGCCCCCCCCCCCCCCCCCCCCCCCCCCCCCCCCCCCCCCCCCCCCCCCCCCCCCCCCCCCCCCCCCCCCCCCCCCCCCCCCCCCCCCCCCCCCCCCCCCCCCCCCCCCCCCCCCCCCCCCCCCCCCCCCCCCCCCCCCCCCCCCCCCCCCCCCCCCCCCCCCCCCCCCCCCCCCCCCCCCCCCCCCCCCCCCCCCCCCCCCCCCCCCCCCCCCCCCCCCCCCCCCCCCCCCCCCCCCCCCCCCCCCCCCCCCCCCCCCCCCCCCCCCCCCCCCCCCCCCCCCCCCCCCCCCCCCCCCCCCCCCCCCCCCCCCCCCCCCCCCCCCCCCCCCCCCCCCCCCCCCCCCCCCCCCCCCCCCCCCCCCCCCCCCCCCCCCCCCCCCCCCCCCCCCCCCCCCCCCCCCCCCCCCCCCCCCCCCCCCCCCCCCCCCCCCCCCCCCCCCCCCCCCCCCCCCCCCCCCCCCCCCCCCCCCCCCCCCCCCCCCCCCCCCCCCCCCCCCCCCCCCCCCCCCCCCCCCCCCCCCCCCCCCCCCCCCCCCCCCCCCCCCCCCCCCCCCCCCCCCCCCCCCCCCCCCCCCCCCCCCCCCCCCCCCCCCCCCCCCCCCCCCCCCCCCCCCCCCCCCCCCCCCCCCCCCCCCCCCCCCCCCCCCCCCCCCCCCCCCCCCCCCCCCCCCCCCCCCCCCCCCCCCCCCCCCCCCCCCCCCCCCCCCCCCCCCCCCCCCCCCCCCCCCCCCCCCCCCCCCCCCCCCCCCCCCCCCCCCCCCCCCCCCCCCCCCCCCCCCCCCCCCCCCCCCCCCCCCCCCCCCCCCCCCCCCCCCCCCCCCCCCCCCCCCCCCCCCCCCCCCCCCCCCCCCCCCCCCCCCCCCCCCCCCCCCCCCCCCCCCCCCCCCCCCCCCCCCCCCCCCCCCCCCCCCCCCCCCCCCCCCCCCCCCCCCCCCCCCCCCCCCCCCCCCCCCCCCCCCCCCCCCCCCCCCCCCCCCCCCCCCCCCCCCCCCCCCCCCCCCCCCCCCCCCCCCCCCCCCCCCCCCCCCCCCCCCCCCCCCCCCCCCCCCCCCCCCCCCCCCCCCCCCCCCCCCCCCCCCCCCCCCCCCCCCCCCCCCCCCCCCCCCCCCCCCCCCCCCCCCCCCCCCCCCCCCCCCCCCCCCCCCCCCCCCCCCCCCCCCCCCCCCCCCCCCCCCCCCCCCCCCCCCCCCCCCCCCCCCCCCCCCCCCCCCCCCCCCCCCCCCCCCCCCCCCCCCCCCCCCCCCCCCCCCCCCCCCCCCCCCCCCCCCCCCCCCCCCCCCCCCCCCCCCCCCCCCCCCCCCCCCCCCCCCCCCCCCCCCCCCCCCCCCCCCCCCCCCCCCCCCCCCCCCCCCCCCCCCCCCCCCCCCCCCCCCCCCCCCCCCCCCCCCCCCCCCCCCCCCCCCCCCCCCCCCCCCCCCCCCCCCCCCCCCCCCCCCCCCCCCCCCCCCCCCCCCCCCCCCCCCCCCCCCCCCCCCCCCCCCCCCCCCCCCCCCCCCCCCCCCCCCCCCCCCCCCCCCCCCCCCCCCCCCCTCTTAGTTCTGCTCTTAATCCTAACACTTTTCACTTTTACAACACTTTTACACCCCAAGACTTCAATATTTTCTTCACACTTTCGTGCCCTTTCATGTATAATATATTTATAGGCCCCAATGACTTTAGAATTGGAGCCAACAAGTGTCACATCCCTGGATTTCAGGGTAATGGCGGTACCACTGCCATTATTGGATGGTACTACCACCTGTAGTTTGACACTAGATGGTACCACTACTCAGTTTGGGCGGTATAACCACTTGACAGAGATCGAAGACCGAGCTTTGGCAGTACCACCGCTTGACAACATTAATTATCGATGGTACCACCGTCTAGTCTAGGTGGTACCACTACTCAGTTTGGGCGGTATAACCACTTGACAGAGATCGAAGACCGAGCTTTGGCAGTACCACCGCTTGACAACATTAATTATCGATGGTACCACCGTCTAGTCTAGGTGGTACCACTACTCAGTTTGGGCGGTATAACCACTTGACAGAGATCGAAGACCGAGCTTTGGCAGTACCACCGCTTGACAACATTAATTATCGATGGTACCACCGTCTAGTCTAGGTGGTACCACTACTCAGTTTGGGCGGTATAACCACTTGACAGAGATCGAAGACCGAGCTTTGGCAGTACCACCGCTTGACAACATTAATTATCGATGGTACCACCGTCTAGTCTAGGTGGTACCACTACTCAGTTTGGGCGGTATAACCACTTGACAGAGATCGAAGACCGAGCTTTGGCAGTACCACCGCTTGACAACATTAATTATCGATGGTACCACCGTCTAGTCTAGGTGGTACCACTACTCAGTTTGGGCGGTATAACCACTTGACAGAGATCGAAGACCGAGCTTTGGCAGTACCACCGCTTGACAACATTAATTATCGATGGTACCACCGTCTAGTCTAGGTGGTACCACTACTCAGTTTGGGCGGTATAACCACTTGACAGAGATCGAAGACCGAGCTTTGGCAGTACCACCGCTTGACAACATTAATTATCGATGGTACCACCGTCTAGTCTAGGTGGTACCACTACTCAGTTTGGGCGGTATAACCACTTGACAGAGATCGAAGACCGAGCTTTGGCAGTACCACCGCTTGACAACATTAATTATCGATGGTACCACCGTCTAGTCTAGGTGGTACCACTACTCAGTTTGGGCGGTATAACCACTTGACAGAGATCGAAGACCGAGCTTTGGCAGTACCACCGCCAGTATTGGGTGGTAGCACCGCTTGCTCCCTTGACAACTAGTAGAACCACTGCTAGTCTGAATGGTATGACCACCTAACAGAGCCTCAGAGATTGGGCTCTAGTGGTACCATTGCTTGGCTGTATTAATTGTTAGCAATACCAACATCCAATCTAGACGATATCATTGTCCAAACACTACCTAGGAGGTCGAGCCTCAAGCGGTTCCACCGCCAGCCTTAGCGATGTCACTGTCTAATGTGGCTTCGGGTCACCAAATGGGCCATCATCCAGCTCAATTCAACTCTCATTCAAGCCCAGTTGGCTCCTAATTAAGTTAGTAGGATTACTCCCCAAACTAACTCAAATTGACACATAACTTCAATAATTAAGGCTAAAATAATTACCATACTAGCAATTTCAGTTGTACGACATGTCAACTATTCATCCAAACTTCTAGTGAACTTCCAATGAACTCTCAGCGAACTCTCAATAAACTCCTAGCGAGCTTTCGGCAAATTGTCCGAACCTTCGGCATAATGCCCGATCCATGCATTCTCGGTGCATTGTTTGATTCTTTTGGCCCAATGCCTGATCTTTGACTCCGGCCTAATATCTGATTCTTTAATTATTTTACTTTTTGATGATTGTAGTTAGTCCTGCATCACTTTTCTCAACACATGGATTAGATCATAAATCAATTGATTTTAACATCAAAATCTAAGATTTAACAATCTCCCCCTTTTTTTTGATGGGCAAGCTAGTACTTCTCTTTAGATGTTCAAGCACTTTTGATTCTCTTGAGATATGCAAGCTAGCATTTTTATATTCTCTCCTTTGTCATAAAAAAAATAAGAAGAAGAAAAAGAAAGGAGGAATTCATTCATCACATAAAGAAAAGAATCAAATCATAAGTTTTGAAAGTCCATGAATCAAAGTTCTACTCTCGTAAATAGAAAGAGGAAGGATTTATAGGAAATAATCATCACATAAAAGATCAAGTATATCAAAAGTTCATGAATCAAATATCTTCTTTTGTACATTGCAAGAAGAAGAAATGATAGGAAATGATCTCGATTTAAAAAGAAAGCTCAAGTTATAAAAATCAAGAAATCTAAAAAATATATAAGAAGAACTATACATTAGGAAGATTTAATATGCCTAATTCTCCTCTAATAAAATCAAATTGTTATATATTCAATGGTTTTGTAAAAATATTAGCTAATTGATGTTTTGTATCAATAAATTCTAAATATATATCATGATTATTAACATGATCTCTAATAAAATGATGCATAATATCAATATGTTTAGTTCTATAGTACTGAATGAGATTTTTTATTAAACATATTATATTAGTATTATCGCATTTTATAGGAATATTTTTCAAATATAGTCCATAATTTTCTAAAGTGTTTTTCATATATGCACAATATGCACCTACTACTATATATTCAGCCATGGCTGTAGATAATTCAACCAAATTTTGTTTCTTGGAAGACCAAAAAATTAGTGAATAACCTAAGAGTTGACATGTTCCAGATGTGTTTTTTATATCTATTCTACATCCAGCAAAATCAACATCGATATAAGCAATCAATTCAATATTTTTAGTTTTTTGATACCATAATTCTAGATTAGGTGTTCCTTTCAAGTATCTAAAAATCCTTTTAATAGCTTTTAAGTGAGATTACTTGGGATTAGATTGAAATTTAGCATATAGTCGAACACTAAATATAATATCAGGTCTAGCTACTGTGAGGTATAGTAAACTACCTATCATACCCCTATAAGTTTTTTGATCAAAATATTCTCCATCAATATCCATATCTAATTTTGTAGAAGTACTCATTAATATATTAATAGCCTTAGGACTATCCATATTAAATTATTTGAATAGATCTAAAGCATACTTAAGTTTGACTAACAAAAGTTCCATCATTTAGTTGTATAATTTGTAATCCTAAGAAAAATATTAATTCACCTATTAAACTCATTTTAAACTCTTGGTAAAAGATTCATACAAGGATTCATTTGTAAAACCAAAAATAATATCATCAACATAAATTTAAATAATAAAAAAATTATTTTTAAAATATTTAATAAACAATGTGTATCGCTTGAATCTCGAATTTTGATGATGAAATCAATTGATAAGTTATGATCTAAATATATTTAAGTGATGCAAGACTATCTTCGATTAGAAAAAAAAAAAAAAAAAAAAAAAAAAAAAAAAAAAAAAAAAAAAAAAAAAAAAAAAAAAAAAAAAAAAAAAAAAAAAAAAAAAAAAAAAAAAAAAAAAAAAAAAAAAAAAAAAAAAAAAAAAAAAAAAAAAAAAAAAAAAAAAAAAAAAAAAAAAAAAAAAAAAAAAAAAAAAAAAAAAAAAAAAAAAAAAAAAAAAAAAAAAAAAAAAAAAAAAAAAAAAAAAAAAAAAAAAAAAAAAAAAAAAAAAAAAAAAAAAAAAAAAAAAAAAAAAAAAAAAAAAAAAAAAAAAAAAAAAAAAAAAAAAAAAAAAAAAAAAAAAAAAAAAAAAAAAAAAAAAAAAAAAAAAAAAAAAAAAAAAAAAAAAAAAAAAAAAAAAAAAAAAAAAAAAAAAAAAAAAAAAAAAAAAAAAAAAAAAAAAAAAAAAAAAAAAAAAAAAAAAAAAAAAAAAAAAAAAAAAAAAAAAAAAAAAAAAAAAAAAAAAAAAAAAAAAAAAAAAAAAAAAAAAAAAAAAAAAAAAAAAAAAAAAAAAAAAAAAAAAAAAAAAAAAAAAAAAAAAAAAAAAAAAAAAAAAAAAAAAAAAAAAAAAAAAAAAAAAAAAAAAAAAAAAAAAAAAAAAAAAAAAAAAAAAAAAAAAAAAAAAAAAAAAAAAAAAAAAAAAAAAAAAAAAAAAAAAAAAAAAAAAAAAAAAAAAAAAAAAAAAAAAAAAAAAAAAAAAAAAAAAAAAAAAAAAAAAAAAAAAAAAAAAAAAAAAAAAAAAAAAAAAAAAAAAAAAAAAAAAAAAAAAAAAAAAAAAAAAAAAAAAAAAAAAAAAAAAAAAAAAAAAAAAATTATTTTTAAAATATTTAATAAACAATGTGGTATCTATTGAATCTCGAATTTTGATGATGAAATCAATTGATAAGTTATGATCTAATATATATTTAAGTGATGCAAGACTATCTTCGATTAGAAAAGACAAATCAATTGAAGTAGGAAGAATTAGACATTGGGCCGAAATGAACATGTTAGAAGATTGGACATTGGGCTATAAGATCGGTCGACGTACTAGTAAAAGGACTTCGTGCCATGAGTTTGAGCATTGGGTCGAAGGATAGGATATTGCGCCAAGGAGATTAGATATTGTAGAAGGTCAACATGTCGATTGGGTAATACATCGAAGGAGAGGATGATATGTCAAAGGATCAGACGAAGCACTGGAAGAACCAATGATATGTTGGACAACATAGGATTTGTGCTTGTAATCATTTGTTTAGATCAAATTAGTTTAGAGGCCTAATTGAATTAATTTTTGGTGTAATCATAGTAACTCAATTAGGGGCTAATTGGACCTAAATTAGGACTGACTTGATCTCATTAGGAGGCCCATTCAGTGACCCAAAAGTTGGGTCAAGCGGTGGCATCGCCAAACTAGCGATGAAACCACCTATGAGCTGGAAAAGTTATAAGCCCATTTTCCAAGGTTGTCAGATGGTGGTACCGTTAGGCTGGGTGGTGGTACCACTCAATGTTAGGTGGTGGTACCGCTAGACTAGCAGGTGATAGTACCACCATACTGGCAGTAGTACTGCCAATAACCTTAAAATCGAAGATGTGACACTTTTTAGCTTCATTTTTGAAGCCATTTAGAGTCTAAATACCCCACTCTTTCCTAATTGAGGCAGCAAGAAATTGACTAGAAAGGGGAAAGAATACTAGAGTGAAAAAGTATTTTAATTCTTTTAATATTTAGAGTCTCTTCTACCTAGAGTTAAAGGTCTTTCTAAGGGGAGGAGTGAGGTCTAGTCTAAAAGAAGAGTTGTAAAGGTTCTCTCCTAATCTTGTCAAAAGTAGAAAGAGTATAAGAGGGTAGTTGATCTTTGCCTATTGAAAGAAGATCGATAGTGAATGGCAATGGCCTCTATAGAAGAGAAATTGAGAGTGGACATAGGTTGCGATGACCGAACCACTATAAACTTGGTTTGCATTTACTTTCTGCTTTTCCCCCCCCCCCCCCCCCCCCCCCCCCCCCCCCCCCCCCCCCCCCCCCCCCCCCCCCCCCCCCCCCCCCCCCCCCCCCCCCCCCCCCCCCCCCCCCCCCCCCCCCCCCCCCCCCCCCCCCCCCCCCCCCCCCCCCCCCCCCCCCCCCCCCCCCCCCCCCCCCCCCCCCCCCCCCCCCCCCCCCCCCCCCCCCCCCCCCCCCCCCCCCCCCCCCCCCCCCCCCCCCCCCCCCCCCCCCCCCCCCCCCCCCCCCCCCCCCCCCCCCCCCCCCCCCCCCCCCCCCCCCCCCCCCCCCCCCCCCCCCCCCCCCCCCCCCCCCCCCCCCCCCCCCCCCCCCCCCCCCCCCCCCCCCCCCCCCCCCCCCCCCCCCCCCCCCCCCCCCCCCCCCCCCCCCCCCCCCCCCCCCCCCCCCCCCCCCCCCCCCCCCCCCCCCCCCCCCCCCCCCCCCCCCCCCCCCCCCCCCCCCCCCCCCCCCCCCCCCCCCCCCCCCCCCCCCCCCCCCCCCCCCCCCCCCCCCCCCCCCCCCCCCCCCCCCCCCCCCCCCCCCCCCCCCCCCCCCCCCCCCCCCCCCCCCCCCCCCCCCCCCCCCCCCCCCCCCCCCCCCCCCCCCCCCCCCCCCCCCCCCCCCCCCCCCCCCCCCCCCCCCCCCCCCCCCCCCCCCCCCCCCCCCCCCCCCCCCCCCCCCCCCCCCCCCCCCCCCCCCCCCCCCCCCCCCCCCCCCCCCCCCCCCCCCCCCCCCCCCCCCCCCCCCCCCCCCCCCCCCCCCCCCCCCCCCCCCCCCCCCCCCCCCCCCCCCCCCCCCCCCCCCCCCCCCCCCCCCCCCCCCCCCCCCCCCCCCCCCCCCCCCCCCCCCCCCCCCCCCCCCCCCCCCCCCCCCCCCCCCCCCCCCCCCCCCCCCCCCCCCCCCCCCCCCCCCCCCCCCCCCCCCCCCCCCCCCCCCCCCCCCCCCCCCCCCCCCCCCCCCCCCCCCCCCCCCCCCCCCCCCCCCCCCCCCCCCCCCCCCCCCCCCCCCCCCCCCCCCCCCCCCCCCCCCCCCCCCCCCCCCCCCCCCCCCCCCCCCCCCCCCCCCCCCCCCCCCCCCCCCCCCCCCCCCCCCCCCCCCCCCCCCCCCCCCCCCTCTTAGTATCGATTTTAATCCTAACAATTTATATCAAAGCCAAGTTTCTCTCCGTTGGTTTAACACCCAAGAGAGATGGTTTTTTTGGATATTTAAGAGGGTCACTCTATCATTCATCCTCCTATGTTCAATGGTATGACACACGTATAAATATATGAATTAGAGTTTTCTTGCTATCTACGAGCTTTTGATTTATGGAATATTATCAAATGTGATTTTCAAATACCCTCTAAACTTATTAATGAATGGAATAATTTTGAGAAAAGAATATTTTCATTAAATGCAAAAGCTATAAATGCCTTATTTTGTGCTATGGATAAAAATGAGTTTAATCATATTTCAACTTATGAAACTGCACATGATATTTGGCACACTTTTGAAATTACACATAAAGGCACAAGTAGAGTTAAATATTCTAAAATTAATCTTTTGATGCATAATTTTGAATTGTTTCGAATGGAACCAAGCAAAATTATTGGAGACATGTACATCCGTTTTACGGATGTTGTCAATAGTTTAAAAGCACTTAGTAAAAGTTTTTTTAATTTTGAACTTATTAACAAAATACTAAGACCCCTTCCAAAAAGTTGGGAGAAAATTTGATGACCTATGAAATGACTTATCGAAAGTGACAAAATAATGACTTAAGGACTTAAACAATACAAGAGACAAAGGACTTAAACAATTTCTCTTTTAAAAAACTTATCAGGTCTTTAATGACCTATGAAATGACTTATTGAATATGATGAACATGAGAAAAACTTCCAAAGGACAGGAAAGGTTTAGCACTTAGAACAAAAGAAGACCACTTGGGAGAAAACTCAAGTGATGATGATGATGACTTTGAACTCCCAAATAAAATTTAAGAAGTTCATAAAACGCCCAGTACACTGTCAGTGTCAGAACTGACAGGCGGTGGCACCGCCCAGTACACTGTCAGTGTCAGAACTGACAGGCGGTGGCACCGCCCAGTACACTGTCAGTGTCACAACTGACAGGCGGTGGCACCGCCCAGTACACTGTCAGTGTCAGAACTGACAGGCGGTGGCACCGCCCAGTACACTGTCAGTGTCAGAACTGACAGGCGGTGGCACCGCCCAGTACACTGTCAGTGTCAGAACTGACAGGCGGTGGCACCGCCCAGTACACTATCAGTGTCAGAACTGACAGGCGGTGGCACCGCCCAGTACACTATCAGTGTCAGAACTGACAGGCGGTGGCACCGCCCAGTACACTATCAGTGTCAGAACTGACAGGCGGTGGCACCGCCCAGTACACTGTCAGTGTCACAACTGACAGGCGGTGGCACCGCCCAGTACACTATCAGTGTCAGAACTGACAGGCGGTGGCACCGCCCAGTACACTGTCAGTGTCACAACTGACAGGCGGTGGCACCGCCCAGTACACTATCAGTGTCAGAACTGACAGGCGGTGGCACCGCCCAGTACACTATCAGTGTCAGAACTGACAGGCGGTGGCACCGCCCAGTACACTGTCAGTGTCAGAACTGACAGGCGGTGGCACCGCCCAGTACACTGTCAGTGTCAGAACTGACAGGCGGTGGCACCGCCCAGTACACTGTCAGTGTCAGAACTGACAGGCGGTGGCACCGCCCAGTACACTGTCAGTGTCAGAACTGACAGGCGGTGGCACCGCCCAGTACACTGTCAGTGTCAGAACTGACAGGCGGTGGCACCGCCCAGTACACTGTCAGTGTCAGAACTGACAGGCGGTGGCACCGCCACTGACAGGCGGTGGCACCGCTAGCTTCGGGAACCGAAGAGAATTCAAATTTTGGAGCCCAAATTTGAATCCTCTTGAGGCCTATAAATACCCCTCAATTCTCAGCAGAGATTACAACTTTTGAGAAGCAATAGAGTAAAAAAAAAAGGACAAAATGTTGAATCTCGGATTTTGATGATGAAGTCAATTGTCATGTTTTATCTAATCCATATGTTGAGATAAGTATGCAGGATTAACTACGAAAGCTTGAAGACATAAAGCGAGTCTACCGGAATCAAGTTCGATGGGTGTTTGAGAGTCCGAAGATTCGTCGGAGATGCTGCCGGAACCAATCGAGAAGAAATCGGGGACTTGTCGGAGTTTTCGGAAGTCCGCCGAAGAGATCATCGGAGGTTCGCAGAGATCACCGAGAAGGCTCGGCTACTCGTTGATTTCACCACAAGATCGGGAGCCAGTTGGGAGTCCGTCGGAAGAAATCCAAGGGCGTATCGGAAGTCCACCGGAAGATCGCCGGAAAGCTCGCCGGAACAAGACTTGAAGTTCGCCGGTTAAAAACTTGCTTAGGATTATGTTTTTAGTTACGTAGTTTGCATGTAATTAAGGTTAGGATTAAGAAATAATCCTATATCTTGATTAGGGGCCAACTGGGCCCAAAATGAAACCTGGTTTGGGCCGAACTTAAAGCCCAACCAATGACCAGTAAGGTCGGGCGGTGGCCACCCCAGCACCTCGAGAGCCAGGCAGTGGCATCGCCAGCACCCAAAGAACTAGGCGTGCACACCAGTACCATCAGTGTCAAACTGACAGGCGGTCGAACCACACTGAACTAGGCAGGTGGGCACCGCTAGCTTCAGGGAACCGAAGAGAAATTCAAATTTTGGAGCCCAAATTTGAATCCTCTTGAGGCCTTATAATACCCCTCAATTCTCAGCTGAGAGTACAACTTGTTTGAGAAGCAATAGAGTAAAAAAAAAAAGGGTCTTAGCAAAGGCCTTAGCAAGTCTTACTTCAAATTGCTTGAGTGGGTTACGACCTCCCTTTCTTCTTGCTGAAATTTGTAAGAGTGTGAACCACTTGTAAAGGTTGTAAGAGGGGTGTTTGTCCTTCCCCTTCAAAAGTGATTTGCTAGTGGAAGTTGGAGGGCCTCATCGAAGGAAGTGCTTCGCAAGTGGATGTAGGATCATTTTGACCGAACCACTTTAAATCTGCGTGTTCCTTGAATGTGTGAGTTGTTATTTTTCTGCAATCATTATCTACATAGAAGCAAGTTTTTGTTCTTCACTTTACTCTAGTTACTATCGAACGAAATATCCTCGCATTTTACGAATCAGTTTCAAACCTACTAGTTTTAATCCGCTGCACTAATTCACCCCCCCTCTTAGTGCCGCTCCGATCCTAACAATTGGTATCAGAGCAAGGCTCACTCTCATATTTGGTTTAATACCCAAGAGAGATGGCTTACTCCGGCATGCATGAGGGACATTCTATTACACGTCCACCTATGTTTAATGGGTCGGATTACACGTATTGGAAGACACGTATGAGAATCTTCTCATTTCCATGGATTTCGAGCTTTGGACTATTGTTGAAAATGGATTTCAAAATCTTCTCTTCCGATGAGCGAATGGAATGAATCGGAGAAGAAAGTTTTTGCTTTAAACGCAAAGGCTATGAATGCCTTGTTTTGTGCACTAGACAAAAATGAATTTAATCGCGTTTCAATTTGTGATTCTGCTTTTGATATTTGGAGAACTCTTGAGGTCACTCATGAAGGCACTAGCCGAGTGAAAGAGTCCAAAATCAACATTCTTGTGCACTCTTACGAACTTTTCCGAATGAAACCAAGTGAGTCCATCGGAGACATGTACACCCGTTTCACGGATGTCATCAATGGACTCAAAGCTCTTGGTAAAGATTTTTCTAACTTTGAACTAGTAACTAAAATCTTAAGATCCCTTCCTAAAAGTTGGGATCCAAAAGTTACTGCCATTCAAGAGGCCAAGGACCTTAAAACATTCCCTCTTGAAGAACTTATTGGGTCTCTAATGACCTACGAAATGACATGTCAAGCTCATGACGAGCTCGAGAACCCCCTTCCAAAGAACAGGAAGGATATGGCACTCAAATCACAAGAAGACCACTTGAAAGGAACATCAAGTGATGAGGACAGTGACAATGACATTGCACTTTTGACTCAAAAATTTAAAAAATTTATAAGAAAGAACAAATTTAAAAATAACACCAAAAACAAACTTGAACATAAAAAGGACCAAGTGATATGCTATGAATGCAAGAAGCCGGGGCATTTCAAAAATGAATGTCCCCAAGCCAAAAAGAGAACATCAAAGAAGAAGGCGCTCAAAGCAACGTGGGATGATTCAAGCGCATCCGAAGAAGAGGAGTCCAACACCGAGCAAGTTGCTCATTACGCCCTAATGGCCATCGGAGAGGAGGTAACGAATTTAATTGATGCAGATTTATCTTATCATGAATTATTAAATGCCTTCCATGAGTTATTTGATGAATGCAAAACAATTAGTAGAAAATATAAATTGTTAAAAAAGGAGCATGATAGTCTTACTTGTAATTTTGATAAATTAAAAACTGAATATCATGATAGTTTAGCTCCATGCATAAAATGCCATGATCTAGAAACTCTCCAAAAGGAGAACTTGCTACTTAAGGACACCTTGAAGAAATTCGAGGTCGGTAGCAAGTCTTTGAACATGATCCTTACAAATAAGGGTCACGTTCCTAAAAGAAGTGGAATCGGATTTGTGAGAAGTTCTCACCAAAATCCAACCACCTTCATTAAAGGTCCTATCTTACATGTTCAACACCAAAGCAATTGCAACTTTTGTTGCAAATATGGACATAAAACTTATCAATGTCCATTCAAGAAAATTAGTCCGAACAAATTGATTTGGGTTCCTAAAGGAACCATGATCAGTCTATGCAACATGATAAACAAGTTAGATCAGTTTTTGAGGCACCCAAAAGTAAATGGGTACCTAAAAATAATCCCTTCTTGTAGAAACATACACCATCACAAGCTAGGAGCAAGAGATGGTACCTTGATAGTGGATGCTCAAGGCATATGACCGGAGATCCATCCCAATTCTCCAAGCTCACTAGCATAGACGAAGGCTATGTCACCTTCGGAGACAACAACAAAGGCAAAATCATTGGCAAGGGAACCATAGGTAACAAATTAAACTTTTCTATTGATAATGTATTACTAGTTGATGGATTGAAACATAATCTCTTGAGTATTAGTCAATTATGCGATAAAGGTTATATCGTTAGATTTGAATCAAATGTGTGTATTATTGAAAAACCAAACAATAACATGACTATGATTGCATTAAAACAAAATAATGTCTACACCATCAATCTTGATGAACTAGGTAATGAAATGTGCCTCTCCGCTTTAAAAGATGATGCTTGGCTTTGGCATAGGAGATTAGGCCATGCAAGCATGAAACTAATATCTAAGATCTCATCTAGAGAATTAGTACGAGGGATTCCAATATGAAGTTTGTTAAGGACAAAGTATGCGATGCGTGTCAACTAGGTAAACAAATAAAAACTAGTTTCAAACCAAAAAATCAAATTAGCACCACTAGACCATTACAATTGATCCATTTGGACTTATTTGGACCAATTGACACGACAAGTCTAGGAGGAAGCAAATACGCTTTTGTGATTGTAGATGATTATACTAGATACACTTGGACCTATTTCTTGGCTCACAAAAGTGATTGTTTCAAATGTTTCTCTAAATTTGTAAACTCACTCAAAACGAAAAAGGATTCATGATTTCATCAATTCGGAGTGATCACGGTGGCGAATTTCAAAACCGCGATTTCCAAAATTTTTGTGAAGTTAACGGATATAACCACAACTTCTCTACTCCAAGAAACCCTCAACAAAATGGAGTAGTAGAAAGAAAAAATAGAAATCTACAAGAAATGGCAAGAACTATGTTGAATGAACATAGTCTACCCAAGTACTTTTGGGCCGAAGCCGTGAATACGGCTTGCTACATCATGAATAGGGTTCTAATAAGACCATCTCTATCAAAAACTCCCTATGAATTATGGAATAACAAAACACCAAATGTTTCTTATTTTAAAGTTTTCAGGTTGCAAATGCTTTATTTTAAATGAAAAGGATGCCTTAGGAAAATTTGATGCTAAATCCGATGAAGGCATCTTTCTTGGTTACTCTTCCGTTTCTAAGGCTTTTCATGTTTTTAACAAAAGAACCTTAGTTATAGAAGAGTCTATTCATGTAATTTTTAATGAAATTTCTGAGTTAAAGAAAAATGATTTTGATGATGATATTGGTTTTGAAAATTTGGATTTAAAGGAACCCCCTCCTCAAAATAGCAACTTGGATGCATCTTCTTCCAAAATCTCCTTACCCAAGGAATGGAAGTATGTAGATGCTCATCCAAAAGAGCAAATTATAGGAGATACATCACAAGGGGTTCAAACTCGTTCTTCTTTCAAGAATTTTTGTGCTAATGCTGCCTTTCTCTCTCAAATCGAACCTAAATGCATTGACGAGGCCTTGAAAGATGATTCTTGGGTCATTGCAATGCAAGAGGAATTGAATCAATTTGAGAGGAATGAGGTATGGAAGCTTGTTCCTCGACCTAGTGACCATTTAGTCATTGGTACTAATGGGTCTTTAGAAACAAGCAAGACGAATTGTGTATCGTGGTTAGAAACAAGGCTAGATTAGTGGCCAAGTGTTTCAACCCAAGAAGAAGGTATCGACTACGAAGAAACCTTCGCTCCTGTGGCAAGAATTAGAAGCCATTAGGATGCTCCTTAGCCTATGCTAGTAGTAATAATTTTAAACTATTTCAAATGGACGTCCAAAGTGTGCCTTCTTGAATGGTTTTATTTCGGAAGAAGTATATGTCGAACACCTCCTGGATTTTAAAATTCTCTTCTTCCTAATCATGTATTCAAATTGAATAGGCTCTCTAGGTTTGAAACAAGCTCCTAGAGCTTGTACGAAAGGCTTAGTTCCTTTCGTATTTTAAATAATTTACCAAAGGCAAGGTTGATACTACATTGTTTATCAAACATTTTGAAAAATAATTTTCTTATTGTGCAAATTTATGTTGATGATATTATTTTTGGTTCTTCTGAGAATCACTATGTGAATCATTTGCCAAAAATATGAGTCATGAATTTGAAATGAGTTTAATGGGTGAATTAATTTTTTTTTTTTTTTTTTTTTTTTTTTTTTTTTTTTTTTTTTTTTTTTTTTTTTTTTTTTTTTTTTTTTTTTTTTTTTTTTTTTTTTTTTTTTTTTTTTTTTTTTTTTTTTTTTTTTTTTTTTTTTTTTTTTTTTTTTTTTTTTTTTTTTTTTTTTTTTTTTTTTTTTTTTTTTTTTTTTTTTTTTTTTTTTTTTTTTTTTTTTTTTTTTTTTTTTTTTTTTTTTTTTTTTTTTTTTTTTTTTTTTTTTTTTTTTTTTTTTTTTTTTTTTTTTTTTTTTTTTTTTTTTTTTTTTTTTTTTTTTTTTTTTTTTTTTTTTTTTTTTTTTTTTTTTTTTTTTTTTTTTTTTTTTTTTTTTTTTTTTTTTTTTTTTTTTTTTTTTTTTTTTTTTTTTTTTTTTTTTTTTTTTTTTTTTTTTTTTTTTTTTTTTTTTTTTTTTTTTTTTTTTTTTTTTTTTTTTTTTTTTTTTTTTTTTTTTTTTTTTTTTTTTTTTTTTTTTTTTTTTTTTTTTTTTTTTTTTTTTTTTTTTTTTTTTTTTTTTTTTTTTTTTTTTTTTTTTTTTTTTTTTTTTTTTTTTTTTTTTTTTTTTTTTTTTTTTTTTTTTTTTTTTTTTTTTTTTTTTTTTTTTTTTTTTTTTTTTTTTTTTTTTTTTTTTTTTTTTTTTTTTTTTTTTTTTTTTTTTTTTTTTTTTTTTTTTTTTTTTTTTTTTTTTTTTTTTTTTTTTTTTTTTTTTTTTTTTTTTTTTTTTTTTTTTTTTTTTTTTTTTTTTTTTTTTTTTTTTTTTTTTTTTTTTTTTTTTTTTTTTTTTTTTTTTTTTTTTTTTTTTTTTTTTTTTTTTTTTTTTTTTTTTTTTTTTTTTTTTTTTTTTTTTTTTTTTTTTTTTTTTTTTTTTTTTTTTTTTTTTTTTTTTTTTTTTTTTTTTTTTTTTTTTTTTTTTTTTTTTTTTTTTTTTTTTTTTTTTTTTTTTTTTTTTTTTTTTTTTTTTTTTTTTTTTTTTTTTTTTTTTTTTTTTTTTTTTTTTTTTTTTTTTTTTTTTTTTTTTTTTTTTTTTTTTTTTTTTTTTTTTTTTTTTTTTTTTTTTTTTTTTTTTTTTTTTTTTTTTTTTTTTTTTTTTTTTTTTTTTTTTTTTTTTTTTTTTTTTTTTTTTTTTTTTTTTTTTTTTTTTTTTTTTTTTTTTTTTTTTTTTTTTTTTTTTTTTTTTTTTTTTTTTTTTTTTTTTTTTTTTTTTTTTTTTTTTTTTTTTTTTTTTTTTTTTTTTTTTTTTTTTTTTTTTTTTTTTTTTTTTTTTTTTTTTTTTTTTTTTTTTTTTTTTTTTTTTTTTTTTTTTTTTTTTTTTTTTTTTTTTTTTTTTTTTTTTTTTTTTTTTTTTTTTTTTTTTTTTTTTTTTTTTTTTTTTTTTTTTTTTTTTTTTTTTTTTTTTTTTTTTTTTTTTTTTTTTTTTTTTTTTTTTTTTTTTTTTTTTTTTTTTTTTTTTTTTTTTTTTTTTTTTTTTTTTTTTTTTTTTTTTTTTTTTTTTTTTTTTTTTTTTTTTTTTTTTTTTTTTTTTTTTTTTTTTTTTTTTTTTTTTTTTTTTTTTTTTTTTTTTTTTTTTTTTTTTTTTTTTTTTTTTTTTTTTTTTTTTTTTTTTTTTTTTTTTTTTTTTTTTTTTTTTTTTTTTTTTTTTTTTTTTTTTTTTTTTTTTTTTTTTTTTTTTTTTTTTTTTTTTTTTTTTTTTTTTTTTTTTTTTTTTTTTTTTTTTTTTTTTTTTTTTTTTTTTTTTTTTTTTTTTTTTTTTTTTTTTTTTTTTTTTTTTTTTTTTTTTTTTTTTTTTTTTTTTTTTTTTTTTTTTTTTTTTTTTTTTTTTTTTTTTTTTTTTTTTTTTTTTTTTTTTTTTTTTTTTTTTTTTTTTTTTTTTTTTTTTTTTTTTTTTTTTTTTTTTTTTTTTTTTTTTTTTTTTTTTTTTTTTTTTTTTTTTTTTTTTTTTTTTTTTTTTTTTTTTTTTTTTTTTTTTTTTTTTTTTTTTTTTTTTTTTTTTTTTTTTTTTTTTTTTTTTTTTTTTTTTTTTTTTTTTTTTTTTTTTTTTTTTTTTTTTTTTTTTTTTTTTTTTTTTTTTTTCGCGGCATGCCAGCGGTGGCACCGCCCGAGAGCCCCTATATAAATCTAAGGGTTAGGGCCGGCGGTGACACCGCCCCCAACCCGTGAGAACCTGCCTCAACCCTCCCCCAACCTCTCTAAAGCCTCATTCCAACATTTAGAAGCCTTGGAAAGGGATTTTTGTTGGTCCAAGCTCTCCATCTTTCAAGAAATTCTCCATAAGGTAAAACCTGAAATTTTCTTCTTCCTCTTTTCATTATTTTCCCTACCCTTTACAGTTTCATATTTTTGATCCATCATCTTGTCTAGATAATGGCTCCTAAGAGATCAAAAGGGAAAAGGATTGTAGGAGATTCATATGACCAAAATCTTTTTAAATCTAAAGAAGTAGCACTTAAATTTCCAAATTTCGAAACAAGAACTATACATAAGGGTAAACACGTTGATCTAAATGAACTAGGAAACCTAGAACCCATTAGGTGGTTTGCACATTTAGATGCCTTACCTCTCCTACAAATCAATGAACCAATTTATCCTAGGTTAGTTAGGCTATTTTATGCAAACTTGTGTGTGGACAACGAAAGCCTAAGTACTTACCTTTTAGGAACACAGATTAGAATCTTTGACAGCACTATTTGTGAATTAATTGGACTCACTGAAAAAGATAGGGGCTGTTATTTTAGAGGTAAATGGGATGTAAATGTAATCGGAGCAACTTACTTCGAAGCCGTAGAAACTATTTTTGCAAATCCGAACCTCGGCATACTACCCAAGAGTTGCGAACACTTACTACCCTTTAACTCTAAAATTCTTCATCACATCATAACAAGCATCGTATTTCCTAAACAATTTCATCTTGATGAAATAAGTCAAATAGAGATGAGCACAATGTATTGGATTATGACCGGTTTTTTTTTTTTTTTTTTTTTTTTTTTTTTTTTTTTTTTTTTTTTTTTTTTTTTTTTTTTTTTTTTTTTTTTTTTTTTTTTTTTTTTTTTTTTTTTTTTTTTTTTTTTTTTTTTTTTTTTTTTTTTTTTTTTTTTTTTTTTTTTTTTTTTTTTTTTTTTTTTTTTTTTTTTTTTTTTTTTTTTTTTTTTTTTTTTTTTTTTTTTTTTTTTTTTTTTTTTTTTTTTTTTTTTTTTTTTTTTTTTTTTTTTTTTTTTTTTTTTTTTTTTTTTTTTTTTTTTTTTTTTTTTTTTTTTTTTTTTTTTTTTTTTTTTTTTTTTTTTTTTTTTTTTTTTTTTTTTTTTTTTTTTTTTTTTTTTTTTTTTTTTTTTTTTTTTTTTTTTTTTTTTTTTTTTTTTTTTTTTTTTTTTTTTTTTTTTTTTTTTTTTTTTTTTTTTTTTTTTTTTTTTTTTTTTTTTTTTTTTTTTTTTTTTTTTTTTTTTTTTTTTTTTTTTTTTTTTTTTTTTTTTTTTTTTTTTTTTTTTTTTTTTTTTTTTTTTTTTTTTTTTTTTTTTTTTTTTTTTTTTTTTTTTTTTTTTTTTTTTTTTTTTTTTTTTTTTTTTTTTTTTTTTTTTTTTTTTTTTTTTTTTTTTTTTTTTTTTTTTTTTTTTTTTTTTTTTTTTTTTTTTTTTTTTTTTTTTTTTTTTTTTTTTTTTTTTTTTTTTTTTTTTTTTTTTTTTTTTTTTTTTTTTTTTTTTTTTTTTTTTTTTTTTTTTTTTTTTTTTTTTTTTTTTTTTTTTTTTTTTTTTTTTTTTTTTTTTTTTTTTTTTTTTTTTTTTTTTTTTTTTTTTTTTTTTTTTTTTTTTTTTTTTTTTTTTTTTTTTTTTTTTTTTTTTTTTTTTTTTTTTTTTTTTTTTTTTTTTTTTTTTTTTTTTTTTTTTTTTTTTTTTTTTTTTTTTTTTTTTTTTTTTTTTTTTTTTTTTTTTTTTTTTTTTTTTTTTTTTTTTTTTTTTTTTTTTTTTTTTTTTTTTTTTTTTTTTTTTTTTTTTTTTTTTTTTTTTTTTTTTTTTTTTTTTTTTTTTTTTTTTTTTTTTTTTTTTTTTTTTTTTTTTTTTTTTTTTTTTTTTTTTTTTTTTTTTTTTTTTTTTTTTTTTTTTTTTTTTTTTTTTTTTTTTTTTTTTTTTTTTTTTTTTTTTTTTTTTTTTTTTTTTTTTTTTTTTTTTTTTTTTTTTTTTTTTTTTTTTTTTTTTTTTTTTTTTTTTTTTTTTTTTTTTTTTTTTTTTTTTTTTTTTTTTTTTTTTTTTTTTTTTTTTTTTTTTTTTTTTTTTTTTTTTTTTTTTTTTTTTTTTTTTTTTTTTTTTTTTTTTTTTTTTTTTTTTTTTTTTTTTTTTTTTTTTTTTTTTTTTTTTTTTTTTTTTTTTTTTTTTTTTTTTTTTTTTTTTTTTTTTTTTTTTTTTTTTTTTTTTTTTTTTTTTTTTTTTTTTTTTTTTTTTTTTTTTTTTTTTTTTTTTTTTTTTTTTTTTTTTTTTTTTTTTTTTTTTTTTTTTTTTTTTTTTTTTTTTTTTTTTTTTTTTTTTTTTTTTTTTTTTTTTTTTTTTTTTTTTTTTTTTTTTTTTTTTTTTTTTTTTTTTTTTTTTTTTTTTTTTTTTTTTTTTTTTAACTAAATTCTATAGTAGTGTTGAATTCCTTTGCTTTAATAATCACAAATTATACGCTTAAAGACGCTCTCCTTTTTGTTGATGACAAAGGGGGAGAAATATGGTAAATTGAAATTTTTTTTTTGTTGATGACAAAGGGGGAGAAATATGGTAAATTGATAATTGCTATGCTATGATTGCCATATTTTCACTATGAAATGTTTGCATTATATGTTGATATCTTGCTATGATCACTATCATTCACGTTTGAAATATAAAACTTGAAAATGGTTGTCAAGTCTTGACATCATTTTCAGAAAGATACATCATGATAGGAATCATGATGGGAGTATTGATAAGGTTTGACTTATCAATATGTCTCTTGAATTAAAAAAAAAAAAAAAAAAAAAAAAAAAAAAAAAAAAAAAAAAAAAAAAAAAAAAAAAAAAAAAAAAAAAAAAAAAAAAAAAAAAAAAAAAAAAAAAAAAAAAAAAAAAAAAAAAAAAAAAAAAAAAAAAAAAAAAAAAAAAAAAAAAAAAAAAAAAAAAAAAAAAAAAAAAAAAAAAAAAAAAAAAAAAAAAAAAAAAAAAAAAAAAAAAAAAAAAAAAAAAAAAAAAAAAAAAAAAAAAAAAAAAAAAAAAAAAAAAAAAAAAAAAAAAAAAAAAAAAAAAAAAAAAAAAAAAAAAAAAAAAAAAAAAAAAAAAAAAAAAAAAAAAAAAAAAAAAAAAAAAAAAAAAAAAAAAAAAAAAAAAAAAAAAAAAAAAAAAAAAAAAAAAAAAAAAAAAAAAAAAAAAAAAAAAAAAAAAAAAAAAAAAAAAAAAAAAAAAAAAAAAAAAAAAAAAAAAAAAAAAAAAAAAAAAAAAAAAAAAAAAAAAAAAAAAAAAAAAAAAAAAAAAAAAAAAAAAAAAAAAAAAAAAAAAAAAAAAAAAAAAAAAAAAAAAAAAAAAAAAAAAAAAAAAAAAAAAAAAAAAAAAAAAAAAAAAAAAAAAAAAAAAAAAAAAAAAAAAAAAAAAAAAAAAAAAAAAAAAAAAAAAAAAAAAAAAAAAAAAAAAAAAAAAAAAAAAAAAAAAAAAAAAAAAAAAAAAAAAAAAAAAAAAAAAAAAAAAAAAAAAAAAAAAAAAAAAAAAAAAAAAAAAAAAAAAAAAAAAAAAAAAAAAAAAAAAAAAAAAAAAAAAAAAAAAAAAAAAAAAAAAAAAAAAAAAAAAAAAAAAAAAAAAAAAAAAAAAAAAAAAAAAAAAAAAAAAAAAAAAAAAAAAAAAAAAAAAAAAAAAAAAAAAAAAAAAAAAAAAAAAAAAAAAAAAAAAAAAAAAAAAAAAAAAAAAAAAAAAAAAAAAAAAAAAAAAAAAAAAAAAAAAAAAAAAAAAAAAAAAAAAAAAAAAAAAAAAAAAAAAAAAAAAAAAAAAAAAAAAAAAAAAAAAAAAAAAAAAAAAAAAAAAAAAAAAAAAAAAAAAAAAAAAAAAAAAAAAAAAAAAAAAAAAAAAAAAAAAAAAAAAAAAAAAAAAAAAAAAAAAAAAAAAAAAAAAAAAAAAAAAAAAAAAAAAAAAAAAAAAAAAAAAAAAAAAAAAAAAAAAAAAAAAAAAAAAAAAAAAAAAAAAAAAAAAAAAAAAAAAAAAAAAAAAAAAAAAAAAAAAAAAAAAAAAAAAAAAAAAAAAAAAAAAAAAAAAAAAAAAAAAAAAAAAAAAAAAAAAAAAAAAAAAAAAAAAAAAAAAAAAAAAAAAAAAAAAAAAAAAAAAAAAAAAAAAAAAAAAAAAAAAAAAAAAAAAAAAAAAAAAAAAAAAAAAAAAAAAAAAAAAAAAAAAAAAAAAAAAAAAAAAAAAAAAAAAAAAAAAAAAAAAAAAAAAAAAAAAAAAAAAAAAAAAAAAAAAAAAAAAAAAAAAAAAAAAAAAAAAAAAAAAAAAAAAAAAAAAAAAAAAAAAAAAAAAAAAAAAAAAAAAAAAAAAAAAAAAAAAAAAAAAAAAAAAAAAAAAAAAAAAAAAAAAAAAAAAAAAAAAAAAAAAAAAAAAAAAAAAAAAAAAAAAAAAAAAAAAAAAAAAAAAAAAAAAAAAAAAAAAAAAAAAAAAAAAAAAAAAAAAAAAAAAAAAAAAAAAAAAAAAAAAAAAAAAAAAAAAAAAAAAAAAAAAAAAAAAAAAAAAAAAAAAAAAAAAAAAAAAAAAAAAAAAAAAAAAAAAAAAAAAAAAAAAAAAAAAAAAAAAAAAAAAAAAAAAAAAAAAAAAAAAAAAAAAAAAAAAAAAAAAAAAAAAAAAAAAAAAAAAAAAAAAAAAAAAAAAAAAAAAAAAAAAAAAAAAAAAAAAAAAAAAAAAAAAAAAAAAAAAAAAAAAAAAAAAAAAAAAAAAAAAAAAAAAAAAAAAAAAAAAAAAAAAAAAAAAAAAAAAAAAAAAAAAAAAAAAAAAAAAAAAAAAAAAAAAAAAAAAAAAAAAAAAAAAAAAAAAAAAAAAAAAAAAAAAAAAAAAAAAAAAAAAAAAAAAAAAAAAAAAAAAAAAAAAAAAAAAAAAAAAAAAAAAAAAAAAAAAAAAAAAAAAAAAAAAAAAAAAAAAAAAAAAAAAAAAAAAAAAAAAAAAAAAAAAAAAAAAAAAAAAAAAAAAAAAAAAAAAAAAAAAAAAAAAAAAAAAAAAAAAAAAAAAAAAAAAAAAAAAAAAAAAAAAAAAAAAAAAAAAAAAAAAAAAAAAAAAAAAAAAAAAAAAAAAAAAAAAAAAAAAAAAAAAAAAAAAAAAAAAAAAAAAAAAAAAAAAAAAAAAAAAAAAAAAAAAAAAAAAAAAAAAAAAAAAAAAAAAAAAAAAAAAAAAAAAAAAAAAAAAAAAAAAAAAAAAAAAAAAAAAAAAAAAAAAAAAAAAAAAAAAAAAAAAAAAAAAAAAAAAAAAAAAAAAAAAAAAAAAAAAAAAAAAAAAAAAAAAAAAAAAAAAAAAAAAAAAAAAAAAAAAAAAAAAAAAAAAAAAAAAAAAAAAAAAAAAAAAAAAAAAAAAAAAAAAAAAAAAAAAAAAAAAAAAAAAAAAAAAAAAAAAAAAAAAAAAAAAAAAAAAAAAAAAAAAAAAAAAAAAAAAAAAAAAAAAAAAAAAAAAAAAAAAAAAAAAAAAAAAAAAAAAAAAAAAAAAAAAAAAAAAAAAAAAAAAAAAAAAAAAAAAAAAAAAAAAAAAAAAAAAAAAAAAAAAAAAAAAAAAAAAAAAAAAAAAAAAAAAAAAAAAAAAAAAAAAAAAAAAAAAAAAAAAAAAAAAAAAAAAAAAAAAAAAAAAAAAAAAAAAAAAAAAAAAAAAAAAAAAAAAAAAAAAAAAAAAAAAAAAAAAAAAAAAAAAAAAAAAAAAAAAAAAAAAAAAAAAAAAAAAAAAAAAAAAAAAAAAAAAAAAAAAAAAAAAAAAAGGGTCTTAGCAAAGCCTTAGCAAGTCTTACTTTCAAATTGCTTGAGTGTTCACCTCCCTTTCTTTCTTGCTGAAATTTTGTAAGAGTGTGAACCACTTGTAAAGGTTGTAAGAGGGGTGTTTGTCCTTCCCCTTCAAAGTGATTTGATTATTTGATGATTTGAATTTGAATGAGTTATTATCGAAATCACGATCTTGATTTCTCAATGTTTATAACTTGAGAATTTTTTATGTGAAATAAGATATTTCATTATTTGTTCTCCTACGATTCTTTTGTTGTTTACTAAAGAGGACATTTATCCAAATTAACCATGATATGTCACTTCACTTCTTAAGGTTTATGACTTGAGTTTTATTAAATATAATTCCTTTATATTCGTGAATTGTATACTTCATCACCAAATTGATTTTTCTTGATATCCTTCATATGATGACTTGAACATTTACACCATTGTGTTATTTCCCTATTTTTGATAATGACAAAGGAGGAGAAAGAATTGCTAGTATGCACATCTCAAAAGAGAACCAAAATTTACTAGCTTGTACAATTCAAGAAGAAGCAAAAACTTACTATCTTGCACATCCCAAGAAAAGCAAATAATTGCTAGCTTACACATCTCAAAAGAGAAGCAAAAGTGCTAGCTTGCATATCTCAAGAGAAGCAAAACTTCTAGTCTTCATACTTCAAAAAGAAGTAAAATATGTCAATTTGCTATCTTGTAAAGTGAAGTAAAGCTTGCTTACTAGCTTGCATGTTTTAAGAACTTACTAGTTGCACTTTTCTCCTTTTTGTTGATGACAAAGGGGGGAAAGTTATGATGATGATTTGAAATATGCATGGGATGATATACTTTTATGTTATGATTATGCATGAAATACTCATGATTTTTTAAATTCAAAGTTTCCTTCAATATGGCATATAGATAGGGGGATTTTAGTGAAATTCCAACATCAATTGATTGTCATCATAAAAAAATGGGAGATTGTTGAATCTTGGATTTTGATGATGAAATCAATTGATGAAGTTATGATCTATATGCATTTAAGTGACACATAACTATTTTCGATCGGAAAAGGTAAATCGATTGAAGCAGGAAGAATCGGATGTTGGGCTGGAGTGAATATGTTAGAAGATTGGACGTCGGGCCAAAGGATCAATCGGCATACCGGTAGAAGGACTTCGTGCCATAAGTTTAGGCATTGGGCTGAAGGATCGAATATTGCACTAAGGAGATCAGATATTACGGAAGGTAAATATGCCAATTGGGCAATATGCCGAAGGATTAGACAAAGCACCGAATGAAGCAATAACATGTTGGATAACATAGGATTCATGCTTGTAATCATTTGTCTAGATGAAAATAGTTTAGGGGGTTAATTGAATTAATTTTTGGTATAATCATGTTAACTTAATTAGAGACCAATTAAGCCTAAATTAAGGCTGATTTGGGCTCATAGGGAGGCTCATTCAGTGACTCAAAAGTTAGGTCAAGTGGTGGCACTGTCAAACTAGTGGTAGAACTACCTATAAACTGGAAAAGTCAAAAGCTTAGTCTCTGAGGCTATCAAGAAGTGATACTATCAGACTGGGTGGTGGTACCACCCAGTGTCAGGTGGTGGTCCCACTAGATTGGGTGGTGGTATCGCCAGACTAGCAAGCGATGGTATCGCCCAATATTGGCAGTGGTACCACCAGTACCCTTGAAACCGAGGATGTGGTGGTATCGCCAAACTAGCAAGTGGTGGTATCGCTCCATTTTTTAAGCTATTTGAGGTCTATAAATACCCCACTGTTTTCTGCTTGTAATATCTTTTAAATTTTAGAGTCTCTTCCTCCTAGAGTTAGAGGTCTTTCTAATGGAGGAGTGAGTTCTAGTCTAAAAGAGAAGTTATAAAGGTTCTTTCCTGAGCCTGTCAAAAGGAGAAAGAGTTCTAAGAGGATAGTTAATCTTTGTCCATTGAAAGAAGATCAGTAGTAAACACTAGTGGCCTTGACGGAAGAGGAATCAAGAGTGGATGTAGGTTGCGACGACCGAACCATTAGAAACATGGTTTTCATTTCCTTTCTACTTTTATTCATATTACAAATTGATTTACTTATTCACTATGCTTATGAATGCTTTCAAATTAAATGTCTTTCCAATATAGGCTTTGTTGAATGCAGTTTTCCGAATCGATGTAATTTTATGTAAATATTAATTAAACCCCCCCCCCCCCCCCCCCTTCTCTTAGTGTCGATTTAAATCCTAACAATATCGATCTTACCTTTTAAGAAATCATTCTTAATTAGAAAAAAATTAGGTCTCTCGTACTAAGCCCTTGGGGCTTGTTTCATATCATAAAGAGTCTTAGACAACTTATAAACATAATTTGAAAGAAAAAAATTTAAATATGGGTGGTTGTTCAACATAAACTTCTTCGAAAATAAAGCCATTAAGAAAAGCACTTTAACATTCATTTGAAATAATTTAAAATTTTTACAACTAGTATAGGCAAGGAGAATTCTTATGGCTTCAAGTCTAGCCACAAGAGCAAATATTTTTTCATAATTGATATCTTCTTCTTGGTTGAAACCTTTGGCCATTAATCTAGTCTTGTTTCTAACCATGATACCAAGTTCATCTTACTTATTTCTAAAGACCCATTTAGTACCAATTACAAAATGATTGCTAGGTCTAGGAATAAGCTTCCACACCTCATTTTTCTTAAATTGATTTAACTCCTCTTGCATTGCAATAACCCATGAATGATCTTTTAGGGCTTCGTTAATGCATTTTGGTTCAATTTGAGACAAGAAGGTTGTATTCGCATAAAAAATTTTAAAAGAAGAACAAGTTTAAATAATTTTTGATGTATTCCCAATGATTAGCTCCTTAGAATGAGCATCTACATCTTTCTATTCCTTAAGTAAAGATTCTTTGGAAGAAGATGCATCCAAGTTGCTTGGGGGAGGAGAGTTTTTATTCAAATTTAAAGCATCAAAATCAAAATCAGCATCAAAATTATTTTTCTAAAATTTGAGAAGCTTATTAAAAATAATATGAATGGATTCCTCTATAACCAAGGTTTTTTTCTTAAAGATACAAAAGGCTTTAGAAATAGAGGAATAACCGAAAAAAATGCCTTCATCGGATTTTGCAGTAAATTTTCTTAAGGCATCTTTTTTATTTAAAACAAAATATTTACAATTGAAAACTTTAAAATATGAAATATTAAGTCTTTTGTTATTCCACAATTCATAGGGAGTTTTGAAAAGTAATGGTCTTACGAGAACCCTATTCATGACATGACATGTATTAATAGCTTCAGCCTAAAAATATTTGAGTAGACTATGTTCGTTTAACATAGTTCTTGCCATCTCCTGTAAGCTCCTATTTTTTCTCTTAACTACTCTAGTTTGTTGTAGATTTCTTAGAGTAGAGAAATTATGTTTATACCCATTTGACTCATAAAAATTTTAAAATCATGATTTTAAAACTCCATTATGATCACTACGAATAGACAAAATCATAAAACCCTTTTCATTTTGAACAAATTTATAAATTTTTTTTAAAAATTAATTAATTACTTTTGTATGCCAAGAAGTATGTTTAAATGTATCTACTATAATCATCAATAATTACAAAGGCATATTTACTATCTCCTAGACTTGTTGTATCACTTGGTCCAAATAAATCCATATGGATCAATTGTAATGGTCTAGAGGTGCTTATTTGATTCTTTGACTTAAAACTACTTTTTATTTGTTTTCTTAGTTAGCATGTGTCACAAACTTTATCTTTGACAAACTTGATACTAAGCATTCCTTTTACAAGTTCTCTAGTTGTTCTTTCTTGGGTTCAACTTTATTTTTAGTATCATTTTTAAATTTATTTCTATTTATGAATTTTTTGAACTTTCTTATCAAGGGTGCCAAGTCTTCATCAAAATCCTCATCACTTGAATTTTCTTTCAAGTGGTCTTCTTGAGTTCTTAGTGTCATGTCCTTCCTGTTCTTTGGAAGGTTGTTCTCAAGCTCTTTATGAGCATTCCAAGTCATCTCATAGATCATTAGTGACCCGATTAGTTCTTCGAGAGGAAAGTTACTTAAATCTTTGCTCTCTTGAATGGCCGTGGTTTTAGGGTCTCAACTCTTTGGAATGGATCTTAAAATTTTATTAACAAGTTCAAAATCTGAGAAACCTTTACCAAGTCCTTTTAGACCATTGACAACATCCGTAATTGGGTGTACATGTCTCCAATGGTCTCACTCAATTTCATCTAAAACAACTCATAAGTGTGCACTAAAAGATTAATTTTTATTTCTTTACTCTACTAGTGCCTTCGTGAGTAACTTCAAGTGTGTGCCAAATATCAAAAGTCATTTCACAAATCAACACTCGGTTGAACTTGTTTTTATCCAAAGCACAAAATAAAGCATTCATAGCCTTGGCAATTAGAGAGAAAGTTTTCTTCTCCAACTCATTCTAATCGTTCATTGGAAGAGAAGACTTTTGGAAACCATTTTCGATAATGTTCCATAGCTCAAAATCTATAAAAATTAAAAAGATCCTCATTTTAGTCTTCCAATATGTATAATACGTCCTATTGAACATGGGAGGACGTGTGATTGAATAACCCTCTTGGTTATTGGCAAATACTATCTCTCTTAGGTTTTAAACCAAATGAGAGTGACCGAACTCTAATACCAATTGTTAGGATCAAAAGCGGCACTAAGAGGGGGGGGGGGTGAATTAGTGCAGCGAAAAATTCTTCGATTTCGTATAAAGTTTCATCTTGATTTAAAACATTTTGGAAAGACGTTGAACTTAAAACTTTCGTAAGAATGTAAGGAGAAGCTCAAGGAGGTTTGTAGTAAAGTAAATTATACAAAATGAAAAGCAAACTAGAATTTAGAGTGGTTCGGTTAATGTGACCTATATCTATTTGGATTTCTCCTCCGTCGAGGTCACCGACATCCACTAAAGGCCTTCCTTCAATAGGCGAAGACCAACCACCTTTTACAGCTCTTTCTCTTTTTGCTGGGTTTAGGAGATAACCCTTATAAGATTTACTCCTCTTTCTTAGATGGTTACAAGGCTAAAAGAGGGAGGAGGACTCTTCTTGCTTTTACCACCTTGTTGAACCCCCAAACACTTAGATTTTTTCATAAGTATAATAGCACTTTGTTACCCTTTCATGTAGAAAAGGGTGGGGTATTTATAGGTCTCATTGGCTTCAAAAATGAAGCCAAAAAGTATCTCGTCTCGGATTTTTGAGGTACTGGCGGTACCATCGCCATTACTGGGTGGTACCATCGCCTGACACTGGGTGGTACCATCGCCCAGTCTGGTCATCAAGTGGTGCCACCGTCGATCGTGATTTGAGGTGCTGAATGGGCTATTTAATTCAGCCCAATTCTAGGCCCAATTGGCCCTTAACTCAATTAGAGTGATCACCTCCCAATCCTAACTCAATCTACGGTAACTACAATAATTATGACATATAACAAAGTATTCTAGTTCCGATACGTCAATTGTTCTTCTAGCGATCTTTCGACGAACTTCTAATGATCTCTCGGCAATGTTCCAGTGGACTACCGGCAAGCTTCTGGACTTCACGGCGATCTTCTTGGTGAGTTCCGACAAGCTTCTTTGGCAAGCTCCAAGACTTCTCGGTTGGTTTCAACAGAACTTCCAACGAACATTCGGATTTCCAACGAACTCTCAAACTCTCAATGAAATTTCGATCTTGACTTTGGCACAATATTTGCTTTATGTCTTCCTGCTATTGTAGTTAATCCTGCATACTTTTCTCAACATATGGATTAGATTAAATAATTAATCAATTGATTTCATCATCAAAATCCGAGATTCAACAATCTTCCCCTTTTTGATGATGACAATCAATTGATGACAAAGTTAATCTTAACTCATCCTATCTATATGCCGAGAAAACACATTCTTGAATTCAAGGCCTTAGAATTCAAGTATCAAATCGATAAGTCATTTAAACTTATCAACATGCATATTATGATTCTTATCATGATTTACCAATTCAAAATACGATGCTACATATTTATGAAAATGATGTCAAGGCTTTATTATAATTTTCAAGTATGATACGAATTTCAAATATATCAAGATAGAAATTCATCATTCCATGGCATCAATTGTAAATAGCAAGTTAAGCTCATGATACCTTATCATAACGAGGGACATTTATCAAAATGATACAAATTCAAGCATGATACTAGGAATGATATATTTACAAGTCATCATGCCATATTTTTCTACGTTTCAAGCAAACATTTTGATACATATTTTTCAAGTATGTATTTGACAATACCAATTTTTTTAAAGTATATTTTGATATGTATTTTTCAAGTATGTATTTGACAATACCAATCATTTTTAAAGTATTCGCAAGATATTCAAGCATTTACAATACAATGCATTATCTAAGACATGGCAAATTGTCATCAATTTGCCACATTTCTCCTCCTTTGTCATCAACAAAAAGGAGAATAATTTATCAATGCAAGTGTGGTAAAAATCCAAGCAATGAAGGTAAGTAAAACTTTGCATGATAATTTGAACCAAGACTTATCCGTTTTTTTTTAGTTATGCAAATTTCTTTCTTCCTTTGTCATAAAAACATGAAAAGGAAGAAAGGCAAAGAGAGAATCCACCAAGAACTAAATTCATGAAATAATTTGAACCACATCAAATTCAAAATGATGAGTTTCATTAAATCATGCTTCAATTTTAACAATGAAAAATATCAAGTATATCAAACATAAATTAAATCCATTACACACTTAATCACATCGCCATTCTTGCAAGTGATCATTAAACACTAAAAATTCATAAACATTCTTTCATGAAGGAAGAAACCTTAAATGAATGATCAAAAACTTTAGATAGGACTTCATAAATCAAATCCATTTCCCATTAAAAAGTCAATAATAGTGAGATCCGTGAAAGATGCATTTGTCAATATATTAAACATCATTACGTGATAGAGCAAGGGTATGGAGTAAACTTAATACCAAGGAAGATAGATTCATGAAAGCTCCATTCATGAAATATATTAAGAGAAAGATAGTCCGAAAAAGTAACAGAACTTATGCATTCAGATAGTTTAACATTCCTAACTCACTTCTAATGAAATCAAATTATTCTTCATTTAAGGGTTTTGTAAAGATATTAGCCAATTGATATTTTGTATCAATAAACTCTAATATTATATTATGATTATTAACAAGATCTTATATAAAATGATGCCTAATGTCAATGTGTTTAGTTCTAGAGTGTTGAATAGGATTTTTTTTTAAACATATTGCACTTGTATTATCACATTTTATAGGAATATTCTTAAGATAAATTTTATAATCTTCCAATGTATTTTTCATCCATACAACTTGTGTATAACATGCACTAGCTACAATATTTCGTCTTCGGTTATGGATAGTGCAACCAAGTTTTGTTTCGTGGAGGACCAAGAGACAAGTGTATGTCCTAAAAATTGACACGTTCTAGATGAGCTCTTTTTATCTATTCGACACCCAACAAAATCAACATCGGTATAACCAAGCAATTCAAAATTTTTAGATTTTGGATACCATAGTCCTAATTTAGGAGTTCCATTTAGGTATCTAAAATCCTTTTGATAGCTTTTAAATGAGGTTGCTTGGGGTTAGATTGAAATCTAGCACAAAGTCCTACACTAAACATGAAATCCGGTCTAGTTGCGATGAGATATAGCAAACTACCTGTCATACCCCTATAGGCTTTTTGATCAATGCTTTCTCCACCTTTGTCAATGTCTACCTAGTGGAGGTACTCATAGGAGTATTGATAGCCTTTGGACTATCCATATTAAACCGTTTTAGCAAGTCTAATACATATTTTATTTGACTAATAAAAATATCATCCTTAAACTATTTGATTTGTAAGCCTAAAAAGAAAGTTAATTCCCCCATTAGGCTCATTTCAAACTCTAGATTCATGTTTTTGGCAAACGATTCACATAAGGATTCATTTGTTAAGCCAAAAATAATGTCATCAACATAATTTGAACAATAAGA